>VDFB02281492.1:243341758-243786383 GCA_007258455.2 Sequoia sempervirens
TTTTACACTTCTCATTCTAATTTCTCCATCATTATTCTACTATATTTTTTTTACAAGTGAGTTACAGAGCTTGAGAGTTAGTGAGATGCTTTATTATTTTGCAATAGTATTATTGAGAGAATTTGTAAGAGGCTAGTATTTGGAGGTTGGTTGATATTTGGAGAAGTAGCATTCATGAAGGTGAAAGCTAAGGTTGAAAGGAAGAATTCTCAGGTTCAAACTTATACCTAGGCATGATGATTTATATTCTTTCTTTACTTTTGTTTGAAAGGTTATTCAATTAAAATTCCTTCATTTGGAAATATTGTTTGAATGCATGGTTTGCTTGTTCTTATGAACTTTGATAATTCCTTGTGTTTGAAGAGTCTTCAATGCATGATATGCTTGCTCTTATGAACCTAGCTATTTTATAGCTTTGGAATAATCTATGTATGCATGGTATGCATGTTATTATATATTTAGTTAATTCTTGTAATAGAATAAGCTTGTGTTATTCTTGATTGAGTCTCGAATTAGTGAAACCTATTATTTAGGAACACATTTATATTATGTGAAGTATGTGTGGCTTAAATGCTATTATAACTATACTTGTTTAATTAGTCTATATAGATAATGCATGAGATGGAATATGTTGCTATCTTATAGTACTTTTATGATTATTTCAATTTAAACATAAGAAGTTAGTAGGGTTATTCTTGGGGCTAGTGAAATCCATGGGAAAGGGGGTAACCTAGCTATTCACTAGTTTGTGTATATGTACATGGATAGTGTGGTTAAACCTGTGGTTAGTTAAATCCATGGGAAAGGGTGTAACCTAGATAATAAATTTATTATAATATTTGGGTTATTCCTGAGGTTAGGGTAATCCATGGTTAATGGAATTACCTCATTGAATATTTTATTATTTTATCACCTTAGAGTGAATGTGTGTTATGTTATGGTCAATAGAAAATTGAGCTTAAGGGTGGGTGGATAGATGACTCTCACTTGAAGCACTGGGTGTTGAATTATTTGGCCAAAGTAGTGTAAGTAAACATTGTTTACACTATCAAATCATTGTGATCCATGATTACAATATAGGAAAGGAAACCAATTTATGGTATCTATGGCTATGTAGGACACAAAACTATGCTCTAGATGGTCAAGATTATGGGGTTACCAAACCATTCTCTTCTTCAAAGGGTAGGGCCACCTTACCAGTTCAGTAGATATGTGGGGACCTTAGTAAGTCCATTGTTGGCAAAAAAGAGCTTGAGTGATATTCTCCCTCATATAGTTGGCGACAAGGATTTGAGGATGTAGTGCTAGTTTGGGGACACCTAGAATGTATGCACCACAGATGGGAACATCTAGGAGGTATGCACCAACATTGGGAACATCTAGAACATTGTATTATATTTATTTATCTATATCATCTAGCTCTTTAAGCTATGTATGTAAACATGCAACTCTATTCTTATTGAGGAAATGTAAATGGGAAATATTATCATGCAACTATGTAATGTGAAATCATTGCTAGAATTATTGAAAAGATTCTATGTTATGCAATGGGGAATTTTGGAATGATTGTGTTTCAAATGTGCATCTTATTATTCATGTGAAAAGGAAAAAAAATTATTGCTCATAATGTTAGTAGCTTAAACTTTAACTTTTGAGTAAAAAATAGTAAATGAAATGGGCAAAACAATGAGCATGTTATAAATAGAAGATGAAGATATTGCTAGTTATATGCTCTAAATATCTGAAGTTGTTATTGGAATCATGGGTCTTGGTGGAGAAGTAAAATAAAATGATATTGTGGAGAAGTTTTTGAGATCTCTCGCTAAATCTTTTAGTCACAAGGTATCTATGTTTGAAGAATCTAACAACTTGGATCAATATTCAATAGATGAAATGTTCGGTGCTCTCATAGCCTTTGAAATGAGAGAATTTGACAAAGATATTCCAAAGAAGGAAGCAACATTCAAAACTAAATAAAAGTTAGATGATGATGGGTATGTGCAGGATCATCATGGAGAAAATAGGCCCTTAAGTGGCAAAAAAATTAGAAAAATCGAAGTTAGGCAACGTGAATTAAAATTTTGAATAAGTTATCTATATTATTTCAAAAACATGTAAGAATAGAATCTGTAGCAAATTGAATGCAATTTCTAAATTACTAGGTTTGTTTAAAAAAAAATCTATTTGGTGAAAATTTGAAATTTCAATGCAATGGTACTTAAATTTTAGGGAAAAATAAGAAGTAGGTATCTGCTCTCACCACCCTAACCACAATAAAATGATAATATTTTTTATAAGATTTTAGATATAAGTAGAGGACTCATGCCCGGATGTCATGCATATTTTTTTGTAATTTTTTCCAAGTAAATAATTAATTATGAATTTTTATTATGACTTTTAAAAAATATAAAAAATCGTATGTCTAACCACCTTAACTCGGTCAAAACTTCATGAAATTCGTTTATTCTTTTTTTAATCCTATAGTATGTGAATCATAGAATGTGATGTTTCATTCACAAAATGTGATACCGTTTGAAAGCTATAGATGTTTTTCAATCAGCCTATCAATAAGGACTTTAGTGATAATTTGAATAGAAAATGAATAATAATAACTTATTAAATTGAAAGTAAAGTATAATTTATATCAGTGGATAGCTGAGAATCTCCTTTAAAAACCCTTTTTGTTTCATCAATTTTGGGTAAAAAAATAGTTGTCAGCCACATACCCATTATATTGCCACTTTTTGGCCCATCATGATCCTGCACATACCCTGATGCAACTAATTAGAATGATGAATTTGATGACATAGAAGCAAACTTTGTGAAAAAATTAAAGAAAGGCACCAACAAAAAAAGAGGTAAGTTACCTTTCAAGTGTTTTAATTTTTGAAGGATTGGTCATTATGGTCATTTTGCACTTGTTCCTCATAAGAGGAGGACAATGATTCAAATTATGAAACTTTTCATGGTCTTGAATGCTGGAGACAAAAAGAGAAATATTGGAGAATGTAAGAAGTTTAGTACCTTATAGGAATAGAAAAATAATGAAAGATCTATGGTTGTGTGGACTACCTTTCATGCGAAAGAAGAAGAAAATTCTTGGGTAATTGATAGTTGTTTTTTCTAACCACATGATTGGTGACAAGAGAAGGTTTGAATCAATCTTATGAAGGTTAAAATGGTGGAGTTGTTAAGTTTGGTGGTTATGAGGAAGCACAAATTTTTGGAAAGGGTGCTATAGTAATTGATGGAAAGAACAAGACTAAGGATTTCCTTTATGTCAAAAGTTTGAAGAATAATATTCTTAGTTTTAGTTAGATGTGCAACAAGGGATAAAATAATACATTTCCTTACTCATTTGGTTGTGATATTGATAGAAATACAAGGTTTGAAAGGCTAGTTGTTGAAGGTATAAGGACAAATGGAAGTGTCTATCATCTAAATGAGAAAAATGGAAGAATCTTCTTATTGTATCAATCCAATGAGCACATTGGTTGTGGTACAAAATAATGGGACACATCAACTTTGAAAAAATGTTGAAGATTAGTTCTACTCATGCAGTGAGAGATATGCCTAAGATAACCAAGCCTACAAACACTTTATGCAAGGAATGCCAAATAAGAAAGAAAACAAAGACAAGTTTACAAATCAAGGAGTTCTCTACTACAATTCCATTAGAATTGATTCACACTAACCTATGTGGACCTATAAGAACAAGGAGTCAACAAGGTGAAATGTATTCCATGTTTCTTATAGATGATTACTCTAGAATGACTTGGGTTACATTTTTAAGAGATAAATTAGAAGATTTTGATAAGTTTAAAATCTTCAAAGAAAAATTTGAGAATGAAATGGATGTTAAGATCAAATTCTTAAGGTCAGATAGAGGAGGTGAATTTACTTCAAATGAATTTGAATTTTTTTGTGAAGCTCATGGTATTATGAGACATATTTTTACTCCTATGAAACCTCAACAGAATAGGGTAGTGGAGAGGAAGAGTAGGATTTTCCAAGAGATGGCTAGGGATATGCTAAAATATGTTGATCTACTTGATATGTATTGGAAGGAAGCATTTCACAATGTTTTCTATTTTCTTAATAGAGTGGAATTGAGGGTCAAGAGCACTAAGACCTCTAATGAGTTTTGGTATGGGAGACCTCCCATTGTTAGGTACTTTAGAATCTTTAGAAGAAAATATTACATTAGGAGAGATGAAGAAGATCTTGGAAAGTTTGATTCAAAGTGTGATAAAGGGACCTTTCTTGCTTACTCAACTAAGAGCAAGACATAAAAATGCTATAACAAGAGGTTGGGAAAGATGATTGAAAGAATGAATGTTAAGTTAGATGAAGAGTTATACTAGATCTCATAAGAAATAAAGGTTTGTGGATATGATATACCTCCCTGGATTGAAGATGAAGAAGAAGAAGAGAAGGAACCAAAACTAGTGAAGGGTCACAAGACTCCAACAAAATATGTTCAAAAGAATCGCTTTGTAGATCAGATTATTGGAGCCAAGAATAAAGGTGTGTTGACTAGGAGAAGATTTGGAAAAGCAAGTACGCAAGTAAACTTGTGTTTATTTTCAAGGTAGAGCCTAAGAACTTTGTTGATGCTAGCAAAGATGATGGTTGGATAAAGGTAATGGAAGAATAGGGTATGTGCAGGATCATGATGGGCCAAAAAGTGGCAATATGATGGGTATGTGGCTAACGACTATTTTTTTACCCAAAATTGATGAAACAAAAAGGGTTTTTAAAGGATATTCTCAACTTTCCACCTATATAAATTATGCTTTAATTTGAATTTAATAAGTAATTATTATTCATTTTCTATTCAAATTATGACTAAAGTCCTAATTGATAGGTTGATTGAAAAAAATCTATAGCTTTCAAGCGGTATCACATTTTTTGAATTGAAAACATGTGTCGCATTCTATACTTTGCATACTATAGGATTAAAAAAAGAAAAATTGAATTTCATGAAGTTTTGACCAAGTTAAGGTGGTCAGACATACGATTTTTTATATTTTTTAAGAAGTTGTAATAAAAAATTCATAATTAATTATTTACTTGGAAAAAAATTACAAAATAGTATGCATCACATGGGGGCATGAGCCCTCTACTTATATCTAAAATCTTATAAAAAAATATTATCATTTTAATGTGGTTAGGGTGGTCAGATAGACACCTACTTCTTGTTTTTTCTCTGAAATTTAATTACCACTGCATTGAAATTTCAAATTTTCACCAAATAGATTTTTTTTTAAACATACCCAGTAGTTTAGAAACTAAATTTAATTTTCTACACATTCTATTCTTACACTTTTTTTAAATAATATAGATAACTTATATTCAAAGTTTTACATCAAGTTGCCTAACTTTGATTTTTCTAATTTTTTTGCCACTTAAGGGCTTGTTTATTCCATGATGATCCTGCACGTACCCAATAATTGAATTAGATAGAAAAGAATTATACATGGGAATTGTTTACCAGACGAGGTGATAAGAATGTAATTGGAACTAAGTGGGTGTTTCAAAACAAGCTGAATGAAGATGGTGCAGTGGTGAGGAACAAAGCTAGACTGGTATGTAAAGGTTATACACAAGTTAAAGGAATGATCTTGAAGAGAATTTTTCTTCAATAGCCAAAATGGAGACAATCAAGATGTTTCTTTCCTTTGCTGCTCACAAGAACTTCAAAGTAAATTATATGGTTTTCAAGTCATCCTTCACGAATGAAGATTGAGATGAAGAGGTATATATTAAGAAACTAGATGATTTCCAGTTATCAGAAGATTATATTATCTTTATTTTTTAGGCTAAGTATGCAAATAAAATTTTGAAGAAGTTTGGTATGGAGGATTCCAAACCAGCAGGTACTCCCATGGTGATTGGTTATCACTTAAGAAAAAGTGATGAGTCTCTAGAGGTTTATAATAATCTCTATATGTTTATGATTGGAGGATTATTGTACTTACTGCTTCTAGACCTGATATTATGCATGCACTATGTTTGGTTTCCAAATATCAAGCTAATCCTAAGTAAACTAATGAGAAATCAATGAAAAGAATATTCAAATAATTTTTCTTTGATGTTGATTGGGTAGGATGTGTGGATGGCCATAGAAGTACCAATGGTAGTCCATTCTTCTTCGAAGATAGATTGGTCTCTTGGTTTAATAAGAAGCAGGACTTAATATCCTTATCCACAAAAAAAATTGAATGTATTGTTGCACCTAGATGTTTTGGATGAAATAGACCTTGAAGGATATATTTAAGTGGTATATGATGAATCCATTCTAATATTATGTGATTATATCTATACAATTAACATTTCCTAGAATTTGGTGATGCATTCAAGAACCAAACACATTTGTATCTAGTATCACTTTCTAAGGGAAAAAGTTGCAATATGAGATGTTGGATTGGAGTATATGCCTACCAAGGATCAGAATGTAGATATATTCAATAAGGCCCTTTCAAAGGATACTTTTGAGTAGGGGTTATTTTGCATCCTTGTTCTAACTAGATGCATAGATGGTGCATCTATTCAAGGGGAGAAATTCATGTCATATCCTTTTCTCCTAGATTGATGTGTGCTACCTCTTAAGGGGAGAAGGTAGTTAGTTGGTTGCTACTGATAGGGGGAGTTGGTATAGTTACTTGAAGTATATTTGTAGTTGTTGGTCAAAGGGGGAGACTATGCTATTGTTTTTAATATGCGATTTGTGTGTGTGGCCCTTGCTCCTTTATGTCAAAGGAGAGACCAAGAAGTATGTGTTGCTATCAATTCCAAAGGGGGATATTATTGGCATTGATTGTCATTGATGTCAACACTTGGTGAGATTGTTGTATGTTTGGCATTGGTTTTCAACACTTGGTGAGGTTGGTGTATTTGTTGGATTATTGGAATTAGTTTTATTGATATCAATACTCTATTTGGGTTGTCATTAATGTATGGTGGTGTTGCTGAGGTTCATGGTTGAATGTCATGCTTTTTCTAATGAAAACTAAATATATATTGAGTATGGTTGTTATCAGCAAAGATGATATCTTGATGATGTATTAAGATGGGGATTATAAGTGTTGTTGATGGTGGAGAGATATTTCTAATGGTCTCTAGCACATTTTATACTATCTCTTATCGTTCTTGTGCAAGTATCTGTTGCTACAAGATAGTTATGGCCTCTGTCTATTAGTGAAAAGTTCTTGCTATATGAAGTTTGATACGAAAGGTCATTGATGTCACTTCTTGCATCATTTAATTTATCAATTATTGAACTGGGTGTGTCTTAGAGCTATATGTGATAAGGGTTTTTCCATAAATTGGGGGGGTTTTGCACTACAAATAGTGAATTTTAGGTTGTGGTTTAGCTCCATCAGGAGATGTGAAGAGCTCTCAATATCCGATCTTAACAACAAGTTTCTAAGTAATCCTAAAGACTTAATCCAAATTTATCTTTTAACTAATGACTATCCAAACTCCAATAACTCAGTTTAAATTTCACTTAACTTATTTGCAATGTATCCATGGAAGTATTAAGCTATGAAAATTAAATCTTCAATTAAATTAGAAATTTGAATTGAAATGTACTTGCAAGGTACATCTAATTATGGTTGTAGAAAAGAATCTAATTACGTTTGTAGAAAAGGAACTTTAATCTAGAAAGAATTAACACTAACTTCCATTAACACATTCCAAATGAGCTTTAGTTTCATCTTTCCATAAGTCATTATAGTCTTTTCCATTAAGCTATATGCAATTTAAAATAATCAGTGAATCTAATCTATGAATAGTAATTAAACCTATTGTAACTCTACAGTAAGGCATAATGAATTATATTAAGGATTCCATGAACTTAATCTAAGAATATGAGCATTCACAATTACTAACAATAATCAACAGAGATCCAACTTCATATTTTCCAACTGAGAAGAATGAATGCAAAAATCAATTGAATCAAAGAAAATAATGGGTATGTGTAGGATCATCATGCAAAAAATAGGCCCTTATGTGGCAAAAAAATTAGAAAAATCAGAGTTAGGCAACTTGACATAAAAATTTGAATAAGTTATCCATATTATTTCAAAAATATGTATGAATAGAATATGTAGCAAATTGAATGTAGTTTCTAAACTACTAGGTTTTTTTTTTAAATCTATTTGGTGAAATTTTGAAATTTCAATGGAGTAGTACTTAAATTCAGGGAAAAAAGAAGAAGTAGGTTTTTGACCACCCTAACTACAATAAAATGATTATATTTTTTTATAAGACTTTAGATATAAGTAGAGGACTCATGTCCCAATGTGATGCATGTTTTTTTGTAATTTTTCCAAGTAAATAATTAATTATGATTTTTTTATTACAACTTTTAAAAAATATAAAATATCGTATGTCTAACCACCTTAACTTGACCAAAACTTCCTGAATTTTTATTTTTTTAATCCTATAGTATGCAAAGCATAGAATGTGACACATGTTTCAGATTCAAAAAATGTGATACCATTTGAAAGCTATAGATATTTTTCAATCAACCTATTAATCAGGACTTTAGTCGTAATTCAAATAGAAAATGAATAATAATTATTTATTAAATTTAAAGTAAAGAATAATTTATATTGGTGGAAAGTTGAGAATCTCCTTTGAAAACCCTTTTTGTTTCATCAATTTTGAGAAAAAAAATTTCTGTAAGCCACATACCCTACACATACCCATCATATCACCACTTTTTGGCTCATCATGATCCTGCACGTAAAAAAAAAAGTCCTTACCTATCTTGTTGAGAACCACATTGAGTAAATTTAGTTGCAAATGTGTTTTTTGGGCTCGTTAATAATGTGCTACACATTTCTTTGTTACTGACTTAGGTTGATGTGCACCCACGTGTGTACTATTTGGGGTCACATTCAAAGATGTAATAAGTTGTTTTTGGTGCTCTCTAACTTTTGGATAGGACCGTGTTATGATTTTATGGCCAACTTGCTAAAATTATTGTTTGTATTCTTTTTGGCCTACCTAGTTGATTTTTTGAGATCTTGCAAAGGATATAAATGGAATATCAAATTAATTGTAGGGTGAAGCCACAATATTGGTTTAAAATTTGATGGAGGAAGGAAAACTAAGAAAAAATGACCCCATGGCAAAAAAAATGGTTTTAGGGGAAAAAATTGTTTTTAGGGGTTCGAATGAACCTACAAGTTCGCCCGAACCATAAAGGGGTTTAGCCAAACTAGGGTTCGAGCGAACCCATTAATTACGGGGCCCACATTTCCCTCCTAAAAAAAAAAGTAAAAATGCATATTGAAGGGGGTTCAAATGAACCCTAGTTCGCTCGAACCCCCCTTTTCCCTAATTTTTGACTTTGTTCACACAAAAAACCTATTGCTTTGAAGCTCATGTTGAGTATGAGAATGGGGGAATATTCACAAACGCAATTGGAATTAGGTAGTCCTTAGAATGATCTATCCAATGAATATAATTTTAATATGTTTTGGTTTTATTATGTATTTGTTTTTTTAGTTTTATTAAACATCAAATTTTCATCGAAAAATGAAGGTCTCTGTTCTGCACATGTGAAAAAATAGCAGATTATCAAAAAGAAATTTGAAAATTATGAGTGCACTAGATATTCAAGTCCTTGATCCAAAAAAATAATAATAATTGAATTTTGATATATACAAAAATATTTACGCATTATACGGTCGAGCTATGTCTAAATTGTTATTGGTTTGACTTTGAAACTTGATTAAAGAAAAAATATTCAATAAAAAACTATCTAACCAAGTGGAAGCACTAGATAATCAGAGTTGTAAATATAAATTTGAAAGAATTAGAATTTTATCCTCATGGAAAAAAATTTATGCATTATACCGTGTGCGTCACTTTTTTAAAATGTTGTTTTCTGAAAAAAAAAATAGTTTTTGTGGGAGATGGAAAAAGAAGTGAAATATGATTCCAAAAATTTTGAAAAGAATATTTTTAGAATCTACAAACAAAATGTGATGAGACTCTAGTTTTCATCATCTTCAAATTCCTCACGGTTTAGCCGCTATAGGTGCCTGAATGTGAAGATTTAGGTAAAAATAAAAATTTCAGTGTCCAGTTTGGCCAAAAATTATAAACCACTATTGTGGGATCACCCTGCAAGTAGAGTGAGAGTGGAATGTATTGAATATCATGTAGATGCAGTGAAAAAGTGTGTGGAAGATATATTATATGTGCTTAAACACCCTGATCAATAGAGTGTTGTTTTGATAAATGTTTTATTTTTTGTATCTTTGTGTATCCTACTCTAAGATAGTTAATCTCATCATGTCTTTTTAATTTGTATCTTTTATTTGGGTTGTGTGCCTCAATATTGCAAGTCCTTTGTATCTTTCCCTAAGGTTGTGTGCCTTAGCCTACAAGTCCTTAGCAATGAGCCTTATTATAATCCTTGTAAGCAGTGAGCTTCTTATATTGTGAGTTAACTCTCATCATGGTTTTTCCCTTCTTGGATTTTCCATGTATATTTGGTGTCATCTTGTGCATGTGTTATTTTCCTTATCCTTAATTGTTGCTAATCTAGTTAAGGGTTGAATTACCATTTCTTTCATTCTTGCTAATTTTGTTAAGAGTTGTTGAACTTGTTAAGGGGTTAAATTACTATATCTTTCATTGTTACTCATCTATTTAAGGGTTTCTAATTTGGTTAAGAAGTTTGAGTTTGCATTGAGTTGAAGGGTTTAAGTTTTAGATATATTGATTCACCCCCCACCCCCCTCTCAGTATCTAGGTATGTTAACAATAGTTTCATTTTGACATGTTGATTTTAAAGGCTCCATTCTATTTCATATCAAATCATTTTTTTAGTCAATTTTATAACATGTGATAAATTTTTGAGAGCTTCATAATGATGTAGATGATTCTTGATTTCAGTTTCTATAATCTTTAAAATATATATAATCTCACAACTGATTTTAGACAATTATAATTTTAAAAACTTTTAATGATTTATTCAAACTCATACAATAATAGTTTTAGTTACAATTTTATTTTAAATATATATTTTATTCAATATGATTCATTCCATATAATATAAAAATTCACTTCCTTATTTCTACTACTCTCGAATATAATTCAACTAAATTTATTGAATTAATGTAAATGATAATGGAAAAAAAAATTCCCTAAGAGATAGTTTTAATCAATTAAAATATGCTTACCTTAATCCCTATGTTGTAGATGAACCTAAATAATAAATAGTTGTAAGGTCAGATTTGGAGGATAGCTAGGGGTTTTCTAAGTTGGATGAAACCAATTTTTTCGGGCTTTGTGAAAGGATTTCCTCTCCACATTACTCTACATATTGGAACATTCTAATAGGGCTAGAAGTATAAGGTGCCTAAGATAGAGTAATGGGATGTATTATCTAATATTAAATAAAGGGTAGTTATAAATATAACTATTTAATTAGTGGTTATTTTATGTGTATGAGAAATGGATGTTAGGTTTAATAATAAGAGGTATTGAATATTATACACACGTTAATAAATTGTATTGTAAAAGAGATTTGTTCAAAGAGGTTGTTTTATTAAAGAGGGCGATAGTTTATTAAATTATTTATTTTATTTTATTTCAAACACATTTTTAATTTTTAAATACATTTTGTATTGGAATTGTATTTTGTAGAAAGATATTATAATTATAATCAATACTTTCATTTATAATTGTCCCATTATTTAATACTAATCAATACAACCAATTACCCTATCCCTAATTGCTTTATAAATGCATGAATTAATGTAACATAAATTACCAAACATTAAGATATCTATAAATTAAATATTATAAATTGATTCACTAATAGATCTATTTCATTGAAATAATCAAACTATGTTATAAAAAAATAATACATATCAAAATCTAATTATTTATTCTTATATTTTTATTAAAATATTAATATTCAATATCTTAATTGTACTTACACTGAAACAAATATATTCTAATTCACCATTTTAATTTGATTAAAAAAATTAAAACTAATTCAATACTTATTGTATGGTCCCATGGGGGGCTTGGTCTTTTATTTTCATGGAGTAGGAGGTCCTATGGGGAAAAAAATTGTGCTATGGAATTAATTGAGATTTTTCCAAAAAAATGGAAGTTGCTACTTTTAGGAATGAATATTTTAGTTGGTGAAATTGGGGTGGGGCTAGAAATTTCCCTACAACTTACCAGTTTTTTATGCCACTTGTCTCTTATCTCAAATTTTAAATTCTTATTAGAAAATAAAAATGAGATAATTTTCATTTATTTATTATTGTTTATCAAAGCATTACAGTTCATTCCTTAAATTTTGGAGCTTAACAAAATTGTAAGATTAAATCCATGGGACCAAAAACTTTAAAATATTCCTAAAAAAGCTAAGTAGCATATATTGAGATTTTTAAGAAACCCTAGGACCTTACCCTTAAGCATATATTTATATATAGAAAACCTTAATTGCATAAAAGCCTTAAGATGCTTTAATGTAAAAAAAATAGGTCTAAAAATTTTGTCATATGAAAATTGTATGATGGTTTGGTCATTTCAATACCTTTCATTTCAGTAATATAATTACTGGAAAATGATAATTAATAATAATTAATAAAAAATCTTAAATTTATATTAAAATTAACAAAATGTTTCTAAATTCATATAAAAAATATTATAAAAGTTTTAAAAAAATATTTTTTATTTTGAAAAGATTCTATATTAATATGTAGTTTTATTTAATAAATACTATAAATTGTATATTAATATAAAAAATGATAATTACGTCAAGAGATGTTATAGAGTGAAAGCAAACTTGTGTAAATAAAAACTCAAAAATTTTAATTTTGCATGAAGACTAACTTCATTTTATGTTTAAATAATTAAACTATAATGATATTTAATTTAATGTGTTTTTCTAGGATAAATAAGAAAATTCTTTTTTATGTACACATTAAAAAATCACGTATTTTTATTGACATTAACTTAAAAAATTATATTAAATTTTACTTAAAAATTCTTATTAGATTTTATTCAAAATTTATATTTAAAATTTTATTTCAACTCATATTAAATATTATTTAAATTTTTTTTAATCTTTATTTAAAAATTTATTTTAAACTTAATTATGTAAACCTTATTTAAACTTTAATTTAAACTATATAAATATCTATACCTTCACCATAAGCGGAATTTTTTTTATAATAATTTTAACTATAGTGATATTTTAACCGGCATGTAAATTTTGTGTCAAAATTTAATTTAATGTGTTTTTCTAGGATAAATGAGAAAATTCTTTTTTTTATGTAGACATAAAAAATCACTTATTTTCACTGAAATTAACTTAAAAATTTATATTAAATTTTACTTAAAAATTCATATTAAATTTTATTCAAAATTTAAATTTAAAATTTTATTTCAACTCATATTAAATATTATTTGATTGTGTAGAGTACTGATGTAGGTTCATTTGTAGCAT
Organism: Sequoia sempervirens; assembly: GCA_007258455.2. Classification (NCBI taxonomy): domain Eukaryota; kingdom Viridiplantae; phylum Streptophyta; class Pinopsida; order Cupressales; family Cupressaceae; genus Sequoia; species Sequoia sempervirens. Next base: position 243,355,254 of record VDFB02281492.1, read on the forward strand.
CAATTTGTTTAGTTGTTGACTCTGAATTATAATCTATGTTGGGGATTAGCCATATTATCATTACATGATTAGACATAAGAAAAATAGTCAAAGTTTGGTCCTCGTGGACTTAGAACCATCCTAATTTTATTTTATCACAAGAAACTAGGTCTTTTTTCATTGGTCAATGAAGGATTATTGGCTCCTTGGCCCATGGGATATAAACAGGGTCCAATCTGTAGGCACACATAGTACATACTTAGTAATGCTGCACTAATAGAACATAAGCTTTGCTTATCTACTCCTGAGAAGGAATTGAGCCAGGGCATTCATTTTAGTAACACTCCATCTTTACCAATTAGTCATCTCTATTGGGGTGAGAAACTAAGTTTGTGATTATTCTCTCAACTCAATTTTACTACATAGGTGTATTCTTCAACGTATATTGTTTATTTCTTATTATAAATAAAAATTTCATTCACACAAAATTCCATAATTTTTTGTCTGGTATTCCTATGGAAACTTTGTACATCTTCACACTCAAGCTTTTGTTGTTAGGAGAGAGATGGGAGTCTTTTTTAGTTAGGAGAGTTGATATTGTTAACAAAAATGTAAATGATACATATCGTTTACTGTTACTGTTGTTTGTGTATAAAATCTAACTATATATTGAACTTTTTGAAAACATTATTCATCATTCTCCAGCTTCTTTCATCATTATACACTGTTTGATTCAAATATGAAAAGGAACTTCTCACTTGACATACACAAATATCTTGATCATGTTAATTTATTTCACAATTGGTAAGACCAAATGATCATGTTAATTGTCTACACACATTTAATTGCAAAGGATTTTTGTGACTTGTAACACTAGTGTGAAACCTTTTGTGCCAGACATGGTACAAATGAAACAAACTACTCTTAATTCCATTGTAGGGAATGCCCGCTACTTACAATGTAAGAAGGAATGAGCATCATTAACAAAGTCTATGGAAGGAAATAATTTAGAGGGAAAAGCTTGGATGAAGGACGATGAGACCTTCAACCATGCTATGGAAAGGATTCATGACATGAAGGAGGAAATTAAGTGGTCTGAAGAATCAACCGCTAAACTCCAAGCTGACTTGGATAGAAAATTGCCTCCAGCCCCTCATATATCTAGTAAAGGTAGTAGTAATAATCTTATTAAGAGATAAAATAATGACAAGGAGCACCTGCATATGCAACCTCCTCCTAAAATAATTGTAATAAGTTCTAGCGAGTATGAGGATTATACACATCTAACACCCTAAATAAAGTGGAGTCTTATATATATAAATGCAAATGTTTCCCATAAATAAAACCCTTATGAAAATGTTGGAAATAAATAAAATATTTATGCAAAGGTTGTTGATAAATAAAGTACTTATGTGTAACTGTAACTCCAAGTAGAAGATATGAGGGTGGTCAACATTTGGTTGCAAGTATGCAATTACACTACATGTACTCCCATGACACTAAAGTTGACTATCTATTCAATATTGCTAGCAAAAATTTTGAAATTTCAATTCTATTCAAAATTTCTATCATTATCATTTATCTTATGAAGCTTTCTAAAAATTAGTACCACTACTATCATCTCTATTGCTAACTCACAAACCTCCTACATTAAAAGAAATTTGATACCAACAACTTCCTGACACTTCTCTTTGTAGTCTTGTTATCTTTGAAAATATAATTGAAAATCATACAAAAAATTTCTACAACTTAGAGTCATACATATCTTTATAACCTATTACTTATTTATGAGTTTTATTTATTGTTTAGATAATGGCTACCCACCTTCCAGTCAACCATCAGTCCAACAACTAGAAGCCCCTAAGGAGTCAACAAATTCAAACACACATGTGTCAAGTCCCATAGACAAGTTGTACACATCAATTGAAGCCAATTCAAAACAAATCATTAGAGAACTCCATGATGTTGCACTACTTGCACGTGTAGTAGAATGACAAGAGATTGACAGCATGGAAGAGATTGCTCACAAATTACATACAACATGCAAGAAAGTTGAAGGATTCTCTTGGTTTTTAAGAGAAATTTATTATGCCGAGCAATATGAGGAACCAAGATTTGCAAAAATTACTTTTGAAGAATTTATTTTGTACTTGTATGATAATTAGGGTAGACACATCTGAACCATATAGAGGGTTGTTCTATGGTTGGTTCACTCTTATGAACAAAATTTTGATGTAGAATTTCATGTCTATTTTTTTAAAAAAAATGTTCATACGTGTTGTATGTAGGTGGCAACCATGATTGATTTAGTCTTACGAATAATATTTTCATATAGAATTTAATATATACTTTTACAAAAGACTCTTCATATATTTTGGATGTACATGGACTAATTGATATATAAATAGTCACAAGATACCAATAATGAGTGCATTTTTTCAAGGACCAATATTCAGAAGGAAATATAATTGAGCACACTACATCAATGGCTTCTATGCCACCTAATGCTCAAAGACAAATGCAATTGATTTGGGCATGGGTTAATAGCCTTGATACAGATTCAACAACATTGATTGATTGGAAAAGAATTTGTTCATCTCCTGTCAATGAATATGTCACTCTAGGATTACTTGATATGGCATTCCCAACATTGTTCCCTGATGGTTAATGTGATTGGTTAGAACCATGAATGAGGAGAGTGCATCTACATGAATTTTATAAGCATTTATTGTGTTATAGGGACCATCATTTTGGTCGACACTCAAGATTTTGATATTTTATGATGAACATGATAATGAGAAATAATACACAAAATTATTCAATTGTATTTGTCAAAAGAAGCTTTCAAGACATGCTAATCACCATCAACGAGTTGTGTCAACATATGGATTCAAGCATGCCACAGTCCCATCTAACTAACAAGTTAATGCGATTTGGAAGAACATTGAGTGGTACAAGGTCATATTGGACACAATGTCATGCATACTTGATTGACATGCTTCATCAAATTGGATCTCCTATAATATTCTTCACTTTGAGTGTAGCAGATATGTATTGGCCTGATTTGCATGCACTAATGCTAGAAACATCACCAACTACTCCATGGGAGGCTCAAATATGGTGAAAACAAAATTTTATTAACTATCCTCATATAGTCACACAGTACATGCATTTAAGACATTCAATGTTCATAATATAAATATTAGAAAAAGGAATGAAAATTAGGGATTTTTGGTTTAGATATGAGTGGAAACACAGGGGCTCACCACACGTGCATGGATTCATATGGATACATGAAGCACCAAATATGGACTTGGATTGGTCAAATCAAGAGCAACGAAAAAGTACAAAAAGATATTTCCATTCTATTGTTCAAGCATGGAATTCTAGACAAGATCCACATCAATGAAACATCCAGGAATGTTCAAAATAGTAAAAGATATGCATATCATATATGATGTATATTATTTGTAGTTTATCACATAACTAGTAAATTTATTTGTGTATCTAATTATAAGCATTCCAAAATTTTCCTCAACATCCATGTCTGAAAAATACAAGACAACTTGCTGAGATAAATGTTGATCATGACTATGAAGAGCTACTAAATTCTACAGAGAGACACATGGTTTGTAGGGAGGGTGCATGCCTATGAAAAAAAAGGAGGAACAATGGTTTGCAGGTAACAATTTTCATACATTAAAATATTTCTATTCAAATAAAATGTAATATGATTCAAAACTACTAAAATACATTACTTATTCATATTCATAATAGGTATAACGCTCCTTGGCCATTAAATTTGGAGGGATCCAAATTATATAAAGACATAGAAATAGGTGAAAAAAATTTGAACTAGCTAGGAATGATGACAGAGTAAACTCACACAATCACTGGGTATGTGTAGGATCATCATGGAAAAATAGGCCTTTAAGTGGCAAAAAATTCAGAAAAATCAGTGTTAGGTAACTTGATGTAGAAATTTGAAAAGTTATCTATATTATTTCAAAAATATCTAAGAATAGAATCTGTAGAAAATTGAATGTAGTTTCTAAACTACTAGGTTTATTTAAAAATAAATAAAATCTATTTGGTGAAAATTTAAAATTTCGATGCAGTAGTACTTAAATTTCAGAGAAAAAATAAGAAGTAGGTGTCTTTTTGACCACCCTAACCATAATAAAATGATAATATTTTTTTATAATATTTTATATATAATTAGAGGACTCATTTCTGGATGTGATGCATATTTTTTAATCCTATAGTATGTGAAGCATATAATGTGACACATGTTTCATATTCAAAAAAAGTGATACCGTTTGAAAGTTATAGATGTTTTTCAATCAGCCTATCGATTAAGACTTTAGTCATAATTCTAATAGAAAATAAATAATAATAATTTATTAAATTCAAATTAAATGATAATTTATATTGGTGGAAAGCTGAGAATCTCCTCTAAAAACCCTTTTTGTTTCATCAATTTTGGATTAAAAAAATGTCGTCAGCCACATACCCTACAAATACCCATAATATTGCCACTTTTTGGCCCATCATGATCCTGCACATGCCCCGCTACATATTACAATTGTGGAGAGCGAATATAGATTGGAAACTTGTTCTTTCCAAACATGTTGTAATCAAATATATTGCAAAGTATGTAGAAAAAGTAGAAAAAAATTCAAAAACATAAAAACAAATGTTGATGTGTCTTGCAAACATGGAAAATCCAGATGATTTGGCTGCAAGAGCATATAGAATACTTTTGACTAAGACTATCATAGAAAGAGACATTGGAGCTCAAGAGATATGCCACGTGCTACTTGAACTTCAATTGGTAGAGATAAGTAGAAGGTTTATCAATGTAAATGTGTCACGTGAGGTTTTCAAACACGTAAGTGTAAATGATGAAGAAAAAAATGAAGAACAAACAACATCTTTCATTCAAGGATATAAAATAAGGCCTTTGTCTATGGAAGGTGTTACACTGATTGATGTAGCCAGATCATGGATATATAATTCAAAAAGAAGAAGAGATAACAAATGGGAGCCATTCTTTGCAAAAAGATGAACAAAATCTTCTTTCTCAACTTTCTTGGACCCATTTTCCTCAGTCATTGTCATGCAAAAACTCTGCCTTTTTCCTCATGGTGATGGGCTATGTACTATTAATTAGCAAAGGAAATACATTTTTTTGGTTCTTTTATTTGTGCCTTATATTCTAATTCGGGCCTCATTACACAGATAATATAAACTTCTTTTGTATTTCCATGCTCCCCTGTATCTTTGTTGTGTATATAGCCATGGGTTTCTGGGCATCTTCAGAGTTCAACCATACAACTTTTGATACTGAGCTAGAGTAAGTCATTTCCTGTGCAAATAATGCCATTTTTCTATTCTTGTAAATGAAATATTGTTTCAAGCTCCATTTTGCTTAGCTTCTGGTAAAGTTCATAATCCATTCAATAACAAAAAGATAAGATCTTTCCTCTTTTATATAGAAAAAGATGAGAATAATATTGGATTTCCTATATATTTTATGTTTCTTTTGCAAAAAAGCAAAAATTTCTCATTTTGATGGCCACAAATGCATACATTTTTTATATACTTTCATTGGGTGAAAACTTCATGGCCATGGTCACCTTTCTTGCAGGTGTCTGGGGTTTCCTTTGGCTTTACTTTCTGTCGGTTTTAAACACATCATGTGTATCTTTCTTTTTCTTGTGATACCATGTAATTTCTGCCAGTATCATCATGGTCACCTTTACTATGATAAGCTCATGCAAGACTATACTATAAATTCAAGGAATTACTTAGTCAAAACAAAAACTATACAATCAACTATTCCACGAAAGATGCTACTCTTTGAGATTACAGGTTAAATGTTTTAGGTGATGATTACTCTCAGTTTGATTCATCAAGTGGCCTTAAGAACTTACAAGTCACTATAGGATAACAATATCATTAAGACCTTGTCCACTGTACTAGTCTTTGCACCCTCTGACACCATGATTGTGAATAGAAAAAACCACATTACTGTAGAAAGCATCTCTAAACCATTTCGTGCCCTCCAAGAAAATATGCCTTATAGGTTATCACTCCTTTGTCATGGCATACCATATGAAGAATTCCCTAGAGAATTATGGCTTGGCTCCATGGAATACCAAAATAACAGGTTACATAATATTTCCCAAAAGATATATTAAGAAGTAAACCCAACTGCATTTATGATTTTTTTTTGCACCTTTGCCTTAAATCTGTCTCTCCCACTATATTGTGCATAATTTAGTGTATTATGTACCATGTGTGACTGTCCCATTAGACTGTTTACTCATGGATCTATTCTTGCAAAACATGTAACTTGTCTTTACATTGTTGTTCCACTTCATATATGGCCTTTCATTGGTAATTCACGTAGATATAAAAGGAAACCACACACTTTATTATTCATTAATATAGTAGATGTGTTCTTGAAGGAATGTAAAATGTATACTTCATTGATGCCTATCTCTGAAACACTTCAAAGGCTCAAACCTCCTGTAGCACCACTTATATCTACTCCATTAATAGCTCCTTTTGAATGATTATATTGTCTTTATAACCTTTCTACTATTTCAATGAGCAAATGCTTGTAAACTATAATAATGATGTTATCATTCCATGATCAATGAGTACCATTATTTAGTTTCATAATATTCCAAAATATTTTGCATTATGAATATAAAGTAATCATGATTGATATCAACTTTCAAGTAATCCCATATATACTTAGAATATTCATAAGACTGTGCGCAGACTAAAATAATGCAATAACTACTATGAGCTAGGTTCAACCCTTATGGGAGCCACATTTACCCCACTCATATTTAATTTGATAGATAGAATACACTTGTAGCTACACATGAAACAAATGAGTTAGAAAAAATGATTGTCTTTTGTGTGTACGCTGACCAATTGGTTTTCCTAGACATCTAAGGCTTTCATTGATCTTTGATGCACATGGAGATAAGTTAATGCATGCATAGGTGGATGAAACAAATGATCATGTATGGTTGTGACCTTTCATTACTTAGAGTATAACTCTAACACATTGCTTGACTATTGCAGGGACAGAAGTGTATTAAAACTAGGAAGGACAAGCAACGAGGACAATGTCAAAGCGAGGAAAACACCAGCCAATCATTCAAGCAATGAATGATCATCCCTCTACATGCACATTTACTTTCCTTAATTTATTCATGCATTGATTTATCTTTATTTGTATCAAAGAAAAGCTAGTCCCACACATTGCTATGTGAGACGCATGTATCTTTTCACACTTAATAAAGATTGCTTTTTCAAAAATACATGAATCTTTCTCTATTACATTCATATGTATGAATGTGATAGTCTATAGCTGCAACCTTTTCATATTTTTATTAATACATTTGAATGTGATGAACAAGGATAATAAAATGTACCTTATTCTCTTCAGTTTAAAATAAGCTCCACCCTTTTCAACCTAAGAGTGAAAAATGGGTAACATTTCTGCAAACCTTTGTTGCATGTTTTCCTGCTAAACATGAAAACCAGTAGCCTAAAATTGTCCATTGGGCATGGAGTCATTAGGAAAACTCAGAAACAGACTTACAGCAGTTTTGTACATGGCTGTAAGTCACTTGAGACTCATAAAACATAATAGGTTATGGGAAAATTATTGAAAATGGGAAAAATTGAAGTGAAACTATTTACTATGTTGGAACAACACTTAGGGAATGAAACAACAACTAAACTAAAGTGCGGCAGCACTTATTGAAATCATGAAATCTAACCTAAAGCATGTACAATGATAAATTATACCTCAAAATAGCGTTTGAGATGAATCCCATTAATTGGGATTGGTAATATTTCTTCATCCATATTTGAAAGTTGGAATGCATTATGCTCGTTGGATTCAGTGTCAATAAATGGGCCTACCCAGAAATGATCAAATTTTGTATGCTTGTCTGGTCCACTCTTTAGCACATCCCACTTCAGAACAATATCACCCTCTTTGAAAACCTAGGTTGTAGCTTTCTTATCAAATGTTCTCTTTGTTTGGAGCTGATGATACTATAAATTTTTCATTGCTTTGTTTCTAATTTCTTCAAGCTCTGCATATCTCACGAACATTGGGTCCTATTCTTCAAACATCTCTAATTGATGTATAATATCAAGAGCTAGAAACTCCACATACAAAGGAAATCTTGCCTCTTCACCATAAACTAACACATATGGTGATTTTCCAATAGACCTCTTAGGGGTTACTCTATCTTCCCAAAGTGCATACTTCAAATTTATGTGCCAGGTCCTTTGATTATTCTCCATGGTTCTTTTAATAATCCTGATGAGATTTTTATTTGTACTTTTAGCTAAACCATTACCCTGAGGGTAATGATTTGAGGATGTATTCAAATGAATGCCATGTTTAACAACCCAATCATTACTCTTAAGCCAAAAAATGCAAGAACATTATCATATATGATAGAGTCAGGGACTCCAAATTTGGTTACTATGTCATCATAGAAATTCAATATAGAAGATCCATTTGCTTCTTTTAATGCAACTGCCTCTATCCACCGTGTAAAATAGTCAGTGGTTGTAAGTACCCACTTGTGATTAGCACTAGAAGGTGGATTTATTGGCCCAATGAAATCAATGCCCCATCTCATGAAGGGCTGCTCTACCTGAATTGGATGTAGAGGCATAGCAGACAACTTTTCTTTTCCTACAAAAAGAGCACACTTCACACATTTCTTTGACCATGCATATGCATCTTTAAATAAGCTTGGCTAGTAATAGCCAGCTCTCATTATCTTTCATGCAGTAGTTCTTAGAGCAAAGTTACCTCCTGTAACTCCATCATGAAACTCATGAAGTATCTTCTCAATTTGATCACTGTGAATACACATTAATAGAACACCATTTAGATCTTTTTTGAATAGAACATTATTTACCAACACATATGGAATGGACTGCAGTCTGAAGTATCTTCGTTTAGCTCTGTCTAAACTTGGTGGACACTCACCAAATTGTAAAAAATGGGTCATATCTTGAACCCAATTTGTTGTTATCACAGGCATATCACTCTAAGCATTTTGAAATTCATTTGTATTAGCAAAAACAACATCCTTTTCTAGTTCATCTTCACTGCTTGACCCTGTAGCAAGCTTCTCACAAAGACCTTTACCTCTAACTAGTTTGGTAATCTTGATATCCACATCGTATTCCATAACCTTAGTGATCCACCTTGCTCTTTTCTCATTCAGATCTTTTCTCAACAAAAATTCCTTGACACTTGGGTGTGCAACCATGACATGAATTTTATTGTTAGAGATTAAAGGCTTGAATTTCTTCAAGCTTCTTATGACAACGAGAACATGCTTCTCTACAAAGGAATATTTTTGTTCATAATCAGCCAAACCTTGACTGAAAAAGGCTATTGGTTGCTCTAAATTTTCTTCATTTTTTTGTACCAACATTGCAGAAATATTACTTATGCTACCATAAGCATACAAAATAAAATCTTTAGAAAAAATTGGGATTTACTAGTGTAGGAGATGCTGCTAAGGCCTCCTTAATTGTTTCAAAACTATTCTTGGTATCTTTTTTCCAACTAAAAATTGCATTCTTCTTTAACATAGATATCAAAGGCTGTAACAAATTTGTGACATCAAGTATGAACCTTCTCAGAAAGTTGATTTGGCCCAGAAATCTTTGCAGACCCTTCTTGTGATTGGGTAATGGTAGTTCAAGTATGGCTTTGACTCTCTTAGGTTCAATAGTAATACCTTGCTTTGACACTATGTATCCTAATAATTTACCTTCATGAACAATGAAGATACTCTTTTTTGGATTGAGAGAAATGCCAAACTCTCTGCATTTTTCAAAAACTTGCTTAAGGTGTGACAAATGTTCATCATCATTCTTAGAATAAACTGTAATGTCATCCAAATAAATCAACACAATCATATTAATCAAACTTTGAAATACCATATCCATGGCCCTTTGGAATGTGGCACCAGCGTTAGATAAACCAAAAGGCATTCTTTTGTATGCCATGGTGCCCCACTTAGTTGTAAAAGCATTTTTAAATTGATCCTTTTCTTTAACCAGCACCTAGTTATAGCGTGAAAAACCATCTAATAAGGAAAATATTTCAGAACCAGCAACTACTTCCAGGATTTTCTCCATGGAAGGCAGCGGGTAGTGATCTTTCAAAGATGCTTGGTTAAGATCCCTAAAGCCTACATAGAGTCTTCTTTCACCATTTTTCTTCCTAACCAGAACAAGGTTAGAAACCAATGAAGTGTGTTTAATAGGATAGATGATAGCCCTCTCAACTAGTTTGGTCAGTTCTTTAATCATTAAGGGCTCAAGCTTGGGGTTCAAGGGCCTTTGTTTCTGCCTTACTAGCCTAGCATTAGGTTCTAACTCAATTTTGTGTTGGGAAATAAGGGGATCAAATCCTTTCAAATCTAAGTATTTCCAAGCAAACACATCAAGAAATTATTGGCATAAGGAAACAAAAGATTGTTTATCTTTATGTGAACAAATTTTGCCTATTCTAAGTAGTTTACCTTTAAAAATCTCCAGTTCTTCGTAATATTATTCTTTGATCTACAAACTAGCTTTACCATTTTTAAGCTGATCATCATCACTGAAAATTGACTCTAAGGTAACAAGACCTTTGGGTAACTTATTTATCCTCAGCTGTATGACTTGATCATCATATTGTTGCTTAAGTTTTGCTTGATTTAGCATGGAGAACTGATCTTCTTCGAGCAAAAAAGAAAGAATTTATTTGTCATTGTCAAAAACCTGCCAGTGAATATTGTTATCAGGAATTGATGGTCTGACTACAACCTTCACATATTGTTGTACTTTCTCTTTTCTAATGTCACTTAAAATATCGAACTGTACTCCAATGGCTGCAAGCCTATCAACATGTTTGTTCTAGTTCCTTGGAATAGATACTAAATTAAAGGCATCAAATTCCTCAATCATACTCCACACTCTATTTCTATAAGACTTTAGTGTGTCATTTTTAGCAAAATTCAGGCCTCTTATTTGATTGACAATCAGCTCGCTATCCCCATAAAATTTTAGACAACTTACTCCTCTCTTCCTTGCCCACTCAAGACCTTGAATAAGGCCCTCATACTTAGCAGTGTTGTTAGAGCACGCAAAAGATAAACGAAATGCAAAATAATACTTATCACCTTGCGGAGATACTAGCATTGCATCTCCTCCAACTCCATTTTTGCTTCTAGAACCATCAAAATGCATCTCCCATAACTCATTTTGCTGCTCAATTTGACTTTCTACACTTCATTCAAGGTTTGGAATTTCTGTCTCGGCTTCATGCAACACATAATTACCTAGACCAACATCCTGAATAAGCTCATTTGGATTATCAATCACATTTTCAGCTTCTCATTCATTCAAGAGTACCTTAGGTACACTTTCGGCTTGTAACTCTTGTGCTGAAGCAAGTTCAAAATCCTCTAAAACAACAGAATTAACATTAACAACAAATGGCACATAAGGCTCAATGTGATCCTTGGCAAGGGACTCAGAAGTTATAGTTATCTTAGTACCATACCTGGTCCTAAAAAAAATATGGGACCAATCTAAAGATAAATACCCTCCAATTTTTATTGTGAAGTCTCTAGAAAGGCATAATGCAAAAAATGGAGGCAAGTCTATGACAAACACATCTTGTGGGATTGAAAAATTAGGACAGGCATGTAATGTTACAAGACTCAGATTTTTTATAACACCTACATTGTTTACTGTTGTCCCGTCCAATTGAAGTACTCCCTTTTCTAATGGCTGGTATTGCAGTCCTAATTGGTCTGCAATATTTTTTGGCATTACCGAGCTGCTAGCCCTACTATCAACCATGCATTTGTGCACCAATTTATCCCCCACTATTAAGGAAACATAGAAAGGAGGGGACTTGACACCATTACTTTGTTGTGTAGTACTATCCAAAGGTGCATTGGTTAAAATTGACCTTGTTTGGTTTACAGAGGCTTCATTTGAAACATTCCAACTAACTAGATTTGATAAGGCTGACTATAACAAGTCCATTTGACTAGGGATAGCCAAAGAATCCCACATTGAAATTGAAACATTCATTTTTTCATACTTTCAACAATGTTGAAAGGTGTAGATATATTTACCTTTGGCTGTGTTTTTATAGCAGCATGATCAGGTTGCACTTGACTTGCAAATGAAGCATGTAAAGGATTCTCCTTACTAGTGTCATGACCTCACTGCAAAATGTGTGGTATTTGTTGATTTGATGGACCAGCAACTCCCTTATCTTTATTTATTGCTTGTTCTATCTCAAAATCCCTCTTCTTGACTCTAGTATTAGCAACAATAGATGTGTCATCCTAGTTCACTCCACAGAATTCCTCTCCTACAAATTCAAGAGATTTAAATCATTTGCAGGTTGATCTTGCTATTGTGAATACCCTTCCTTAGGAAAATCTTGCATACCTACAACATTTTGGACCATAAGAGCTTGGTTGATCACACCATTAGAGCACGTAGCTTGGTTATGTGGCTGGTTACACAAATAAGACCATTCATAATTCATAGCCAGATTGTTTTGAATAGGAACAAGCTCTTTGATAGCACTAATCAGAGTTGGATTATAGGCCTAAAAAGGTCTTGTAGCAATATTTTGTCTTGGGCCTTGGTAATTACCTTGATACTGTTGTCTATTTCCTTGGAATTGTTGTTGTTGACCTTGCAAAGGCTGACCTGAGGCCTGATTTTGCTGCTGATAAGGCCTGGTATAGCACTATTATTTTTCCAAGTTCACCAACTTGTTACCAAAAGTCTAAAATAGACTTTTGATCTCTTGTAACTCCTATGACGTGCTTGAAAAAACACTTTCTTGTATAACAACAACTGGAACAGTAGTTGGCAGCATTGGTACAGCTGGTAGAGGTGTAAAAGGAGGTATCTGCAAAGGTGTATTAGGCTGTATATCTGGAAAAATAGGCATTGGTGGCCTCGGGGCAATTTTCCCTGCCTGAATCAAATAGTTTTCTACTTTGATTGCCACTTTATATGCACCTAGTAAAGATACACCACCCATATATAGTGTCATGACTACTATTTCACTGTTTAAAGCTTTAAGAAAGTATAAAAAAGCATGCTCAGGAGATGGCCTCACTATTACAGGAATTTGAAACTAGGTCCTCTAAAAAAAATGTTAAAATCTGTCATTTGCTCTTGAGGAGCTCTTTTTATAGTTGTCAACTACTCCATCAGAGACAAGTGATTAGATTTATCTTGAAATTGCTTGTGCAGTTTGTCACCAAAATCATCCCATGTTGCAACAAAGTTCATTGGTAAACCCTGATACCATTGTAAAGCCTTGCCCTTGAGAGATGCAACAAGCATTCTTATAGCTACATCTTCATGAGTTATGTGATGCACTCCACATAACAAGGCTACATCCCTTATGTGCTCAATAGGGGTAGTCTGATCCTCTCCAGTGAAGATTGGTAAATTCTTTAAGGCAACCACTGGTATATCATTGTGTTCCACCAAGTTCAAGGGACTCCCTCCATCAAAATCAACAAATGGTTGATTCCTTGCCATTTGTATAGCAAGATGTGGATTTACTTGCACTCTAGGTGAAAGAAAAAATGGGATAGCAATATGAGATCTCATAGATGGAGGAGTAGATTTAGTTCTTCTAGAATAGACAAATGTTGTCCTTGTCCTTTTTGTTACTCTTGCTTTTCTCCTTGGTGGGGAAATCTATAAATATTCAAAAGGAACTGAGTTGCTTCTTGTCTGAACTCTTCTCATAAGTTGTAAAAGCACTAATTCTGAAGTTCTTTCTCCTTTTGGAGTCACCAAGTATGCAAAAATGACTTATGTAAAGTTTGAAACTTGTTGGTTGCATACCAAACCAACAAAATGGTGGGGAACTTTTCCCACCAGGCATGCCAAAATTGTTAACACTAGGATTTTTCACCCTGTTGAATGTAAAATTCAACAATCTAGTGTAACATGGGAATGACCTTAAAAGTATAAAACTTATATAAGATCAAACCTCTGAAAAAAGGTTGGCTTCCTATGTTGGTAGTATCACCTAAACTACTTATTTTGTAAGGAAAAGGGAGAAAATTACTAAATCAAAACAAAAATGGTAGAAAATATTCCCTATGGTGATACACCTAACTGACAAGAATCATGAAATAAAAATATGAACATACACTGGAAAACTAAAGATAGTTATTTCATCTACCTGACATAAATTTTGTGAGAATAATGCATAATTTATAGAAAAAGGCTTAATTTGCATATATATTTTAAGAAGGAAAGATGAATTTCACAACTTTTGAAGCTCAAATGCAAATATAATAAGCACAGTTCAAAAAATTGCATAATCTGAAAGAAGAATGAATGTAGTATGAAAAAACTAACACTGATCTTCAAAGCAATCTCTATATTCCAAATTCCAAAAGAGTTACAAAAAATACATCAGCTGAGAAAGGATTGTCAAAAATCACTAACTCTCCAAAATGCATAATCAAAACCAACTGACAATGAGTAGAAAAATGTGAATAAGTAGCTAACATCCTAGTTGCTTCCACAATACAAGGTTCTAGAACTTTCCTTGGGTCGGATGCAACAATAAGGCCTAAAATCTAGCCTTCAAATCCACTCCAAAAGACCTCATGTTGGATGAAAAAGTCATGCAAGACTTAATCCAACCATAACTACTCCTAAAAATGCTCTAAATGGAAACAAAAGTCCTATATTCCCTCAATAAAGTAATGAATCACCCTATCTCTTCTCCACATGTTTGCAAACAAAACTTAACTTCCCTAAATGCCCTCTATAATCACAAAGATTTCAACAAAACTCATAAAAGCATAAAATGTATTTATCCTATTTTGCCTTATAATAGTCACATAACTTTACGATTTATAATATCATCATAAAATTTATTGTGCTTTACATTTAACTCAAATGCAAAAATAAAATAAACAAGGGTATAGTTCGACCTCTATATTCAAAAAGGTGAAAATACAAGTTAAGAGTTTTGTTGTGGCATATGTAATGCATAAGGAAAAGTATAAGCCATGGGAAATATTATTTTTTTTAGCATTTTTGATAAATAAAGTGATAAAAAATCACTTCACTAGAATCGATGGAGAAAATAGGGTTTTCAACCCTAATCCAAAAGCAACGAATACTTCATTTTTTCCACATTACCATTTTGAAGCTTCTAAATGAAGCACAAGCCACCGCAATGAGGGTTTGATCTGGAGCAGAATAATGACATTTTCTAGAAAATTCTTCAACAAAAAGAATGGCTTCAACAACTAGATAAGCATTCCCAAAGGTATTTTGAATTTTATATCATATTCTATAGATAAAGGTGCTCAAAATCAAGCCATTCTTTGCATAAAGATGAACAAAATCTTCTTTCTGAACTTTCTTCCCATTTTCCTTAGTCATTGTCATGCAAATACTCTACCTTTTTCCTCATGGCCGCGGGTTGTGTACTTTTAATTAGCAAAGGAAATACATTTTTATGTTCTTTTATTTGTGCCTTATATGCTAATTCAAACCTCATTACACATAAAATATAAACTTATTTTGTATTTCCATGCTCCCCTGTATCTTTGTTGTGCATAACCATGGGTTTCTGCGCATCTTAAGAGTTTCAACCATAGAACTTTTGAGACTGAGCTAGGGTAAGTCAATTCTTCTGCAAATAATGCCATTTTTCTATTCTTGTAAATGAAATATTGTTTCAAGCTCCATTTTTCTCATCTTTTGGTAAAGTTCATAATCCATTCAATAACAAAAAGTTGAGATCTTTCCTGTTTTATACAGAAAAAACATGAGAATAATATTGGATTTCCTATATAAATTTCTCATTTCGATGGTCGCAGATGCATACATATTTTATATAATTTCATTGGGTGAAAACTTCATGGCCATGGTCACCTTTCTTGCAGGTGTCTAGGGTTTCCTTTTGTTGCCATTTTCGATGAATTTCCTCTTGCTTTACTTTCTATCAGTTTTAAACACATGGGTATCTTTCTTTTGCCTGTGATACCAAGTAATTTTTGCCAGTATTATCATGATCACCTTTACTATGATAAGCTCGTGCAAGATTATACTATAAATTCAAGGAATTACTTAGTCAAAACAAAAACTATTCAGTCAACTATTCCATAGAAGATGCTACTCTTTGAGATTATAGGTTATGTTTTAGGCAATGATTACTCTCATTTTGATTCATCAAGTGGCCTTAAGAACTTACATGTCACTATAGGATAATAGTATCATTAAGACCTTGTCCACTATACTAGTCTTTGCATCCTCTAACATCATGATTATGAACAGAAAAAACCACATTACTGTAGAAAGAATCTCTAAACCATTTCGTACCCTCTAAGAAAATATGCCTTATAGGTTATCACTCCTCTAACATGGCATACGATATGAAGAATTCCCTAGAGAATTATGGCTTGGCTCCATGCAATACCAAAATAATAGGTTACATAATATTTCCCAAAAGATATATTAAGAAGTAAACCCAACTGCATTTATGATTTATGTCTACTCCTTTGCCTTAAATATGTCTCTCCCACTATATTGTTAATAATTTAGTGTATTATGTACCATGTGTGACTGTCCCATTAGACTGCTTACTCATGGATCTATTCTTGCAAAACATATGACTTGTCTTTACGTTGTTGTTCCACTTCATATATGGCCTTTCATTGGTAATTCATGAAGATATAAAAGAAAACCACATGCTTTCTTATTCATTAATATAGCAGATGTGTTCTTGAAGGACTGTAAATGAAGACTTCATTGATGCCTATCTCTGAAACACTTCAAAGGCTCAATCCTCCTATAGCAACACTTATATATGCTCCATATGATTCATGTTAACCCCTGATAGCTCCTTTTGAATGATTATATTATCTTTATAACCTTTCTACTATTTCAATGAGCAAATGCTTCTCAACTATAATAATGAAGTTATCATTCCATGATCAATGAGTACCATTATTTAGTTTCATAATATTGCAAAATATTCTACATTATGAATATAAAGTAATCATGATTGATATCAAGTTTCAAGTAATTTCATATATATACTTAAAATATTCATAAGACTGTGTGCAGACTAAAATAATGCAATAACTACTATGAGTTGGGATCAAACCTTGTGGGAGCCACATTTTTCCCACTCATATTTAATCTCATAGATGAACTACACCTGTAGTTGTGCATGAAACAAATGAGTTAGAAAAAATGACTTTCTTTTGTGTGTACGCTGACCAATTGGTTTTCCTAGACATCTAAGGCTTTCATTGGTCTTTGATGCACATGGAGATAAGTTAATGCATGCATAGGTGGATGAAACAAATGATCATGTATGGTTGTGAAATTTCATTGCTTAGAGTATAACTCTAACACATTGCTTGACTGCTGCAAGGATAGAAGCGTATGAAAAATAGGAAGGATAAGCAATGAGGACAACGTCAAAGAGAAGCAAACACCAACCAGTCATTTAGGGAATGACTAGTCATCCCTCTACATGCACATTTACTTTCCTTCATTTATTCATGTATTGATTTATCTTTATTTGTATCAAAGAAAAGTCAGTCTCACGGTTTGTGTGAGACACATGTATCTTTTCACATTCAATAAAGACTGCTTTTTCAAAAATACGTGAATCTTTCTCTATTACATGCATATGTATGAATGTGATATTCTATAGTTGTAACCTTTTCAGATTTTTATTTATACACTTGAATTTGATGAAGAAGGATAATAAAATGTACCTTATTCTCTTCAGATTAAAATAAACTCCACCCTTTTGAACCTAAGAGCAAAAAATTGGTAATTGGAACACTACCATACTAATCAAAATGCATCACCCTTGTTGATGATAATTCAAGGAATAGTAGAGAGATGAAAGCCATATATAATTGGTAGTATTAGTCAAGCTCTTCAAAATGCACCATATCCCAGTCCTTCTCCTCTTCTATTACTTGCACCAACTGGAGTTGCAACATTCAACATAAGAGCATCCATAGTTCATTCAAAACTCTAAATCCCAATAAGATATTTTTCTCAATTGGAAGGAGTGAGGCTCACAATTTTTCAAGAAGAAATAACAAATATCACGTACATTCTAATTGATGAAATGAGCTTCATTGGTCAAAACTTGCTAGAAAACACTGATTCTTGGCTCTGACAAGCATTCCCACAAAATGCAAATCATAACTTTGGAGGTAGATATCCATTTGATTAACCAAATTAATTATTTGATATTGAAATACAAAAAATTCATGTAAATGACAATTGTATAACTATAAAGTTCTATAGTATTCACAATAATTGTTATCAATTTTCTATCAGGCATATCTATCATTTTTGTTGGAGATTTGGGTTAGTTACCTCCTATTAATGATAGGCCAACATATGACAACAACACACGAGATAAGTTGCTATGGGAAGAATTCAAAACTATGGTTACTCTGGATAAAATATTCAAACAAGATGGACAAAACATCCATCAACAAAGATTTCGTCAACTTTTGATAAATCTGGGAGATGCAAACCCCACAATCGATGATTGAAATTGCTATGATAAGAACCACTATTACATTAGATACAACAAGCAATCAATATTTTGACAATGGTGTTCATTTATTCTCCATAAATGAAAATTTTAATAACCATATCAAAAAAATGCTATACTCATTGAAGCATCTTGTTGCACTTAGTGTTGCAACAAAATCAAGGTTATGTTAACCTCAAATCTATTGATACAAGCAGGTCTTGTCAATGGAGCTTTAGGATATATATGAAGCATTGTATACAAAATTGGAACCGGTTCACCAGAACCACCAACATATGTAATGGTTGTGTTTGACAACTATTCAAGAATACCATTTGATGATTGTAACCCAAATACAATTCCAATTACAACAATATAGAGGGATAGAACACTTCAAATTCTATTAAAATTGCTTTGGGCATTAACAATTCACAAATCATAGGGTTTGACTCTATCAAAAGCTACTATTAATATAGGACCAAGAGAAAGAATGGGATTGACATTTGTAGCTATATCCCATGTAAAATGCATCAAAGGCTTAAGAATTATGTGACGAGGGAGTAAACCTAAGACACAGAAAATACACTCACAAAAGAGAGAATAATATTTTATTCAGAAATATGGAACTTCTTACATGTAGAGGATCTCAAATCCCCAAGCTCTGTATTACATGCAAATTACAGATTTATAGAAAATTACCCATATCCCCCTTTCGCAGCATGTGAACTTCTTTCCCCCAAAAGTTACTCAAAATTAGAAAACAAACCCATAAATAGACCCATTTCGGTTTGGAACCAAAAACAACCTTCGAGATAAGATTTTTGGCGGTTTGGCGCCAAAATTAGAATTTGAAATTCAAGTTTAAATTCCCAGACGAAAATTAGCACATTTATAAAATATGCACCAATTTCCGGCAGCCATAACTTTTAATCTGACTGTTGGATCTTCAATGATAATACCTTTTTGGAAAGCTCTCGAAAAGACGATTTTCTACAAAGTAGCCCTTTGGTAGACTACTTTGGCGTTTCTGCAAATTTTCAGGCCCATCCGGGATCGTTTAGTGCCTCAAACTGAGCTCGGAAGGTTTTTCAGGGCAAAAAGTAGAAACTGGAACTTGAATAACTTTCAATTCGTGAATGATCTTGACCTAATTCTTTCACCAAACTGTGTATTTTTCCATCCTGAACCTTCCCATAAATTTATGTCTTCCCACGACTTCAAATTCAAACCTGCTAAAAATAGCAGTTGAGCAGGAAAAGCAGAAAAACTGTTCTGAAAGTTGGAAACTCTTATTTGACGAAAAGGGTTCCAGAAAGACAAAAACATCTACAAAAAGAAAACAACAGAACAAAAAGGAAATCATCTTTTTGGGTGATGCAAGATTGCCCTCACACCACTGGATGCTCCTGCATCAAACACCCAGGGTAATTTGAGAAGTGACCCCGTCACATCTCAGATG
Organism: Sequoia sempervirens; assembly: GCA_007258455.2. Lineage (NCBI taxonomy): Eukaryota > Viridiplantae > Streptophyta > Pinopsida > Cupressales > Cupressaceae > Sequoia > Sequoia sempervirens. Next base: position 243,375,341 of record VDFB02281492.1, read on the forward strand.
GTTGAGGAAAACCCAAACGGTCAACCTCTGCCTTAGACAACCAAGAAGAATCTTCCACAGGCCTTCCTTTCCGTTTTACAAGATACTCTTCATACTGCCTGTTTCTGGTACTCCTTCCCACACGGCTATCCAGGATTTCTTCAATCTCCTCCTTCTCTGAAGTAGGTGTTGGAATGCCAAACTGTTCCATTGTTTGTGTTTCCTCTATGCCACCTTCATGATACTCTGTCAAATCTAAAATATTGAACACAGGGGAAATGTTCAATCCATCTGGCATCTCTACCTCATATGCATTCCCTGATTCATGCCTCTTCACAATTTTACAGGGACCAAACTTCTTCATCTTCAGTTTGTTATAGGTTCCCACTTGAAACCTTTCTTTCCTCAAGTGGACCATCACTTCATCACCAATCTGAAACTCCTTATACCTCCTCTTCTAATATGCCTTAGCCTTATACTGCATATTCATCTTGTTAATATGTTCTCTAACATTCTCATGTATATTCTTGATGTGTTCTGCAAATTCTTCAGCTTCAGCACTGATCTTCTTCTCTTGGTCCATCTTCCTCAATTCTAGAGCGGTCCTGGGACTACCTCCATACACAATTTGGAATGGTGATCTACCAGTTCTTTTATTGACAAAATTATTGTAAGAAAATTCTGCCTAGGGTAAGATCAAGTCCCATCCCTTAGGTTTATCTCCTACCAAGCATCTCAGTAGGTTACCCGGACTTCTATTCACAACCTCAGTCTACCCATTAGTTTGTGGATGGTGTGCCGAACTGAACTTCAACTCTGTCTTCAACTTTTTCCACAAGGTCCTCCAAAAGTATCCCATGAACTTGGTATCACGATCTGAGACTATACTTTTTGGCAGACCATGTAGTCTCACCACCTCTATGAAGAACAAGTCAGCAATGTGGACTGCATCATGGGTCTTTTGGCATGGGATGAAATGTGCCATTTTTTAAAACCTATCAACTACCACAAATACTGAATCATTCCCTCTCTGTGTCCTTGGCAAACCAAGAACAAAGTCCATGCTTATATCCTCCCATGGCCTCTCTGGTACAGGTAAGGGCTGATACAACCCAGTATTCTGACTCACTCCTTTAGCCATCTGACATACCCTGCAACTCTGCACAAACTTCCTCACATCTTGTGATAATTGAGGCCAATAATAATGCTCATTGATAATGGTAATGGTCTTATCCCAACCAAAATGTCCTGCCATTCCTCCACTGTGCTTCTCCTTTATCAGGTTCTCCCTCATGGAACTCCTCAGAATACACAATTGGCTTCCCTTAAACAACATGCCATCCTGGATTATGAAATCCAGCCACTTTGTCCTGTCAACTGTAACCGTCTCCTTGCAAGCTTTCCAAGCTTCTGCAAAATCAGGATCTTTAGGATACAATGTCTTGAGTTCATTGAACCCAACCACTTCAATTTGCATCTCTGTTAGCAATGTTTGCCTCCTACTTAAGTTATCTGCAACCCTATTTGACTTGCCACTCCTATGCTTTAAAACAAAGGTATAACTCTGCAAAAATTCTACCCATTTCATATGCTCTGATTCAACTTTCCCTGACTACTCAAATACTGTAATGCTTGATGATCAGTAAACAAAACAAATTCCTTTGGCAATAAATAATGTCTCCATTTCTTTAATGCTTGAACTATTGCATAAAATTCCTGATCATATACAGAGTACTTTCTCTTTGCATCATTTAACTTTTCACTAAAATAGGCAATGGGCTTACCTTCTTGGCTCATCACTGCTCCAATGGTACAACCACTGGCATCACAATCCACCTGAAACACCTTATTAAAATTTGGGAGGGCTAAAACTGGTTGCTCTGTCACCTTTTGCTTCAACAAATCAAAACTCTTCATTGCTCCAGTGCTCCACTTGAACTCTTTTCTATCCCCTCTCATTGTTTCAGTTAGGGGTGCACAAATACTACGTAAGTTTCTAATGAACTTTCTGTAAAAACTGGCCAAACCATGGAAAGATCTCACCTCAGTAGCAGTTCTTGGGGTAGGCCATTCTAGAATAGCCTTCACCTTCTCTAGGTCCATCTTCAGACCCTCTGCTAAGACAACGAACCCCAAGTACACTAACTCCTTTTTAACAAAACTACACTTTTTCAAATTTATCAATAGTTTCTCCTCTCTCAACTTCTCAAAAACCCTAAGAATATGCATTAAATGCTCATCCAAGTTCTTATTGAAAATCAAAATATCATCTAAATACACAATGACAAAACTTCCCAGAAACTCTTTCAATACCTCATTCATGAGCCGCATGAACGTGCTCGGTGCATTGGTTAGCCCAAAAGGCATGACTAACCACTCGTATAGGCCTTCTTTTGTCTTGAAGGCAGTCTTCCATTCATCTCCCTCATGAATCCGGATCTGGTGATATCCACTTTTCAGATCTATCTTTGTAAAGTACTGAGCTCCACTCAAACAGTCCATCAGGTCATCCATCCTTGGCAAGGGGAATCTATACTTTATTGTTATCTTATTTATGGCTCGGGAGTCTGTACACATCCTCCACTCCCCATCCTTCTTTGGTGCTAGTACTGCAGGTACTGCACATGGGCTCAGACTCTCCCGAATCAAACCCTTTCTCAACAAATCCTGAACTTGTCTGTTCAACTCCTTATTTACTACAGGAGTCATTCTATGAGCTGCCTTATTTGGCAAATTGGCTCCAGGGATCAAGTCAATTTGATGACTGATCTTCCTCATTGGTGGTAAACCCTCAGGTACATTATCAGAAATAATCTCCTGAAACTCATCCAATAGTCCAGAAACTTCTACTGGCACCTTCTCACTACCTTCCTTATCCATTCTAGGAATCAATGCATAACACATATGCTCATGCTTCATGCCTTCTAAAAAATTTCTTCCATCAACAAAAAAAATTCTAGCACTACTGCATGCCTTTTCTTCGTCCTTCTTCAGGGGTTTCAACTTATGGCGGACTCCATCCTTCATCAAGGAATAAGTGTTTGCATGGCCATCATGTACAACACACCTATCAAACTGCCACGGCCTCCACAGCAACATGTGACATGCATCCATTGGGATGATATCACAGAGTACCTCATCACGATAGCTTCCAATCTTGAACTTCACCAGGCACTGCTCATTGACCAGAACTTTGTGGTCTTTTTGCAACCAGACAATCCGATATGGGTGTGGATGCCTTTTCCTTTTCAGCTCCAACTTCGTAACCATCTCTTCTGACACAAAATTATCGGTGCTTCCACTATCAATAATGACTTCACAACATTTGTCCTCACACTTGCACCTTGTGCAAAACAAATTCTTCCTCTGTTCTGGCTCCTTCTCTCCAATCACAAGGGCTTTTCTAACCACTAGGGTTCTCCCCCTTCAGCATCATCTGAATGCTTGGACTGTGCCTCCTCATCTACATGTGCAACCCTTCCACGACCTTCTGGCCTTCTGTCCATCCTTCCTTGGTGTTGTGGACATTCATAGGCTCGATGCCCTTCTTCACCACAATGGAAACATGTTCCTCTAAAACCACCTCTTCCAGGCCCTGGCCCAGATCTTCCTCATCCTCTACCTCTTTGATCACCACTGTTTTGATCATGAGGGCGGTAGAAGTTATCATTCATCTAGCTTCGACTAGTACCCACATCTTCATTTTTTCTTTCATCCTCATTTTGGCTCCCAAAAGATCTTCCACTACCTCTTCCGCTTTGACCTCCTCGGCCCTTTTGCTTGCTATCAAATCTTTTGTTCAGCTTCTCCTCAACTTTCAGAGAAAACTGGTATGCATCCTCAATGGTGGTCATTCTGACCAAGCTTAGTTCCTCTTGAATGCTCGGTCGTAACCCATTAAGATAACGGGCTACCTTCTCCTTGTTGGCCTCTGCATGGCCTGTTCTAATGATCATCTTGTGAAAATATTCTATGTATTCTTTCACAGATCTACTTCCTTGCTTCAACCCTTGCAATTTCTTAAATAGATCTAGCTCGTAGTCTACTGGTATGAACTGCTTCTTCAGTTTCTCTACCATGCGATCCCAACTGTTGATCTTTCCTTTTCCTCTCCGATTTCTCTCCAATTGGACCTCTTTCCACCAAATATTGGCATGGCCCTTCAACTTTGTTTTTGCAAACTTAACCCGATCTGGGTCTTCTACTTCTTCATACTCGAAGTATTCTTCTAGCTTGTTGATCCAGTCGATCAACTCTTCCGGATTTAGATTTCTGGAATAACTGGGGACTTCTATTCTGGGTCTTTTTTCGATCTTCGAAATGGCCCTTATCAGCCGCATTTGATCTCAATCAATAGCTTCTTCTTCCTCTTCTATGTCTGAATCTTCTACCTCTTCTTCATCCTCGCTTTCTCCTCTCCTTTCCGGGTCTAACCCTCTTCTCATTTGTTCCTGTAATGCCTCGATTTGTCTCTAGAGGGCTCTGTAACCCTCGGCTGCCAATGGATCTCTCCCACCAACATTTCTGCCACCTCTGCCACCTCTGGCACCACCACGCCTACCAGGTATCACTCTTGTGGGCATCTTGAATACCTCGAACCCACAACCACGGTCCTAGTGCGAACTACCTCACAATCGGCGATCTGTTCACACGCTCAAGAAAATCCGCTCTAATACCACCTGACGAGGGAGTAAACCTGAGACACAAAAAATACACTCACAAAAGAGAATAATATTTTATTCAAAAATATGGAACTTCTTACATGTAGAGGATCTCAAATCCCCAAGCTCTGTATTACATGCAAATTACAGATTTACATAAAATTACCCAGATCCCCCTTTCGCAGCATGCAAACTTCTTTCCCCCAAAAGTTACTCAAAATCAGAAAACAAACCCATAAATAGACCCATTTCGGTTTGGAACCAAAAACAACCTTCGAGATAAGATTTTTGGCGGTTTGGCACCAAAATTACAATTTGAAATTCAAGTTTAAATTCCCAGACGAAAATTAGCACATTTATAAAATATGCACCAATTTTCGGCAGCCATAACTTTTAATCTGGCCGTTGGATCTTCAATGATAATACCTTTTCGGAAAGCTCTCGAAAAGACTGTTTTCTACAAAGTAGGCTTTCGACAGGCTACTTTGGTGTTTCCAAAAATTTTCAGGCCCATCTAGGATTGTTTAGTGCCTCAAACTGAGCTCAGAAGGTTTTTCAGGGCAAAAAGTAGAAACTGGAACTTGAATAACTTTCAAGTCGTGAATGATCTTGACTTGATTCATTCACTAGACTGTGTATTTTTCCATCCTGAACCTTCCCATAAATTTTTGTCTCCCCACAACTTCAAATTCAAACCTGCTAAAAATAGCAGTTGAGCAGGAAAAGCAAAAAAACTATTCTGAAAGTTGGAAACTCTTATTTGACGAAAAGGGTATCCAGGAATACAAAAACATCTACAAAAAGAAAACAACGGGAACAAAAAAAGGAAATCATCTTTTTGCGTGATGCAAGATTGCCCTCACACCACTAGATGCTCCTGCATCATTATGCCACCATTCACATATGACCATTATGAAAAAATGAAAAATGGTAGACAACTTGCCAAGAGAAAGGATAAAGAAAAAAGATTGAAATTTTTTGAAGATACTTGATGTAACAAGCATATGTTCTTCAATTTTGATTCCATGAATGTCAAATTTTAAAATGTAATATATGTTGGTGTGAATAATTGTCTTGTACCTAGCTTATTCATTCACTAGGTAATTAGGGGACATATTCACATGGTTAAGTTTACTTAGGTAAAAGATTATTTCTAGAAGTCGTAGTTGGCATTTCTAGAACTTATCTTATCTAGCTAGGATGCATCATTTCCTAGGTGATTAGGTTGTTGGTTGTCTCATGTCATAGGATAATGACATTTGTCAACATCATGTTCATTCCTATCTCTCAACCTTGCTAATATAAGCAAGGCATCTCATGTACATTTTCATCATGGCATAGCAATATCAAGCAAGTAATTTAGCCATTAATCAATCTTGCATTGTGAAGCAAGCTTTCTTGCCATTCTCTCTCTTGTGGAAGTGGTTTTGGTCGCAACTGATCTTGGGGGTGTTAGGGAGTCACCATTAACTCCTACAATATATGTGTATGATATTTAGTTTTATGCTATTTTCAATTCTTCTACTATATTAAAAATTCAAAAAATTATAAATGTTTCCATTTACTCTTCCGGTTTTTTTGGCCATGTTCAAATTATATTAAATACTATTTTTCTTATATGATGATGATGCAAGCATGAATCCTACCAATAATCCATACAATCACCCAATTTATAGAAAAAATGAACCTCCTACAAGAACCATTCCTATTGCAACATTGAATTTGTACCAAAATAGATGGTCAATAAAGGAAGGAGTCATTAGAAAGGGTCAACTTCGTCATTTTAACAATGAAAAAGGAGATGGAAAAGTGTTTAATTTTGACTTGATTGATTCAGATGGTGGTGAAATAAGAGTAACATGTTTTAATGCAGTTGCATAAAAGTTCTATGATCGTATAGAAATTGAAAAAGTATTTATTATCTCAAAAGGGAGACTCAAACCTACACATAAGAATTTCAACCAATTAAAGAATGGATGGGAATCTTATTAGAAAAAAATTTGATTGTTGAGTTGTGTTTGGAGGAGGATAACTTTATACCAAAACAAAAATTCCATTTTACATCGATAAGAGAAATTGAGAACATGAAAAGCAATTATTTGGTTGATATAATTGGTGTTGTTTTCTCAATCAACACACCAAACACAATATTTAAAAAGAATGCCACACAAACTCAAAAAAGAACCCTTCAACTAAAAGACATGTCAGGTTATATGGTGGAATTAACAATGTGGGGTGGTTTCTGCAATAAGGAAGGTCAACAAATCCAAGAAATGTGCAATGTAGGAACTTTCCCCATTCTTTCTATAAAGGTTGGAAAAATTAGTGATTTTGGTGGGAAATTTGTGGGAACAATTACTACAACCCAACTACTTATTATTCCAGATCTTCTAGAGTCACATCGATTGAGATTGTGGTTTGATACAAAAGGGAAGAATCTCCATTCTCATTCTATTACAAAGGAAATCTCACCAATAATAGAATATTTTTTTAAAAAAATTATCACACAAATATAAGATCAGGAACTTGGTAACTCTAACAAACCTTATTGGATAGTGATAAAAGCTACCTCATGTTTCATAAAGGTAGACATTTTTTGTTATATAGCTTGCCCCTTGAAAATTCGATGTAGGCACTGCAAGAAGAAGGTAAACACTAATGAAAATGGTGAGTGGTATTGTGGAAGATGTGATAAAAATTTCCCTAAATGTGATTATAAATATATACTTTAATGCAAAGTGCAAGACCATACTTCTTTCACTTGGATTACAACTTTTGAAGAAGTGGCAGAAGAAATTAGGGGTGTTATAGCAAAAGAATTGAACATTTTAAAGCATGAAGAACAAAATGATTTTAAGTTTGCACATATTATACAAAAGGTCATTTTCAATAGATACATATTTAAACTTCAAGTGAAAAGAGACGTATAATGATGAACAAAGGATTAAATAGACAATCATAAAAACAACAAGGTTTGATTATTCATCTAAGAGAAAAACTTTATTAGATTCAATTGCGAAGCTCTAGGTTTGATGACATTCAAATGCTTGTATGTATATCATGTTAACAATGTATTCAAACATTTTTAAAAAACTAGTGGATATATCTAAGTTACTTGATGTGATTTTTTCCGTGATATTGTTCTTTGTTCTTTTCAATACTAAATTTGATGATTGATGAAAATTTATGAATTGATAATAATAGAGTTAAACTAAAAAATAAACTAGCATACATATATTAATTAAACAAATTAAAAGTATTTGACTTCTAAAGAAATGGAAATGGTAGATGTTGATGTTATGTGTTGCTATATACAAGTAAATATGATTTTAAATTTGAATGTGTACCCTTATATATGGGAATTGAAATAGACAAAGATAGAAAATATAATGAAATCATATATATTGTTTTTGAAATTCATGTTCATGAAAATGTAAACATTTTTTCTCAAGTCAATGCGCATCTGGATAAAGATAACTCTTCCGTTTTTAACATATATTATTAATTAGTATAGGTATGCTAGTTATTAATAATAAATTGAGAATCTTATATTTACTTTTACAATAAATTTTCATATTGGAAAATATTAGTATAGTCTTATTAAAAATATTTTGAAATTTTGAAAAGATTCTAAAGTAATTTGTATTTATATAATAAATATTAGAGAATGATATACACTAATTTTATAAATTATAAAAATATAGTAAATCAAGCTATACGATCTAATAAATTATAAAATTGTACAGTTTAAAATTGCAAAAAGACAATCACACAGACTGAAAAATACATATAAGAATTACCAAAAATAACGGACTTGTATTTATTTATTCATGTATTGATTTATCTTTATTTGTATCAAAGAAAAGTCAGTCTCACGACTTGTGTGAGACACATGTATCTTTTCACATTCAATAAAGATTGCTTTTTCAAAAATACGTGAATCTTTCTCTATTACATGCATATGTATGAATGTGATATTCTATTGTTGTAACCTTTTCAGATTTTTATTTATACACTTGAATTTGATGAAGAAGGAAATAAAATGTACCTTATTCTCTTCAGTTTAAAATAAACTCCACCCTTTTGAACCTAAGAGTGAAAAATTGGTAACAGGAACACTACCATAATAATCAAAATGCATCACCCTTGTTGATGATAATTCAAGGAATAACAGAGATAGGAAAGCCATATATAATTGGTGCTATTAGTCAAGCTCTTCAAAATGCAACATATCCCAGTCCTTCTCCTCTTCTATTACTTGCACCAACTGGAGTTGCAACATTCAACATAAGAGCATCCATAGTTCATTCAATACTCTAAATCCCAATAAGATATTTTTCTCAATTGGAAGGAGCGAGGCTCACAAGTTTTCAAGAAGAAATAACAAACATTAATTACTTTCTAATTGATGAAATGAGCTTCATTGGTCAAAACTCGCTAGAAAACACTGATTCTTGGCTCTGACAAGCATTCCCACAAAATGCAAATCATAACTTTGGAGGTAGATATCCATTTGATTAAACAAATTAATTATTTTATATTGAAATACAAAAAATTCATGTAAAAGACAATTGTATAACTATAAAGTTCTATAGTATTCACAATAACTGTTATCAATTTTCTATTAGGCATATCTATCATTTTTGTTGGAGATTTGGGTTAGTTACCTCCTATTAATGATAGACCAACATATGACAACAACACACGAGATAAGTTGCTATGGGAAGAATTCAAAACTATGGTTACTCTGGATAAAATATTCAAACAAGATGGACAAAACATCCATCAACAAAGATTTCATCAACTTTTGATAAATTTGAGAGATGCAAACCCCACAATCGATGATTAAAATTGCTATGACAAGAACCACTATTGCATTAGATGAAACAAGCAATCAATATTTTGACAATGGTGTTCATTTATTCTCCATAAATGAAAATTTTAATGACCATATCAAAAAAATGCTATACTCATTGAAGCATCCTGTTGCACTTAGTGTTGCAACAAAATCAAGAAGTAATAATGCAGTCGAAGAATGCTCAAAAGATGAGATGGATCTAGAATTATTGATATGTAAAGATGGCAGGATTATGTTAACCTCAAATCTATTGATACAAGTAGGTCTTGTTAATGGAGCTTTAGGATATATATGAAGCATTGTATACAAACCTGGAACCGGTTCACCAGAACCACCAACATATGTAATGGTTGTGTTTGACAACTATTTAGGAATACCATTTGATGATTGTAACCCAAATATAATTCCAATTACAACAATATAGAGGGGTAGAACACTTCAAATTCTATTAAGATTTCCTTGGGCATTAACAATTCACAAATCATAGGGTTTGACTCTATCAAAAGCTACTATTGATATAGGACCAAGAGAAAGAATGGGACTAACATTTGTAGCTATATCTCATGTAAAATGCATCAAAGACTTAAGAATTATGCCACCGTTCACATATGACCATTATGAAAAAATGAAAAATGGTAGACAACTTGCCAAGAGAAAGGATAAAGAAAAAAGATTGAATTTTTTTGAAGATACTTGATGTAACAAGCATATGTTCTTCAATTTTGATTCCATGAGTGTCAAATTTTAAAATGTAATATATGTGTATGATATTAAGTTTTATGCTATGTTCAATTCTTCTACTATATTAAAAATTCAAAAAACTATAAATGTTTCCATTTACTCTTCCAGTTTCTTAGGCCATGTTCAAATTCTATTAAATACTATTTTTCTTATATGATGATGATGCAGGCATGAATCCTACCAACAATCCATACAATCACCCAATTTCTAGAAAAAATGAACCTCCTACAAGAACCATTCCTATTGCAACATTGAATTCGTACCAGATTAGATGGTCAATAAATGGAAGACTCATTAGGAAGGGTCAACTTCGTCATTTTAACAATGAAAAAGGAGATGGAAAAGTGTTTAATTTTGACTTGGTTGATTCAGATGGTGGTGAAATAAGAGTAACATGTTTTAATGCAGTTGCAGAAAAGTTCTATGATCGTATAGAAACTGAAAAAGTATTTATTATCTCAAAAGGGAGACTCAAACCTACACATAAGAATTTCAACCAATTAAAGAATGGATGGGAATCTTATTAGAAACAAATTTGATTGTTGAGTTGTGTTTGGAGGAGGATAACTTTATACCAAAACAACAATTCCATTTTACATCGATAAGAGAAATTGAGAACATGAAAAGCAATTCTTTGGTTGATATAATTGGTGTTGTTTTCTCAATCAACACACCAAACACAATATTCAAAAAGAATGCCACACAAACTCAAAAAAGAACCCTTCAACTAAAAGACATGTCAGGTTATATGGTGGAATTAACAATGTGGGGTGGTTTTTGCAATAAGGAAGGTCAACAAATCCAAGAAATGTGCAATGTAGGAACTTTCCCCATTCTTTCTATAAAGGTTGGAAAAATTAGTGATTTTGGTGGGAAATTTGTGGGAACAATTACTACAACCCAACTCCTTATTATTCCAGATCTTCTAGAGTCACATCGATAGAGATTGTGGTTTGATACAAAAGGGAAGAATCTCCATTATCATTCTATTACAAAGGAAATCTCATCAATAATAGAAGATTTTTTAAAAAAAATTATCACACAAATACAATGATCAAGAACTTGGTAACTCTGACAAACTTTATTGGATAGTGATAAAAGCTACCTTATGTTTCATAAAGGTAGACATTCTTTGTTATATAGCTTGCCCCTTGAAAATTGGAGGTAAGCACTGCAAAAAGAAGGTAAACACTAATGAAAATGGTGAGTGGTATTGTGGAAGATGTGATAAAATTTTCCCTAAACGTGATTATAAATAAATACTTTAATGCAAAGTGCAAGACCATACTTCTTTCACTTGGATTACAACTTTTGAAGAAGTGGCAGAAGAAATTAGGGGTGTTATAGCAAAAGAATTGAACATTTTAAAGCATGAAGAACAAAATGATTTTAAGTTTGCACATATTATACAAAAGGTCCTTTTCAATAGATACATATTTAAACTTCAAGTGAAAAGAGACTTATAATGATGAACAAAGGATTAAATGCACAATCATAAAAAACAACAAGGTTTGATTATTCATATGAGAGCAAAACTTTATTAGATTCAATTGCGAAGCTCTAGGTTTGATGACATTCAAATGCTTGAATGTATATCATGTTAACAATGTATTCAAACATTTTTAAAAAACCAGTGGATATATCTAAGTTACTTGATGTGATTTTTTCTGTGATATTGTTCTTTGTTGTTTTCAATACTAAATTCGATGATTGATGAAAATTTATGAATTGATAATAATAGAGTTAAACTAAAAAATAAACTAGCATACATATATTAATTAAACAAATTAAAAGTATTTGAGTTCTAATGAAATGGAAATGGTAGATGTTGATGTTATGTGTTGCTATATACAAGTTGGTATGATTTTAAATTTGAATGTGTACCCTTATATATGGGAATTGAAATAGACAAAGATAGAAACTATAATGAAATCATATATATTATTTTTGAAATTCATGTTCATGAAAATGTAAACATTTTTTCTCAAGTCAATGCGCGTCTGGATAAAGATAACTCTGCCGTTTTTAACATATATTATTAATTAGTATAGGTATGCTAGTTATTAATAATAAATTGAGAATCTTATATTTACTTTTACAATAAATTTTCATATTGGAAAATATTAGAATAATCTTATTAAAAATATTTTAAAAGTTTGAAAAGATTCTAAAGTAATTTGTATTTATGTAAGAAATATTATAGAATGATATACACTCATTTTATAAATTATAAAAATATAGTAAATCAAGCTATACGATCTAATAAATTATAAAATTGTACAGTTTAAAATTGCAAAAAAACAATCACACAGACTGAAAAATACATATAAGAATTACCAAAAATAACGGACAACTTGTAAGTACCATTTATATTCACTTGGGAAAAAAAAATCACAGTTAAGTATAGTATTTTTTGTGGGTACATGAAGAAGCTGGTTATAGTGCAGTAAAACGGGTAAATGCTTCAAGGAATGCCGAGAAAACTGAACACATTTTTTCGTCTAAAATTTAGGAGAAGGAAAAAGATAAAATATTATCTGCAACCCCATAAATATTTGTTTCTCATTCAAAGGAAAGGCAGCCCTTAATTCTCACCAAGTTATAACTTATAAATATCTACCAACTTATGTACGGCAACAATTCGTATTTGGTGAAACAGAAACAGCAGTGTTAATTGCGTTAACAAAGACCACAAACTCATGAGAAACAGATATAAATAAATACCTCCCATCTGGGGGGCATATTCTCGTTTGTAAAAGGGAATATATCTTGCTTCTACTTCATCTGGTACAACACTAAAAAGAAACCACAAAACAGATATGAACAAAATCAGAATTTTACAAGCTCTCAGAGTCGCCATGGTTAAGGCTCTGCATTTGTAACAAGAGCTACGGTAGTTAAAGGAGGCGAAATTGGATAATCCATGTTGATCGATTCAAACATGAGGACAATGATGTTTTTCTTGACCAATAAATTTAGAATATAATATGAATTTTGTAGACTCTCGTAAATTTTATTTTATTTTTTATTTTTTTAGGCTGCAGGAATCGGGTAGCACGACCCCCTATAAACTGCAGTGTGCCTGTGGCGCTGGCGCGACACGCCCTCCGGTACCACGGGACGGGGGAGACTAGAACTCGTGACCAGCAGAGCCGCAACGGAATTACTTAGCCAATCGAGCTAGGGCCCCCGCCCGTAGACTCTTGTAAATTCACTCCAAATTGTTGGTAAGGGTTTTTTAATGGCCAAAGTTTGACAATTGTTTTGAATTGCTCAAGATATTTGAAGGCAGGAAAATGGGATAGGTAATCAACGTTGATGGATTCATCATCAAACAAGAGAGATCTATGATGTTTCCTTTGACCAAGCATTGTTGAGTATGATATAAGTATTTTGAATTCTGTTGTGAATAGGACATGGCCAATATTTTACAACTGTATTGTTGAGTGTGATTAAGTATTTTGAATTCTGCTGTGAATAGGAAATGGCCAATATTTTACAATATGATTAAGTATTTTGAATTCTGTTGTGAATAGGACATGGCCAATATTTTACAACTATTTTGAATTGTTCAGGATGGCGATTAATATTGTTTTGTTTTGGTTTTTTTTTGGAGAGAAGAGTATGTCATAAATTACTACTTTATATTTATTAAATAATGTTCTCTAAAGAAGATATGATTGTTTTTTATTTATTTTTATTATCTAAGCTTTTATTAAACTTGACTTGTTCAAATTTGAAAATAAACAAAAAATTTATAGTATAAATATTTATTTAATATATATTTTTGAAGTAATTTGAGGGATGTTCTATTTTTATATTTATTTTGTAATGTTGAAATATTGTTTCATGTCTTTGTCAAAATTCAATATAAAATTATAGTTCAAAATATTATTTAATAAACGACATTATAATAATGGAAGGGTAAGGAAGCTCTCATTTTATTATTTTAATTTTGATGTAATTTTGTGATAAAAATTAATTATTATTAGTTGTGTCATCAAATTATAATTGAGGGGTAGCTTTTAACTCATAATTACAACTGTTTTGAATTGTTCAATTGTTCAAGATGGCCATTAATATTGGTTTTTTAGCTTTTTTGTTTTTGTTTTGGGAGAGTGGAGTCTTCGTAAATTACTACTTTATATTTATTAAAAAATGTTCTCTAATATAATTTAAAGAAGATATGATTTTTTTATATTTACTTTTATTGTCTAAGTTTTTGTTAAACTTGACTTGTTCAAATTTGAAAATAAACAAAAAATTTATAGTATAAATATTTATTTAATATATATTTTTGAAGTAATTTGAGGGATGTTCTATTTTTATATTTATTTTGTAATGTTGAAATATTGTTTTATATCTTTGTCAAAATTCAATATAAAATTATAGCTCAAAATATTATTTAATGAATGGCATTATAATAATGGAAGGGTAAGGAAGCTCTCATTTTATTATTTTAATTTTGATGTAATTTTGTGATAAAAATTAATTACTATTAGTTGTGTCATCGAATTATAGTTGAGGGGTAGCTTTTAACTCATAATTACAACTATTTTGAATAGTTCAGTTGTTTAAGATGGCGATTAATATTGTTTTTTTTTGCTTTTTTGTTTTTGTTTTGGGAGAGTGGAGTCTATCGTAAATTACTACTTTATATTTATTAAATAATGTTCTCTAATATAATTTAAAGAAGATGTGATTTTTTTATATTTACTTTTATTGTCTAAGTTTTTGTTAAACTTGACTTGTTCAAATTTGAAAGTAAAAAAAAAATTTATAAGATAAATATTTATTCAATATATATTTTTGAAGTAATTTGAGGAACGTTCTATTTTTATATTTAATTTGTAATGCTGAAATATTATTTTATATCTTTGTCAAAATTCAATATAAAATTATAGTTCAAAATATTATTTAATGAACGACATTATAATAATGGAAGGGTAAGGATGCACTCATTTTATTATTTTAAATTTTGATGTAATTTTGTGATAAAAATTAATTATTATTAGTTGTGTCATGGAAGTATAGTTGAGGGGTAGCTTCTAACTTTTAATTAAATATTATACCTAGAGTCATTCAAAATTCATTATTTTCTTTTGAAACATTATATTTTAATTTTCTTAAGATAAAATGCAAGATTTTTTACTTTATAAATTTTCAAAATTACATTTTCTCAGTCTCATTTACTACACTTTATGCAACAATTTTTGGGAATCTTCAGCATACATTTTTTTATGGAAGTTTTTCTACCATAAGATGTTAAACTTTTATCACATTTCAATGGATTACTTTACAATAAATATTTACACAACTTCTGAAGGGATTTTTTGAACTCTTCAAAGGTTCTTTTCCTCCTCCCCCATGATTAATTACTGGCTATTCTATCTTTTTGTTACACAAATAAAACAAAAATATTTTTTATTATAAACATTTGTTTACTTGTTATCTCCTAAAAAATAATTAAAAAATTATCTAATATATGAAAAAATGTCTAACAAATTGAAATATATATACTATATACTATATAACATCTAATATATCTAGTTGGAAAGGAAATATTTTGAATCAAGTAGATTTAAGATCAAACTCCTCAAATCCTCTCTTCAAAATATCTCAATCTACTTCCTTTATCTATTCAAAATGCCAAAATATATAATAAAAAAAGAATTGAGAAAATTCAAAGGAACTTTCTTTGGACATGAACAAAAGAGAAAACTAGGATAGCCTTGCTAAGATTGGACAAGGTTTTCCCTACAAAAAAGCAAGAAGGAGATAAGACTTGGTTAAATTTGTTCAATAAAGATTTTCTTTTAAAAACTAACAAGTATTTCATAGAAGGTACTAAGGATTAGGTGAAAATACTTCAAGCCAAATACCTAGGTAATGATTCAACTCAAGCTATTTTCTTTTCATTTAGGATAGGCCTAATAGGTCAATAATCTGGAACAATTCATTGAAAACAAAACATATGCTTAAGAAAAGTATTAGGAGGGTGGATAATGGCAGAAAGATTAGATTTTGGGATGATGGTTGGGGGAAGGTCCTTATTGCATCCTCTGTCATTAAATTGAACCAAATAAAACAAGATGTTATAAGACAATGAAATCTTTATATATGACTATGTGGATTGGGGAGGAGATTCCCCAAAGTGGATTTTTTTTTTTTGACTAGATGTCTGGATTGAGGACCTTGCAAGGGGAGAATGATCAGTTAGACCTCTTCCCTCCTTTGGACCCTCTAATTGGTGACTAACTTCTCATTCATCATAATGGTAAAGATGATTGGATTTGGAGTGACAACCCTTCAAGTGTCTTATTATTCAAATATCCCTATTCAAGATTGGAGCCACCTTCTCTCCCTCCTAGAACCTTTGACTAGAAAAATATAGAATGCCAAACCTATCCTAAAGATCAACTTTTTCTGATGGGATACAACACATGGTAGTATACTCACAATTGATGTCCTTCATAGAAAAGGATTTCAATTTTTCAATAGGTGCTCTCTTTGTTTTGAATATTTGAAAAGCATCACCTACCTACTGTTACATAGAATTTTTTCTAGAGATGTGTGGACCAATGTTTTTCACATATTGTTGATTGATTGTGTGTTTCCCTATATTCTTAAAGATCTTATTGATTAAAAGAACACAACCCTCTTAGACATCTAATTATTGTAGAACTATGCAAGAAAATCCATTTGTTAGTTTCAAGGACTTGTGGAAGGAAAATAATAGTCAAATATCAATGAAGAGGCAACATGGAGGTTTTCTTGAGGATAAAATTAAAAAAATAGGATAATATAAACTCAAAAAGTTTTAGTTTTTCTAAACTAATTCCAAACTATAAGGACCTTAGAATTAAAGGAAATAGGGGAATTAAAAATATCTTACAAGAATCAATTGGGCCATGATCTTGAGCAAAAAACATGACTATCTACACCCCTCCTTCAAAAGGATGGATCAACTTAATTTCAATGCCTTTGCTAAGGGTAACTTAGTGCAACTTATGTGGGTGGTCTAATAAGAGACCATAGGGTTATTTTTATTGAAGGATATGACAAATCCTTGGGAATTTCTACCATTAATGAGGCAAGGTAACTCCTATCTCATAACTATTTTGAATTGTCCAAGATGACGGTTACTATTTTTTTTTTTTGTTTTGGGAAAGTGGAGTATGTCATAAATTACTACTTTATATTTATTAAATAATTTCCTCCAAATTGATTGTTTTATATTTACTTTTGTTGTTTATGTTTTGGTTAAATTTGAATTGTTCAAATTTAAAAGTAAATAAAAAAATTATAATATAAATATTTATTTAATACATATCTTTGAAGTAGTTTGATGGAAGTTCTATTGTATTATATTTATTTTATAATGTTCAAATAATATTTTATATATTTTTCAAAATTCAATAAAAAATTATAGTCCAAAATATTATTTAATGAACAACTTTATAATAATGGAAGGGTAAGGAAGCTCTCACTTTATTGTTTCTATTTTGATGTAGTTTTATAATAAACATTAATGATTTTTAGTTCACGTCATGAAAATTTTGTGATAAAGATTAATGATTATTAGTTCATGCCATGGAATTATAGTCAAGGTAGCTTTTAACTAGTGATTAAATATTATATTTTCAGCCAAACAAAATTCATTATTTTCTTTTGATACATTATATTTTAGTTTTTTAAAAAATAAAAAGAAAGATTTTTTAACTTTTCAAATTTCCAAAATTATTTTTCCTCAATCTCATTGGCTAAAACCATTAAATAATTAGAACAAATTTTTAGGAATCCTCAATATAAAGTGTTTTATGTGATTTCTTTCACCACAAGAGGTTAAACTTTTATAACACATCAAAAGATTATCTTACAAGAAATATTTACACAAATTCTGAAGGGATTATTTGAAATCTGTAAAGGTTGCTTTCATAATCCCCTATGATTGATGTGAAAATTTTGAGATAAAGATTAATGATTATTAGTTCATGCCATGGAATTATGGTCAAGGTAGCTTTTAACTAGTGATTAAATTTTATACTTTCAACCAATAAAATTTATTATTTTCTTTTGATACATTATATATAATATATATATATATAATATATATATATATATATATATATATATATTTGTATTACTAGTTAAACCACTGCTAGGGGTAGCACCCTATATTGATTTGGAAAAGATGGTTACATGAGTTTTTGCTTACCAAAAATATCCCTGAAGGCCTTTTCTATCAAAGTGGCCTTCTTTGAATAGTATCCCACCTAGATTTTCAAGCGTTTACAAAATTCATTACAAAATGGCTTGGTTTCTAGTACGTGCATTACCATGACCCAATACTGACTCCAACTACCATGACTCGAGACTTAATTCAACATACTACATAACTATTGAAACCATACCCAACTAGACATTAACATTCATCATCATCATCTAATTCTGAGCAATTTAGGTGTGCCTTGCAATATGCTATCACCAAGCAGTCTGCTCCACATTTCTGGTGCGTTGGGATTTCGGCCTTCCTCTGGGTCTTTGAGGTCATTCATGCACCATTCTTCTCCATCTCCAAGGTCCCAATCATCATCATCACCTGCAACCATTTCCTCCGCTAGGCCTTCATCTTCCACGAACCTCATTTCCCAACCATGATGGAGATTGATCGACATCTTTGCAACCTAAGGAGGAAGGAAATGCTTTTGTCCCTCTCATCCCACAATTTATCAAATCCTTCAGGGTCAATGGTCGAACCAGAGGAAACCTCAATACCTCTCCCTCTCATTCACAACATATAGTAGTTTTGTGGGATGGGGATTTTTCTATTCTCATCCACATTATCTAATGCCATGTCAATGTCACTCAGGCAAGTGTGCAGGAAGACCATTTGGGTTAATTTTTTTCACATTTCTTCAAGAATCCCATATGCAATAGGACTACTAAGAACACTGCCAAAATCTTCGTGTTTGCTCTAGTTCTATGATATGCCCTTAGAAATTCCAGACCAACCACCTTCTTGGTTACCCAGAGGATAAGTGGATAGGATGAATTCATTATCCCCTGCAGCTGCTTATCAGTTATTTCCCCTCTAACGGCCTGATGTTGCTTTTTCATGTCTAATGCTAGCAGTGTTTCCATTATACCACTCGCCCACAGCTTGACTTTCTGGGGTTTTTTATCACTAGTTCATTTTTACAAAGCAAATGTGATAGAATACTCCATTCTCTACCTTTTAATGTAGAGAGCCTTGATTTATCATAATTCACTTTCCTTTGATCAAGGCCTTTGGAGCATGCCTAGTTGTCGCCACCTTGGTGATGGTACACAATCACATTAATAGTTATTAATCTGATCTCTGATCCATCTTTCACAATCCTTGGAAATTGAATTATTTTGCATTTTCTTGATCTCTTGATAAAGACCCCTATCTTATCAAGATTAATGCATGGATATCATTTTTCTTTCCATGTGATTAGTTTCACCACCAACACTAGATCCATTGCCAAAGCTTGTCTATTGCTGACTGATGGGATTTTTCTAACTGGCATTTTTGACCACTTTTTTTTCCAACTCATCTGCCTCGTCATTTCCTTCCCTATATATGTGACTAATTTTGAAGTCTTTGAACCTGTCTATCAACTTCTTGACTTGCTGCAATAGATGATTTAATTTCCAATTAGGGGTGGAGCATTTTCAAATTGCATTAATTGTTATTAATGAGTCACCTTCCAAATGAATCTATTTTGACCCCAATTCTAGAGCCAATTGAAGGCCAATTGTTGATGCTCTAAATTCAAATTCGTTGTTTGTGCATATGCCCAACGGTATGGATTTTTCTACTAAGAATCTACCCTACAAGTCCCTTGCAATACATCTAGCCCCACCTAGTCCGAGATTTCCATAAGCTGCTCCATCAAAATTCACCTTTACCCACCCTGGCTCTAGTTGTTTCCAAGCTACTTCTGCTCTCTTTGAGGATCTTTTTGTGCTTGCGGGGCATTGAGTGTTTTTAAGTCATTCCAACACCAACTGGGCCCTCCTTGCTTGATAATATTTTTACCACAGTTGGATACCTTATTCCCCCAAAGTCTTACTGTATCTTCTTTTATTTCATCTAATCCCAAGGTGTTTCCAATGAGAGGTTTCCCACACCAAGATTCATTCCAAAATGAAGCACTATTCCCATCCTGCACTTCCCATGTTACATGATTTTCTATTATGTCTCAACACTCCATAATGAATCCAAATTGTTGATCCTCTTGAGGGGTTCACTGTTGTGAGGATTCTTGTTAGTTCATTTGAGTCTAGGTACTTTCTTCTTATGGTTCTTACCAACCTTTCCTCCCCTTTTGTGTGAATATCCCATACCAATTTGGCCCCCGTGGCCTAATTCATGATGGATAATTGTCTTATCCCTGCTCCTCTCACTTCCTTGGGTGTACAAATCTTGTCCCAAGCCAAAAGGGGGAACTTATTTTGGTCCCCTGTTCCACTCCAAAAGAACCTCCTGAATATTTGAGTGAGAGCTTCTTCTACTGCTTTTGAGAGTTTTAGACATGAAATTGAGTAATTGGAATTGCTGATAATATAGATTTGACCATCAAAATCCTACCTACCAAAGATAACCACTTACCTTTACATGTGCCCAATTTATTCTTACAGTTGTTGATTAGATTCTCCAAGTAGTAGTTTTTGTTGATGCTAGCAAACAAAGGAATTCCCAAGAATTGCCCTGGTAGTGTGGAAACTTTTAGGTTCAATATTGTGGCAGTCTCTTTGCAAGCTTGGTTGTGTATTTAGGAAGAAGACTTCTGATTTACCCCAATTAATGCTCTTACCTGACGCTCTACAATACTCATCCAAAAAATAATTTATCACTCTTGCTTCTCTTCTATTGGCCTCTCCCATGAGGACTATGTCATCTGCAAATTGAAGATGAGTTGAGGGATCCAATCCATTTTCTACATGCACCCCTTTCCATTTTCCTTCACTTCTAATATCTTTTATTCCCCTTCCAAGAAAATTCTACCATTATTATGAATAGAAAAGGAGATAGGGGGTCCCCCTATCTCAACCGCCTTGTAGAAGGGAAATAACCCTTTGAAGATCCATTCACTAGTAGAAATCTTTGTTGTGGAGATGTAGCTCTTGACCCAATTTACCCAATTCTCCCTGAAACCAAATTTTCTTAGCACCTCCAAGAGAAAATTCCTATCTACCATATCATATGCCTTGAGAATGTCTAGTTTTAGAATCATGCATGCCAATTTGTTTTTTCTAGCTAAGTGAATTGTTTCATGGGCTATGATAATACCTTCTACTATTGACCGACCTAGTGCAAAGCTACTTTGCTCCTCTGATATTACCTCCTTCAGCACTTCTTTGAGTCTGTTTGTAATTATTTTTGTGACCACCTTGTACACTGTGTTGCATAGAGCTATTGGCCTAAAGTCACTCATTGTTTGAGAATCTTTTTCCTTGGGGATTAAAGCCAAAAGAGTGTGATTAACTGCCCCTAACATTCTCATTCTTTTCATAGATTCCTCAACTGCTACCACTTGGTCATTTCCAACAATGTCCCAAAAGATTTGGAAGAAGCCAGTTGTGAAGCCATCCAAGCTTGACGCCTTGTTAGGGTACATTTGGAATACTGCTTCTTTTACCTCTTCTAGGGATATCTTTTGATAGAGGTGCTTGTTTTTTTCTTCTTATATTATAGAAGGAATTACACTTAGGAGATTGTCTCTAGTAGCCCTGTTTTCTTGGCTTTCTTTGTTGAGGAGTTCTTCAAAGAAATTTGGTAAGTTCTTCAAAGAAATTTCCTACTTCTTTATTAACTTCTTCTATCGATTGCACCATTTCTCATGGATTGGCCTTCTTGATTTTTGCAATCCATTTTTTATTACGATTGGAAATCATTGTTTTCTGGAAGAATTTGGTGTTTCTATCGCCCTCTCTTAGCCATGTTTCTCTTGATTTTTGGCTCTAGTAACATTCCTCCCTCTTTAGGATTTCTTCCAACTCATATTTCAAGATCTTTTCATTTTCAAAGTCATCTAAATCCATTCCTTTTTCTATTATATGATCATTGAGGTCCTTGATTTCTTGTTATATTCTTTCTTTCTCCTAGAATATATTCTTGAAGTGAGTTTTGTTCCACTCCTTCAACTTATTTTTTTTACGTTCAATTTTTTTCTTATCTTGTAGAGATTTTTCTTGTCACCAAACTTGACTTCATTCCACCATGGTCTAATTAGTTTTGGTAGTTGATTATCTCTTAGCCACATATATTCAAGTTTGAAAGGACTGCCCTTAGGGGGATCATCTTGGCCAAAGGTCAGTAGGACTGGAAAATGGTCTAATCTAGTGAAGGGGAGAATGTGTGCTTCATGTGTTCCTTCCAAATCTCCCTAGTCTCCCCAAAGAATGAATCTATCCAATCTTTCTACTATGTAAATAAAACCTTTTCTTCTATTGGATAAAGTGAATGTTCTATTTTTTTCTGCACATTTTTTAATTTTTTTTTATCTATGAATTCTTGAAAGTCTCTTTGGATGGTTGCTATTTTCCCTAGCCCTCCCCATTTCACATCATTTCTTAGGGTTGCATTAAAGTCTCCTACTACAATTCCTTTCTCCAATCTTATGTTTACTATCTTACTAGAGATTTTGTCCCATAGTCTCTTTTTTTCCCTTGCTGCCACTAGTCCATAAACATTGACAGTAATGAATGAGACATTTCTTCTCATGTCTATGAATTTAACCACTTGCCAGTTCTCAGCTTCAGATACTACTTCTCCTTCTATTGAGAGGGGGTTCCAAATGATACCCAAGCCCCCTAATGCCCTTGAGGCCTCCTTGAATTGGCTTTTCCATTGTCTCCAATTGCACAATCTTTTCTATCCTTCCTCCTTGCTCCATTTTGTTTCTTGCATAAAAATTATATCTACATTTGATTAGTCAATTTGGCACTTGACCATGCACTATTTGTCAGGGGCATTGACCCCCTTCACATTCCATGTTATGAACCCCATTCTTCCCTAGGAAGGAGACTCTCCTTCCTAACTATCAGTTTTTATTGCCCAGAAGCATTACCAGAAATCACAAGCTTGGCCTTGTTTGAAATCTTGCCCCTACTAGATTTCTTCTTAATGTTAGGGACCTTCAACTTTGATTCAAAATGCTCTAGTTTCTTGACTTCCAATAGATCTCTTTCCTCTACCTCTTCCCAAAGCTCACCCTCACCATCTAAAAATTGCTCATTTTCTTCTTCCTCTGATTGAGGTAAGTCTTCTTCTTCATAGGGGAGGGCAACATTGCTTGCTTCAACGTTTTGCACATTCCCCCCTAACCCAACTTTGGGAATCTAGGGAGCCCTTTCCTCCCTTGTTTCTTCTTCTGCTAATTCCTTGAGATGAGTTTGTATGTCCCTCTAGAGATCTTGAGTGTCATCCATGAGGGCGATGAGGGCTTCCTCTGCCTGTAAGCTTCCTTTTGCCAAATTTTATTTTACCTATGAGGGTGGAATGAGAGGTTCCCTAAGGGAGCCATCAAAGCTTCTCAGTTCAGTTTCTCATCCTTCATTCTCAAGCCTAGCTCTTGGGTTTGTTTCCTGAGAGGTTTCATCACCAATTTCAACCATCTCATTGTTATTTGTATTGGTGTTTGTTTTCCTATTTGATGGGATCTCTCAGAGTGATTTCCTATAGAGGCAATTTTTGATTTCTAACCATTCCCATACCTCTATCTCTTGTTGCCAACTCCCATACTTTGTTAGTATCTCTGTGTTCTTTTATATCCCTAACCCCCCATCTATTTCTACCAGAATGTATGCTTCTACTCCTTTTTCATTTATAAAATCCACATCCACCCCTAAAAACACTCCTAGGGAATCACCCAATCTTAGCATAGCTTTTAGATTCAAGAATTCTATGGGCGGATCTATTAGCTTGATCCAAATAGGGATCTGGTTTATTTGATAATTCCATTGGTTGAAGCTAGCTCTCCAACTTAGACAATGAAAACAATGGCCTTTCATAAATTGGGGATTCTCGGTCTATGCATTCTGTGAGAAAAAAGGAGTTCGGTAATTGAGGGATACTTACCCGGTCTATGAATTTTCTCTCCCACCAAGCATTTATCTCCTCATTAGAGCAGCCTAGGCCAGTCCATTTCATGAACAGGGCTCTCTCCATTAATCTGGTTACTCTTTTTTCAATCAACTCTGAGGGCATTTGGTACAACTTGCTACCCTAAGGTTGCAGGTACATTTCTTTGTTCACTCTCATTCATAAGTTTCTTCAGTTTATTTTCCTTATGAGTAGGTTGCAATCTATTTGATTCATTCTCCTTCCAAATTCATATTCCTCCCTTTGTTGTTGGTTTGCAATGCCTTCGCCTTCTGGCTTGGATTTGGCCAAGCCTTTAGCTCTCCATACTTTGCTGGTCCACTTTTTAATACCTCTACCCCTACTATGCCAATTGGTATCTTGATGTCTCCCATGGAATTATTTTTCTTGGAACCACGCACGCCTTGGCTTGTGCGCTCTTCAACCTTGATTATTCTAACAATGATTTGTTGGCCTCCATGACCAATCTAAACACCACCTTCCCCTTATCTCAGGATGGAAATTGTTCTAGAATCTGTATTCATCCTGCCCTCCTTTGTTCTGGTGATAGTGAGGATGGCATTTATCCACCCAAGCTCCATTCTCAAAAACCCATTGCAGAATGTGGCCAAGCCTCTGCTAGCTTGTTGCTTCCTCTACCATCCTCTTCAGTTCCTCACCATTATCCACCATTGAGTCACCCCAATGAATTTGCTATTCTTCTACATTTTTTTGCACCTGTTTGCCATACCTCACCATGTATGTAGAATAATTATCAACTTTAGTATGAATATTATATTTTTATTTATTTTTAAATAAAAAGAACTTTTCAAATTTCCAAAACTATTTTTTCTCAATCTAGTTGGCTAAAAACATTAATTAATTGGAACATATTTTTAGGAATCCTTAATATAATTTTTTTTATGTCATTTTTTTCACCACAAGAGGTTAAACTTTTATCACATTTCAAAGGATTATTTTACAAGAAATATTTACACAAATTCTAAAGGGATTATTTGAACTCTTGTTTTTGTACTCCCCTATGACTAATTAATTGTTATTCTATCTTTCCATCACACAAGTCAAATAAAAATATACTTATTTTAAACATTTTTTTACTTGTTATATCTTAAAATATTAATTAAAAATTACTATTTAATATATAAAAAATCTAATAAAAAATTAAACTATATATACTACATAATATATAACATCTAATATATAATTTAATATATTAGATAATAATATTGCATGATATTATATTTTAATTTTTAATAATGTTATAATATTATTATTCTCATTTTAATTGGATCACATACATAGACAATTAAAATATATCTAGTAGTTTATTGAATTACTATTTTTATGTACTATAACTATTTAAGAATTTTTTTATTTATTAAGAATTATTTTATAACTTTATTTATTTTATTTTAATGGGCATTTCATTTACACGATTACCATATAATTAATATATTCATTCTTTTATCTCTCTAGTTTGTTTCTTTTCAACTTTGTAAACAAATATATTTAATTTAAAAATAATAATTTTAATTTAATTTTCATTTCAAAATTTGTTATTAATAATATATTTTAATTATTTAAAGTAGTTAGTATTTTCACTAAAATTTAAAAAATTGTGAATATACATGATACATAGTAATTTCAAAGAACTTGATTGTATTTATAATTAACAATGTTGGAAAAATTATTTAATTGAAATATTTAATTGTATTTATTCAATTAACATATAAGTTTAACAATACATTTTTTTTGCATAATCATAATTATAGAGATAAAATAAAATTGAACATGTTTTTAAATTTGACCAATAAAAAGCATTGTTAAAATTTTATTCACTTAAATCTCAAAAGCTATGTTCTAACACTAATTTTTATCCTAATCTAGATTCTAACTCCAAATATAATTACAATGTTTTCAAAATGATAATATTTAAAGTTATAATTATAAAATTACAGGCATAATTAATTATTTTGAATTATAATAACTTCAATAATTATTGAATTACAAATTAGAATAATTATTAATTAAGATTAAAATTATAACATAATTGATTGAAACATGTATTGTTTTTTTTTAGGCAAAGGTGGTGAGGCCACAAATTTTATTGAAATATAAAAATTATTACAAGAGGATGAGGAGTTGTAGATGATGAAGAGAAAATTGCAACCCCAAATATTATAAAATTTTAGCTAGTAAAACCAAGGTGAAATTGTTCAAAGTGAACAAGGAGCTAAGAGAGCTAAACAAAATCTTGGAAGGTAATACGAAGTGGAGAATCTATACACTTGAAAATGCCAATAGAAAATTTGTGTATTGGAACAAGAAGATGCCAACAAAAAGAGCAGGAGATGCCATGTGAGACAAAGTGCATCCAGTCGAAGGTCCTTCACAAAGATGCCAAAGTACCAAATTTCTTCCAAAGCAATAGAGATTCAAAAATTGAAGATATACTATAAACATGAGACCAATCTTTAACCAAATTGAAGGAACAAAAATTCAAAATGTAAGAAGAGAAAAGTTTCCCTCAAGTTGAGCTTCCCTCTAAAGAATAAATGTTTGCAAGTGGGGGAAAATGAGGTTCATTGTGAGGTTCAATGATGGCATGTTGTATGAGAAGAAAAATTACTTTATACAACATATAAATAGGGGCACTCACTGAATTACCATATTGTTGGAAGAGGAGCCTGAGGTGGACCTTGAATTCACTATTACAGTCATTTAGAAGGCCATGTGCCATTGCCGAAAGCAATTAGGAGAGGTGACAATCCATTAGAAGATGTTTTTTACTGATATTACCTCCCACTAAACTTAACCCTTGAATAATATCATATCTCTCCAATGTTGGTTGAAGAGTAGAAAGAGGACACACATGAGGCAAAAGATAGGTGTTTGCCAAAAATTTAACCATTTCAACATTTCCTAGAATTTCCATCAGATTTGACATAAATTGAGAAGCCATTTCATATGCCAAAGCCATTGTATGCATATCCATCCAATCATAGCCTAGAACTATTTGAATTGAACCCATTACCTATTTGCATTTGAAAGAGAATGCCCTTTGTAGCTTTTACTCTATGAATGGTGAATTGACTCTTATTTCATGAATATAAGGAGGAACCAGAACTCTCAAAAGATTATCCATTGTAAAGATATAAAATTGTAGACCCCAAAATGTAGAGAAACAAGATGAAACTATGGAGTCGGCAGGTCAAAAGAATTGATATAAAGGAAAATTCTATAGTAACTAGAATAAATCCTTCAACATACCTGAAGGAATGGGAAATAAATGATCAAGTGTGTTGATTAGTGTCAAAGATTGCATATGCTACCAAGTGTTTAACTTGGGAATGAAGAAAATTAGTGGAGTCCCCAAGTAGGACTAAACATCCCCTAAACACAATGAGGGCTTCTTTCAATTTCCAATCACAAAAGCAAGCTCTCGTGGTCAAACACCAAAGGAAGTGAAAAAAACCATTTCCAAAATTAGCCCCTAAAATCTAGATAGACGCCAATGTAAAATGGAGCCAACAATCAAGAGATTGTAATTAATAAAGAACCTTAAAATCTGAATATGCCTTAAGAATGTCCAATTAGGAAGACAATACACTAGTGTGAAACAATAGTTAAGTACACAGTTCATAGGAATTTCTTAGAAATGACAAAGAAATATCATGTGCCCAATAGAGAATGTTGTGGCCAGTAGAGGATTACAACTAAAAACTGACATAGCTATTAATTCACAAACACCACCATGTGAAAAGTCGAATCCAAAATAAATTTTCAAATATGAAAGGAATTTTGATGACGACAACAAGGTCTATCCAATACCAATTTTCCATTGCCAAGATTTAAATTCAAATTGAAATTAGAAAATAAGTATTTTTTAATACTTCCAATTCCATAAGTCGCTAAAAAAACCACTCACAATATATAGTGGAATTCTCACCAAGGGTAGTCAAAAGTTGTGGGAGGATCGAAGAGCCCAATATAATAAACAATATGATAAGAAACCTTAACACCCTTGTGAAAATATGAGTTAAGGGTGTAATTCATGAAAGAAAAGATTATATTCCTCTACCAAGAATTCATGGGAAGACATGTTCGCATCAATGGCTTTATTAGCCAAAAAATATGCAACAACATTTGATTCCCTATAACAATGAGAAATAGTATAACTTAGGAAATCATTAATTTGTGATAAAATGAAATAGAGGATATAATTTAAATGTCATGAAGAAGTGCCATGATTCCTTAAAGTCAAAATTTTTATTAGCGAATCTCCTTCAATGAAGAGATGAGAAATTGATAGATTTTTGGCGAGTTTAAGGCCTACGCTTAACACTCTAAACTCTACCACATTATTGGTGCCATCAGGTATTTGGTCACACTAATTTTATAAATTTTCCATTCCAATCTCTTAACACAACAACAATTCTTGATTTTCCCAGATTACGCTTGGAGGCTCCATCAAAATTTAATTTGATGAAGCCATAGCGAGGAGAAGACTACAAAGAACTGTTTATTTTAGAAAAAGATGCCTTGGAAGAAATAGAACCCGCCTTTGGGAATTTCAATAAATGCCAAGATTTCAGAATAAAAGAATCCCAATCAAAAAAGTTCCTATTTGAAAGAGATTTCTTGAAAATTGCTATATTAGTTACCTCTAAGATCAAAATTTTAATTTTTTGTATGACTAGGACAAAGTTGATGATTTTTTTTTGAAAAATCTATTGTTTATTTCCAACCATATATTCCAAATTAGGATGGAATAGCTAATGTCCCAAAGAGATGAGAATATTTAAGATGAATACAAAGAAGGCCAGGAAAGAAAATGGAGATACAAAGAATTATGTAAAGGAATTTACCATCCAATATTATTAAGTAGCCAATACAACAATTTTGAGAAAACTCACAATTCAAAAGAAGATGATCTATAGACTCAAAATATTTCCCACACATTACAAAAGGGAAAAGATTTGTAATGCCCAATCTATCCAATCTTAGACCAGTTAATATTCTATCTTTAATTGCTAACCAAGCAAATGCTCCAACCTTAGGGAGGATGTGAGGTCCCCAAAAAAGTTTTATAGGAATGGAAACTCTATGATTAACATCAACAAGAGAGTTGTAACCATCTTTTATACTGTCCTGATTTAGAATTAAGCCAAATTATTTCATCCTATTTATTTGAAAGGTAAACCTGCCTCTTATTTAATTCAAACTTTAATGAATTTTTTTGATGGGATGGAACTTGCAAGAAACTGAAATCTTTCCATTTGGAAATAAAAGGATTAGAAGGATCAAAATTAATATAATCTCTAACTTTATGACCTCATCTAATTTTTAATTCTAATTCAATTTGATTCCAGTCCCCCATCATGCGAAGAGGTTTATGGCCATTCTAGGAATCATCCCAAAATAGGGCTTTATCCCCATTGTTAATCACCCAAGAAAGGTGAGGAAGAAGAACTGATCTACAAGAAGAAATAAAGTTCCAGATCTTGGAACCCTTGGGGAGCTGCTTTTGTGTAAAAATTATTTATTTGTCAAGGGATTCCAATTATTTATATCTCATTACTTTGCACCATTTATTTTCAAGTTTAGTGTAGATTTTCCACACCAATTTTTCTCCTAGAGCTTTGTTTTGGAGGAAAGTATTCTCAAACCAACACCACCATAGATTTTAGGTTCACAAATGGTGTCCCATGCAACCAAAGGTAATTTATTTTTAACTGACACATTTTCTAACCAAAGGAAATATCTAAGGATTTTTTGAAGGATTAGCCATTTCCCCTTGGGAAAGCTTAAAACTTACATCAGGTAAATTGGAAGAGCATATAAAAAAAATTAAGCATAATTAATTTACCCGCAAAAGAGAGCCACTTGGATTTCCAAAGAGAAATTTTGTTAGAAACTGAGGAAATCAAATTATCCCAAAAGTCATGTTTTTCCTTTCTAGAGAAGAAAGGAATTCCCAAATATTTGCAAGGGAGAGAATCACTCTAAAAGCCCCAAAACTTGAGTAATTTCCTTTTGATCAAAGGATCAACATTCAAAAAAAATATCTTCGATTTTGTAGGCTTACAAACTTGCCCCAAATGTGAACAATAATATAATATAATATTTTTCATAACCTTTGCCTCAAACATAGTAGCTTGTCCCAAAAGAAGAGTGTCATTAGCAAATAGAGAGTGGGAGATTGGGAAAGGAAAACACCATATGGATATTCCTTTCCAAATTCTTACATTTCAAGCTGAAATTATTGATCTACTCAGACTTTCTGCTAAAAGAATGAACAAAGAAGGAGAAATGGGATCACCTTGCCTCACTCCTTGGGAGGAGGTGAAAAAACCTTGAGGTGAACCATTCACCAATATTGAAAAACTTTCCCCTGAGAAACATGAATGGATCGATTTACACCAAGCTTATGAGAAACCAAATTTTATAAGAACAACCAATAAGAAATCCTAATTGACCTTGGCATAAGCTTTTAGCATGTCTAATTTTAAGACCATAGTTGAAGAATTATCTAATAAAACTGAATGCAATACCTCATGCATTCCAAGATGGTGCCCTTGGGAGTATCCTTCCTAGGAACAAAACCACCTTGTTCCTCTGAAATGATTAAAGGAAGAACTTTGGCTAGTCTAGAAGCAATTACTTTGGGGAAAATATTATAGATTTAATTACAAAGGGCTATAGGCTTGAAATCATTAAATGAAGATGGGACAAATTTCTTAGGAATGAGAGCAGTAATATTTGTATTAAACTTCTTTAATAAATTTCTATATCTTCTTGATTTTCTAAAGCAAGAAGAATATCAAAGCCTATAATATCCCAACATTTTTGTAAGAAAAGAATTGTGAACCCATTCGAACCCGAGGCTTTCTGGGGTTCCATTGAAAAAACCACATTTTTAATCTCTTCAAGGGAGAATTTTTACATCAACATTTTATTGTGGTCAACATTTAGTAATTTAGGGATATTACTAATTATCTCATTCTCATCAAGAGAATTATTAGGAGCTCCTAAAGAAAAGAGATTTTTGAAATAATTAACTACCTCAAGGCCAATGTCCTTTTCAAAGGTGAGAATAGAGCCTGTAGAGGACAAGATTGAAAGAATTCTATTTGTTTCCTGACATAATTTAGCTGGGGCATGAAAAAAATTTGTGTTCTTGTCTCCTTCATTCAACCAAGTCTCTCTAGACTTTTTTCTCTAGTAGCATTTTTCTCAAGCATGGATCTCTTCTAGATCTGCTTTGAGCTTTTTTTCTTGATTATAAAGGGAACTATCCATTCCCTTCTTAATAACTTCTTCATATATTTTAGAAAGCTTTGATTCTATTTGAAGTTTTTTAGTGAATATATTTTTGAAATGCTTGATATTCCAATCCTTGCTTTTGATCTTAATAAATTGTAATTTTTTACTCAATTGAAACATTTTTGTCCCCTCAAAAAAATATCATAACATCTATTATAATAGTGAATGCATTTTTTGGTAACACAGTTTGACATTTTCTATAAGAAATGGTTTTCTTGTTAAAAACCTTATACATGAAATATAAGTTCTTTGTTTTGCTTGTTACATACCACACGCATATTTGAAATGCAAGTAATTTTTGAAACTAATTGATTGACCAACCCTAGTAATGAATCAAGATGTTGGTTCATTTTCAATAATAGAGTAAACATATAAAATAGGAGAGGGGAACATAGTAGTAAAGGGGGAAAGGTTAGAACCTCCTTTGGGATACCTTCTTATTTTATAGCCTATTCTAGTCTCCCCTACAAGTTAATAGCCATTAGTTGGGGTATTCGTAATAAAGATAGTGAAAATTCAGAGAAAATTAAGAAATGTTCAATGATACCATGCCTGACCCCAATTTGATTGAACCAATGTTGTTCTTAATTTATTTATAGATCAAAGAGAAAAATTATCTTGCTATCATTTGAAATGAACTTCAAAGCATTGCAAACTTGTTTTGCTATTATTTAAGAGTAAATTTGAGTTTTTGAAAGGAATTAAATTTATTGTTAAATTAATAAAGTAAAAGTGGTAGAATTTATCTAACAAATATTTATGTTGAATAAACAACAATATTCCAAAAAATTATAATAAAATTTGGAATTCAACCACATCATAAAATATTAGTATATTCACAAAGAAGAGGTAAATAATTGAGAGCAATAGATGTTTTCCTCTGGTATGTATAAATTTGTAAGTGACTAGCCACAAATTGTATCTATAACACCCCGCCAAGAAACCCAAAGAACAACACATAAAGTAACCAAATAACAAAATAATTTTTTTATTTAAAAGACATTCAATTACAACAACAGTACAAAAGAAACATACACACATACATTCTCAAGGTTCCATGACAATTCTACTTAAACATTCACAAGTTAAACATCACATCACTAACCAAAAGACATAAAGCATAGGGACAAATCATATTAATAATGAATGATCCAATCACATAATAATATTGTAGTCAAGTTACATATTCAAGTTACATCAAGTGAGATTATGAAAAATATCGTAACAACATAATAACATTACAATAAGTTCCCACATACACATCAAGAGTGTATATAGTGTAAATGAAGACCATAACACATTTTTCAACCTCGTTCATAAGCACACTCAATGTCCAGCTTCATGAACCATGTAGAATCAGGAACCTATCATAAGAACAATATTATCCAAGTACAAAAACACCTGTAAGGAAACCCAATGGAGGAAAAAGCATGTTCCTCCCAACGATGTGGTACCCTAAGGTCCACCCCTCCATGCTAGGAGATAATATCAAGTCCACAAAGATTAACAAACATGGAGACAAAACATAACATTTTCATGGCTTGACATACACATCACAGCATAATGATATCCAAACCACATAAAGACAAACAAAGCTCCCAGAGGAAATAACATAAAAAAGGGTAACTCTACACAAGACACCACATAACATGCATTAGGAAAAGAGTGTCATTACATAGTTTATTATAGGTTAATTTGGTGAATCTTCTTAGACTATTGGCCCTCATATCGAGTTACCTTGGCAATCTCTATTGATTCCCAACCCCTAAATAAACTCAAGTGGAATCAAACTACCTTTCAAGAAGACACGGTAGCCAATCATGCCATTCTAGGCCATCTCAACCTACCCTTAATCTATACAAGCACTAAGGCATTAGGTGAGGCAATCAAATTATCTAAATTATTTAATGAACACTACCAAACCTCTAATACATTTAATTAGATTTTCACTAAATTATAAACTCTCGATAGGTTAATCGGGTTACATCTTAGGGTTTCGGCCCCTATTGTAAGCCACTCTTCCTGATAACATAACTCATTAACAATTACAAAGGATACCCATCATGCACATTAAATAAATCCATGAATGATCACATCTCAATCATGACACAAATCATTTAACATTCAAAATACCATCAAGGTAACAATTAAACTGTGCATGGCTAAATCCCAAGTTATATCATTGCAATTGAACAATAAAGTACAAACACAATAAGCTTCATAGAAAAATTTACCTTTCCTAACCTATGGAATATTTTAAACCCAATAATGTTCATATAAGTACATTCTTAAATAATTAATAAATAACTATAAGCACCCATAGATGAATATATATACATATTCAGTTTAAAACTACTATTGTGAATATAGTATTTTCATTTTCAGTTTTAAACATACAAAATAGAACACAAAAAAAATTCAACAGAAATTTATATAAATAAAAAAATAAATACAAGGAGAAAATATTAAACCATAAGCATCATAGAGAAACACAAGACATTCATAAAAAAACCTCTGTTACAAGCTCTAAATCCAAAAAGAGACCTATGAATGACAAAATCCATCAAACTAGCAAAGTAGGGCAGAATGGTGCATCCATGCCTTCCTATAGCACATAGACACCCTTTTGTGGTGTATTGGTGACATTCTATGGTGCATAGACACCAGAGACCAAAAACAAGAAAAACAAAATAAAACAAGTGACAAAACCACCTAGAATTGGTCATGGATTCACATAACGACTTAAAGACACTTTTGGAAGGTGTACAAGACCATATTAGAGCCAAATCAAAACATAAATTATGCCAACAAGATCATACAAAAGAAATTCAACACCATTACATGGAAACATTCACACACAACCAATCATGGACAAAGAAGACACTAAAATTCCAAATCACTAGGATGAAAAACCACCATTACCATCTTTCCTAAGCCAAGGGAATACTCAAAACATCCTACAAAAACCACTGAGCATACACAGACATTTCACAGGAAAATATAAAAAACTCTCCAATTCAACATGCAGCAGGAAAGACACAAAGAAAACAATCTTGTCCTTGAATGTAAATCTATAGAGAGAGAAAAATTGAACCAACCTGGAAATCGAAGCTATGGAAAATGAAATCTAAAGAAGAGCCAAGACAAATTCTAAATCCATTAATCTTCAATCAATCGAAATCCAAGCTAAAGCAAACCAAAAACTCCAAATGCACAAAAAAACACTCCAAAAGCCAACCCAACAAACTTCTCAAAAATAATCCCGTGAAATTTTCTTCTCTAGCAAAAATAAAGTAAATTGATGTGCACAACTTTAGCATAACCAAATTCTTTATTCATTTTCAATTAACTCAAATTCACAAAAACTGACTATCAACATGCAATCAAGATTGGGGTATGTGTAGGATCATCATGGAAAAAACATGCCCTTAAGTGGCGAAAAATTAAGAAAAATCAGAGTTAGGAAACTTGACATAAAAATTTGAATAATTTATCTATATTATTTCAAAAACATATAAGGATAGAATCTATAGCAAATTGAATTTAGTTTCTAAACTACTAGGTTTATTTTTAAAAAAAATCTATTTGGTGAAATTTTGAAATTTCAATGTAGTAGTACTTAAATTTTAGGGATTTTTTTATAAGATTTTAGATATAAGTAGAGGACTCATGTCCTGATGTGATGCATATTTTTTTATAAGTTTTTTCCAAGTAAATAATTAATTATGAATTTTTATTACAACTTTTAAAAAATATAAAACTCTTATGTTTGACCACCTTAACTTGGTCAAAACTTCATGAAATTCTTTTTTTTTAATCCTATAGTATGCAAAGCATATAATGTGATGCATGTTTCCGATTCAAAAAATGTGATACCGTTTGAAATCTATAGATGTTTTTCAATCATCCTATCAATCAAGACTTTAGTTGTAATTCAAATAGAAAATGAATAATAATTATTTATTAAATTCAAAGTAAAGCATAATTTATCTTAGTGGAAAGTTGAGAATCTCCTTTAAAAACCCTTTTCATTTCATCAACTTTGGGTAAGAAAAGAGTCGTCATCCACATACCCTACATATACCCATCATATCACCACTTTTTGGCCCATCATGATCCTGCACATGCCTATTGATCAACTAGTTCTAATTACCCAATTACACCAGATAACACTTTCTAACTCCAAATCAAGATTCTAACTCAAATTCTATATTTTAGATATTTATTTACAATATGTTGGAAACAAAACCTTCAAAATATCTAATTTTCATTTATTTAAATTTGCACATTGAAATCAATAATTACATTCAAATAAATACCCTACTTAATTTAATTTAATAAATCAAACCATAAACACAATTATTCTAATTTAACATTTAAATAAAATTACATTAAATCAAATAAATTAATTAATAAACCATTTAACTAATTAATGAATTTCCAATCAAGACGCAAGCATGGACAACACAACAGACTCGAACGACAATACAATGATAGGTGACAACACAAATAATCATCCTATAAGGGAATGATGGCCAAAGGACCTGACATTATCTATAAAAGAACATGTTTCCATTGAGTCATGGAACACTCAAACCTGAAAAAGAAGGTGGAGTCAATGCTCAATACCTACAAACTACATCAAACAACACTATTAAACATATCTACATAAACCAACAATCACACTGTGAAAGAGAGTTGCAGTGTAGTAGGGTACTCATGAGTGAGTTATCCTACACTGTGTCCTTCACCAAGACTAACATATAGTACTACATCATAAACACACTAATGCTCTAAAACAACATAAAACCATAACACACATAATGTTTATCATAATGTCACCACACAAACATAATCAGATGATCAACAATGGATCTAACGTATCATCAACACAGTATAAAACCAACATAGTATCAATGTCATAACTGGAATAATGTAGCATAGTATCAAAACAACTAAAAAAAATACCAATAGAATAGAAAAAATCTGAATCAAGGTGTAGCAAGTGGAGGGACACTATAGTATCATAAATCACAATCATCTTACTATCTTAACAAATGATTCAAAGGGATAATAACTCAAGTTTTCTTGGAGAAAATTTGAATAGCTATCCTATTAAAATTGACCACCTTAATTTTTGTTGGCTAGTGTACATCTCTAAAACCCAATAATTTGGGCTCTCTTTTTAAATAATAAAAATTAGAAATATGATAATAGTTCAATAAATAATTAATTTGAAATATTAGAAATATTAAAAAGATAGAAATTAGAAAGATTATAATAAAAATATAAATAAATGATCATTGGATTCAAAAAAAGGTATATTTTATATATACTATATATTATTAAAGCTTTCTCCAATGAATTAAATGTTATAAAACAAATTATCTATTTAATAAATGATTTTTTGAATAATTTATAGTTTTATATTCTTAATTGTATAAATAAGTTTAACAATAATTAAAAATTATTATAAAATATTATTACTTAATAAATATTGTTAAGAATAGTCAAGTTGAGTGTGGTTAAGAAGTTGGGCCTCTTAGTTTTCTTGTTGGAGTCTATGATTTCAATACCACCAAGAACACTATAGTGCTAAAAGAAATGTTTAATGAATATATTAGTGTTTGTTTCATAAGTAGTTTACAATGAGGAAGTTTTGGAAGAATGCAACAAGAATGTAGGTAGGGTCTCATGTATTTTATTTAAAAATAGAGGAAAGACAACTCACCCAAAGGACCATCAGATTAGAGTTTATGTATGACTCATGCCTCAAACCTATCAATGATTAAGGGTAAAGGATTTTGCTTGACACATGGAAAGATTGGGGATCCATGATGTTTCTTGATACAAACCAAGGATGAGAGAGAGGGTGTGACCTAATGCCTACTAAGATGGAATAAACAATGGGAGATTATGAAAGGCCCATAATTATGACCAGTAGTAGTGAGTCTCAATTCATGTGAAGAAAAAAGGAACATTACTAATGTTTGGAATGACAAGAAAAATGGTAGCACTTGGAATATTGGGAAAGTTTGCAAGGAAATGCATGCAACAAAGACCTATAGTAGCATGTGAAACTCAAATTATAGCCTTGGCACCATTGGGTTCTTTGTTAATTGATTTTAACCTTTGGAAGCATTCCATATAAGGTATGAAATACTTCAAATGAAAGGATCATGTTATGTTAGGTATTTTTGGGCACTTGGTGTTTAATATTTTATCCCTATGAAAACTCATAGGAGACTTTAGTAGATGAAACCTAGTTGTTTGTTGAATTATAGTATAAAAACCCTTTGGTTCTTTGGAAGAATTCTCACTCATGGAGTGCATCAAAGCATCAAGGATTCATAATAAATTCTAGCATGAAAATTGTTATTTCAATTTTATAATTGTTCATATTCTTGTTGCATTGGCTATCATAATAAATTCTATTGTCATCAAACTATTTTTTGTTTGTTTTTTTCATCTATTCAAGTATATTTTGTGCAATTTCATATGTTTATTAGCTAATTTCATGCAGTCTATTTGAATTTAACAAAAATGAGCTATTTTATTATATTGTTTGTTGGTTATAAATCCCTTATTTTCATTAAAAATATAGGAAGGGACATGACAAAGGGTGAATACGAAGGATGCGCTAGATGATAAAGAAGTGGTGTTAGTTGTGTATCAATGTTATTTATGGAAGAAATAACTCCATTGGTTTTATGTATGAGGTTTTGAACCCTTTCAAATACTAATTTTGTTTGGTTCATAATTATAGTGAAAAGTGTTTATCAATAATCTAAAAATAGTCTTTAAAATAAAAATTTTGTATACACTAACATTTACAACATAAATGATGTAAAGGTTAAAAAATATTTAAAAGATTTCTCAACACTAAATGAATTATTGCAAAATGGTATGATAATCAATCTCTCCTATAATGAAGTGAATGTAGGCTTAAAATGATTAATACTTGTGATAGCATATACACTCTATACTTGTAAATTGAATTTTCTTGTATATCAAGGTTCATCAAAACATTAATGTCAAAAGGTTTAACATATGCATCAAAATAATATAATATAGATAATATTTGATATATTTCTATTATTACTCCTACCTCATGATCGATGGAGTGAATTTTATTCCTCTATTATCTAAACAAGGAGATGGCCTCCTTTAGACCAATTCACAATAACATACTGTATGTAATTTCAATGTCAACTCTTAAAAATTATAAAAATAACTAAACATATAATTAAGAGGTCCAACCATGTGGATATGGATAACCATAGTTCTGCAATAACAAGGATATCATTGTACTTTCTATCAAAAAAATAGGACTCATTGGCTAAATGGAGGTAATGGTCGCAATATTTGAAATATTTGTGAAGAAATATTTTATATTGGGATTAAAATAGGTGGCATCTAGAGAGTGGAAATTTCCTCAATATTTGTTGTAGTATGTGATGGATAATTTGAGGGGATGACATCAAGGGTGACTATAGCTAATTATAAAGAAGAATAAGAAGAATAGTGTATAATATAAAGGTATTTTAAATAATGTTAGAGATGTGAAATTTATAAATTACCATAGATAGAGGTGGAGGTTTACTTTTAAAATTAGCACCCCACATCCTAGATCTCAAAACCCATATACAGATACATCCAAGCATGAATGAGCTCAAATGGAAAAAAAAATTCTACATGGATTTGCAAAATTGGTAATAGAGTATAATTTTTTTCAATCATGTTAAAAATTTATAAATGCTACTAGGGCTTAGCTAGCACTAATGTATATAGTTTCATATGGATTCATACTATATCAATTTCCATTTTTACATTTAGAGTATATAATAATTATCATTTTAATTTAAAACAATTTTTTTAGGTTGGTTATGTAGGACTTCACTTTAGTAAATTTTTGAATTTTATAATATTTTCCCTTTTCAATATATAGGTAGGGATTCTATTCCCTTTTATCCATTAAAATAATGAATAGTATTTAGAATAACTCAATGAGAATCTTATGTACAAATACATCAATGCAATGGACTAAGAGGTATAAAATTGTCTTTAGAAGGAGTAGATTTTTCAAATTTGCAAAAATAAAGAAATCTATATTTTTAAGTTAGTGTGAATGGTGATCGATCTGCTAATTATGAGGGTTATAAATGGTTGTCTTGTTGCTTGTTTTATAGGTAGGCTCCCTTTTTTGGGTACCAAGGCCTCTACTTTGGCTCCTTCAAAGGTGTTGGATGTTGGGAATTTTCCTATCTTGGAGGGGCTCCCCAATGCATCCTTTGGCCCTCAAAAATCATCATCAAGTACTATTTCTAAGGTCCTAGTTGTTGATAAGGATTTTTGCAGTCAAATTTTATTTGGAGTCTTTGTTGTTGGTTCAAAGTGGTCAAATATTTTTTGTGCTAAAATAAAGGGAAAAAGCTCTTTGACTTTGGTGTATTTTCCTTCCAATCCTTATACTAATGATTTCTCTATATATATTACAACTTGTATTTTTGAGAAAAGTGTGTCCAATATGGACCTATCACTAGTTGGTAATTTTATGGGTTATTGTCCAAACATTGATATGGTTTGGTCCTTTACTCTTAAGAGATAGTGGCCCAAGGGTCAGGTTGACATGGATGTGTTGAAAAAAGGGTCTTTTTCTTTCCCTTTTAACCTATAATGATGATTTTATTTGTACTCTTACTAGGGGTCCTTAGATTATTGGAAAATATACTCTAGTGTTGAAAAAATGGGAATTGAGGTTCAATCTTAGTGTTTTCTTGTTTTCTTTGACCTCAGTTTGCATTAGACTTCCTTGTCTTCCTTTAGAATTTTGGGATGAGGAAATTTTTAAAAGGATTGTGAATACCTTTGGGTGCCTTCTCTCCATTGATCAAACAAATTCTTCCAAGAAACACTTGGTGTATTCCTTATTTTGTGTTAGTATTGAGAAATCAGCAGACCTTCCTTCCTCGATTAAGATGAAATCAATGTTGGGTGAGTGGAATCAATCTGTTAAATTTGAGTGCATCCATTTTGCTTGTTTCTTATGCAATAAAGTGGGCCATTGGGCTAATAAATTCCCTAATAAGACTCCAAAACCCCCTCTTAAGGAATGGAGCAAGAAAGTTTGATCAAGTATCTCAGATCCTAAGGATGTTCAAGTATCGAGCTTGGGGGATGAACTGATTAATGGAGATAAGGTTCAGTGCAAGATTGTTGATTTGGATACTACTATTGTTGGTGGAGATGATTTATCTAAGCCTCTATCAGAGGTTGTTCCTAAGGAGGTTATTCAAATTGAATTTGCTTGCTTGAAGAACTTTGATAACAAAGTGGAATTTTTCTATATTATAGTGTGGAATTTTTCATCCTGAAAATATTTTGCACATAGATCTATATTATGATATTTTATGTTCATATGCATTTCTAATTTATCTACTTGAAAATACTTTATAATTTACATAATTTATCCTAATTAGATTGATGTAGGAAGTGATTCCACATACCATGATTCATTTCAATTCATGTCAAATCTTAATCACCTTTTATCCTAGTTATTTATTATAGTTTTTTGTACTAATCTTTGATTGAGTGGTAGCATGTATAAAGAAGTATTTATCTTTTGTAGGATGATATGGGAAGAACATATAGAAGAATA
The DNA here is from genome assembly GCA_007258455.2 of Sequoia sempervirens. Lineage (NCBI taxonomy): Eukaryota > Viridiplantae > Streptophyta > Pinopsida > Cupressales > Cupressaceae > Sequoia > Sequoia sempervirens. The sequence goes on from VDFB02281492.1 coordinate 243,416,698, forward strand.
TAAATGGATAATTTTAATGGTGTTTTTTTTAAATTGTATAAAATTAAGATGGAGAATACACTCATGGAAATATACTTATGAGCTGTAATATTTGATACCATCTTTCATCAACTATGAAACAAGAAGACATAGGCTAAGGGTATGCTAAGACTCTATTTGGTGGATCCATTTTTTGTTAATTTTCATGAAGAAACTACTACAATAAACCTTTACAAAAAGATTGGTTAAATTTACTAGGCTAAATATGTAGTTATTATGTTATTCTAAGAAACATGCATTAATTATATTTCTTATAATAATTTTCTAACCATTGGTATGGGCGACCTTACATGAAGAATCTTCATAGTCTCTTGAAAATAAATTTTGTTTAACATTTCAATAGTTAATTGGAGCCTTGTTCTTTAATATAACATATAAATTAAATGCATATACTTATTGGAATATTTTCTACAAGTGTATCATTCAATTTTATTGTATATTTTTTTAAAGATATTTTCTTTAATTTTAATTAAATACTTTGATTTGTTGACAATAATTTTATATATTTATTTATCGGTATGTTTTTTTTGGTTTTCTATATTAGTTATAATTTATTCATTTTTATTATTTTCTTCAATTGGTGTATGTTCTTGAATTTTAGAATAAGCAATATTTTACTTTTTTCTTATAAATTGATCGTTTGGTATTATTTCTTTGTTAGGAATCAAATATTATCTAGAATTAGTGTTTAATAGTCAATTATAATTTCATTATTTCTCATTTTAGTGGAATTTTTAGGACTTATTTATATACTCAATTCAATTGGTAATGATGATATACCATCACCTCAATTTTTCTCATTTGTTAGATTCTATTCATGTGCTTCATTTCACCTTTTTTATCCTCTTCATATTCCTTGATTTTTCCCCATTTATTTTATAATACACAAAATAACCAATATATATTAAATAAAAGGAATAATTGTTGAAAAAAAATATAATTATTATAAGTAGAATCTTAAAATAAAAGTAATTATAATGCTTAAAAATTAATATATTACCAAATTTATGTTAATCTAGTGAATAAAATTGTTAACATTAACTCCTAAGCAAACCAAAAATATATACAAATTAAAAAAATAGTAATTTTCAATACATATTAGTCAAATCTAATGACATAAAATAATATAATAGAATGTCAAAAAAAAAATACATAAACCATGTGCATATTCTATTACGAGAAGAAATCATGTGTACCATGTTTTCCCATTTGTGAATCATTTTAGTATTGTATGTAACATGCTCTTTATATTTATTAAAAAACAATTCCCTCCATTTTAGGCTTGGTTTGACACATGGATGGCATGCCTAATATTTCAAATTTTACTCTATCTCTAAGAGATGTGTTTTTATTATTCAATAAAATTTTCAAACTTCAATGTCATAAGATTTTCTTAATTGATAACTTTTATTTATCAAGTTATCTCTATAATGTTGTGTTTCTTCTCATTTATTTAAGCATATAGTTTTGTCCTATTATTTATGCATTAACATATTTATTTATGTTTCCTTTTATTAATGTTTGTATATTCTTCAGTTACATATGTATTAATATTTCATAATTTCTTATCTAGCTATCGAAATTCTTAAAAAAGTATTTAGGATTGTTCTATGCTTCATTCTTTATGCATTCAAAAAATATATACTATTAATTGTTTTTATAGAAGCTACGTGACAAACCATTTTTAATACAATTTTCAAGTTACAACTTCAAAAATTAAATAAAAAATATTAAAACACACAATGTTTAGTACTTTTTCTTGACTATATTTTGAGCAATTGGTTACTAAACATACTTAATGCAACAACAAAAAATGGGTGTGTACAACAAAAACTATGTAATATTTTAGAAATGTGAAAAAATTTATATGTTTTATTGGAATTTTATTATTTTAATTTTATTCATTTTTAGAATCCATGGTAGTTTAGAAACTAGATTTGGAGAACTACAATTCTTTGTCTTAATTTATCTTCAAATTTTAGAGTATTCATGTCTCAGATTATCATCCAAATTCAATTTTATCCATTTTTTTTTAAATTAGCCATTTTTGACCCCCTTTTGTCCCTTCTTTCCACGCACTTACCCTTGTGCCAAAAAAAATTGGCATCAAGTGCTACTATAATTAGATCTACCTAAATTCAGCTTCATGCAATTATAATTAGTCAATCCTAGAATCTATACCACCACATTAGCTTTGTCCAATCCTAATTTAGTCTACTCTAAAATATGTCACATCACATCACCTTTCTTCTATTCTAAATGGGTTTCCCCAAAATAAATGCAACTATATTATTGATGTCACCTTTTCACAAAATATTTTGTCAACTATATTTGTTTTACATACATTCCTTAAGGAATTTACAAGAATATGCATGGAAGCCTCCTCTTGGTGTTATATTACAAGGATATCATTTACACATTTAGTATTTGTAAGCATTAACATCAAGAGAATTAGCTCAACACCACCACCTAAGAACTTAAAACTACAAATAATGTGGACCATTTATGCATCATGTGGTGATCATTGGTCCAAGTGTAATGTGGCCCTCGAGGACTTCCATCTGATTGTGGAAATTAGGGCTTCTTATTGAGTGATAGTTTGATTGACTTACACCACATTGTTACATTCCAATATGAATTCTTAAATGAGTAAATGAGTACAAAAGAACATTTTTAGTTTCATGATATCATCACACCATTTCGATTTTACTTGTATCATTCCTTTAAAAATTTATGTCACTAGGAGGGTAAGGAGAATGTGAAATATGTTTATTCAAATGAAAAAAAAAATTATATTTTCACCCATTAGGAGAATTAGAATGAGTTGATGACTTATGGAAGCACATAGTTGTTGGTTATTTTTGAGTTCACTTGAATGAATTACCCTTTGTACAACAATAAATTAGATAAATAGGCATGAATCATTAACAACCATAAAAAACTATAAGATTCATACAATCCAATTTTAATCTAGCAATGAAGAACAAAGTAATGTAAGAAAATCAATAAATTGAAATAATCAAAGCAATACCTTCTCATGTCAACATTGAATCACCTCAATTTTTCTTCTCATTTTGATTTGTAAGATTTCGTTGCTCTCACATTTGTATGTGTGCACAATTACAATAAGCTCAAGTAGCTATGACAACAAAATATTGAAGATTCATGGATTTCATTCAAAATGAGAATGAAGGTTAATTTTATAGAAAATGCTAGGTGTGTGTGAGAAATGTTAGTATCAAAATAAAATAACAAAAACACACCAATGCAACATTAAACTAAAGAAAGCTAAATAGAATGAAATCAAAGAAATCAAATAGAGCTTCTTCAGAATTGTTCCATTGTCCTCTATCTCCAGTGATTCATTTGAAGCTGTTGCTGTCATATTGTATAAGCAAAGCTTCTTAGAATGGCAACCTACAGAACAAGTATGTAAAAGGATAGTACTTCTCTATCCTATATGCTGGTGGAGTGAAATGTTGATATATGGATATGCACAAGGGTTGTAGATTATGCACCGGGGCTATGAATTATAAATGTTATTGAAGCTATGATATGAGATTGATATGCCATGATATGGATTGCTAATATGCTTAACTATGCTATGCTATGATTCTAGAGGCTATGGATGTTGGAAGGCTAATTATTTATAGTTTTCTTGTATGCAAGCTTCTCCTTCTTTAGAGACCCAACAGTCCTTTTTATAGATTTTTATAGGCAAGAGCCTGGCTGGCAAAGATCAATGGCTATGATATTTTTTGGTAAATTTGAATGGCGAGAGATGGAGAGGTTGAGATGAAGATGGAAGATATTGGGAGGTTGGAGAGAAGAATGGAGGTTTGTCTTCAACCCACGGGAACAACTTTGCTCAGAAATAGAGAAATTTGTTAATTTTCTATTTTGAAGTTATTTCACGGTTGTGGTAGATAATCCAAATTAAATAAATAAATTTATTTAATTTTATGTGTTATATGGGTTGAGGGATTTGAATTTTTGAAATATTTGATGTGAATGGACATTAGAAGATTTAATTAAATATTTAAGATATTTAATTATAAATGAACTTTAGAAGACTTTAAGAAAAGATGAATATTTAATCCATATTTGAATTAAGAATTCAAGCCAAGATTATGTGATAATTAATATAAATAAATCGTAATGTTTATTTAATTAATTAAGCGATGGATTAGAAAGTGATTAAATAAACTTATTTATTTAATCGAAATGAAAGAATGAACATTATAAATAAATTATTTAAATTCATTTATACATAGATTGAATTTTAGAGATTTAATTAAATATAAAAAATATCTAATTAATTACCAGACTATTGTAATGTGACCATTTTTAGGTGTATACATTCTGCCCCTCTTTGAAGTGATGTGTTTTACGCATTGCTTCAAAGAATTTTGAAATTTTCCCTAGATGCTAATTGTCAAATTTTGATAGGTATATGCCCCCTCAGACGATGAATCGATAAGATTTTGATTTTTGTGAATTTTTTTGAATTTTTAGATTTTTTGGAATTTTTTCAATTTTTAAGATGTCGATTCATCATTCAAAAATTATGATGTGAAGAAATTAATGTGGAAAGATGTGAGATGAAAAATTGATGACCTAACTTGCCCCTACAATGAGAGAATGTTATAAAATGCCCTAATTTTTCCTTTAAATAGGTTAAAAATGTCATTTTCCCATTTTAACCTAGTAAAAATTGTAATTTTTGAGCTTTGGAGTGAGAAAGATGGCACTTCCTACCCACTAGCACCGTTTTGAGTGCATCCGATGACATCAGTGGCTGGCACACTATGGACCCACGGTATTTACCCCGTTAAACTTTCAGTGTTTGAAATTATCCGTTTAGGGCACGTTTATCCATGGTTTGATGTGAAATTTAGTGTTTTAGCACTTTTCGACATTTCTACAATGCTTTTGATATTTTCCATAGTGCTTTTTATTATTTAGCGCCCTTTAAGGTTTTTTTTGCACCCATTAAGTTTTTTGTAGCGCTAATGATCTCCTAGCGCCTATTATGATTTTTGCAACACTCCTTAGGCTTTTTGTAGCACTCTTGATTTATTAGTTCCCAAGGTTGTTGGAAAAAAAATAATAGCTAATAAATTTGCTTTCAAGTTAATGAAAAACAAATAGTTATTTGATAAATTTGCTTCTAAGGTTGTTAAAAAAAAACGGGATTTTGATAAATTTGCTTTCCATGATGATGAAAAAAAAATAGTTTGTTGATAAGTTTGCTTCTAAAGTTGTTAAAAAAAAATATAGGAGTTTGATAAATTGATATTCAGATTTGATTGATTTGTCGTGATGAATTGATATTGATGTTACTTTGACTTGATGATTCTTCCTATTCAACAGGAGAGATTGAGTGTCTTATAGTTATGGGAGAAATTCCCGAAGACATGGAGATTGATTTTGCAGCTTGGACAGACGGATAGAGATGTGATTGAGGCATGCGGACTAACCTCATTACTTGACATGCCTGAGGTGCATCTCAACAGAGCCTTATTGATAGCACTTACAAAGAGGTGGCACAACGACACAAACATCTTTCATTTTCTGACAAGAGAGATTATCGTGAATTTTGAGGATGCGTATTGCATCCTAAAGATTCCAATGATGGGTAAGATAGTGAGATTTGACAGCCGAGAGGCGGGAGGTACTGATGCCTTGAGGTGGATATTTAGGAATGATCATATTGCAGGATATTATATCCCATGGGGTGAGATGATGGATTCGTATGCACCCTTACCCTCTATACTTGCAGGCTTCATTGGAGGTATTTTGTACCCCTACCATAGGTTGAAGGGCTTTGCAATCGGGTCGGGTCATGTACTTGAGAGGATGGTGATGCAGGGTACATGATATGCTTGGGGATCATGCATGCTTGCAAATTTATATGATGAGCTACACAATATTATGTACGGTCGAGGCCGAGGTTTAGCTGTTGGTTGTTCACTTTTATAGATATGGGCATGGGAGCACTTTGTCGTTATGCGACCATTAACTTGTGGGCGACGGCCTGTTGGTCGACTATATAGATTCAGATATACCAATGTCATTGCTCAGCCGAGGCTGGGAAAACTAGATCATTGGCAACGTCTTATGCATGATCTCGATATAGTATGTTGGCGGCCCTATGTAGATTGTGAGGCATGGCCAGAGGATACTAGGGAGATGCCCTATGTCTTTACCGCCAGATATCTGATTGGTCATATTCCTGGGATTATTGAGAGGTTTCTTCTTGGTTGGGTATGGTGACACTATGGTCAGCCTCAGGGTATGCCACACGGTTCATCTATTTATGCACGTCAGCAGCAGGAGCTTATAGTGTGGGGTCCGTGGATTTCATATGATGCAGTAGTGGTAGAGTTCACCAGTTTGGGAGCATAAATGTGGGACTACAAAGTGGATATTGTTGATGGGGGGATGACTCTAGAGTATGCTCAGTATGTGTTGGAGCATCCTGTGCCACAATTGTTTGATCTTGATGAGCTTGTCGCTCCATTTGTGGAGTAGAGACCACATATAGGTGGACATAGGCGACAACAAAAGGCGGTTTCAGAGAGTGATGACTCTGAGGATGATGATGATGATGAGTTGGATGGGGATGGAGATGGCAGTGATAAGGAGAGTGGGGGTGATAGTGGTGGAGGAGGTAGCAGAGGTGACAGAGGTAGTGGCAGAGGTGGTGGCAGAGGTGGACCACGGATGAGACATTCAGCTCCATTGTCTTCAATAGATTTAGTGGTGCCAAGTCAGATAGCTACCTTGCAGAGTAGAGTGTAGAGCTTACAGGGTCAGCTAGCATAGGCGCAAGCCTTGGTTACACAACTATAGGGACAGTTGACTGTAGTGACGGCTGAGAGAGATACAACCAAATGACAAGTTGAGGAGGCCATGGCCCTAGCTGACAGTCTGTAGAGAGCAGCATCAGGTGGCATGATGAGAGAGCTGACCAGACCCATCCAAGAGGCAGAATTCTATAGGATCAGATATCATGACGCAGTGCCACCCGAGCAGAGAGTGAGTTATACACAATCTCGATCTACACATAGTCGCTCTCGGGCTACCAGCAGGGGTGTATCACAACCATTACCTCCAGGAGGGTCATCAGAGGTAGGTGGAGTAGGTCCATCAGGTGCAGGTGGGACAGGTGAGATAGAGTCGAGACCGGTAGCATCAGAGGATAGCTCTTTGTAGTGTTTTTTGATGTGTTATCAATTTTCTGTTGAGACATTTGTATACACACTGATATGATCCCATTTTGGATGATGTTATGTATTGCATAGTTGACATCTTTGTATATTTTGACATTCATTTTTGAGATATATGATATACAGTGATGATTTGTTATGTGATTAATGCTTCTATTTTCTATATGCATGATGTTTTATATGATGGTTTCACGATGTTATGCTCATGATGTATATGTATGCATGATTTTTAGATATGATTTATGATGTGATGTATGATGTATGGAAACAAACAAAATGATATGTTGTGAAAATGAAAATGCAATGAAAATGATGTGAGGATTATAATGTATGCTTTATTATTTTTTGATGCAAATATGTATGTATGTGATGATGTTTTTGTGAATTTCAAATATACTTTGTCATTTACTCGAAAGATATGAAACTTTGACACTTTTCCAACTTTTGAGAAATTCTATAAATGCAAAATGCAAATTCTAAAATGAATGTAATCTATACTAACCATGTAGGATATCTGTACAATATTGCCATTTTGAGAGCTTATTTGTGCTATTTGTGTCATCATAGAGCATTGAAATGTTGAAATTTAGTACAAGCATCAAAGGGTATGTTAGTACTAGTGATGACCTGAGTATTGTTTTCATGATTTTTGATATAGCAAGAAAATACAAGCATCTAGGTATAATTGAACCGAGATGACCTGAGTATCGCTTGCATAAACAGACGAGAGTTAACCCGTTTCCCATGCAAATTCTGAAATGTCATCAATGATACTTAGTAGAGCATGTCTTGCGACCAATTTGCATAGTACTAATGATTTCCTCACAATCAACAGACAAATAAAAATCATACTCGTTCTTTGCTTTTCTAGTTCAGTACATCATCGAATTGCTCCAGAGATATGATAAAAAATCAACCAAAAATTCAAATTTTTTCTAAAGTATTCCAAACATTATTCAGATTAAGATCATCCAACTTGGTTATCAACATTGATGTTTTAGTTTTTATTAACGTTGTTTTGACCATGTTGTTTGATTTCATTGGCATTGAGTGATCATTTTGATGTTGTGGTTGATTTGATGCATCAATGTATGTTGTGTTTTGTTAAACAAGTCGTTTGTCCATTTGTGATGTTCTAAAAGCTCATTGCCCCTCTCTTGTTTAGTCTATGTTTCTGCCCCCAGTATAAACATAATCTGATTGTTATGGATATGTACAAACTTTATCAAGCCATGATGATTCTCATTGCATGATATGGAGATGATGTGATATGTACAGATGATATATATGGTGTCGTAAAGCAAATGAAAGACATAAGCTAATAGATGGAGGAGCCCATTTTGACCACAAGTAGCACTTGTTTGCCTGGTTTTCACCACTTATTTTTATTGCACGTTTTTAGATCATGTGAACTTCTTTTTCTTTTTTCTTTTTCAGGACTTTGTTGTGATATTATGTATTTTTAGGAATTTTTTTTTCTGATTTTTATGTATTTTTTAAGGACTTTTTTTTTCTGATTTTTTATGTATTTTTTCAGGACTTTTTTTTTTAATGTATTTTTTCAGGACTTTTTTTTTCTGATTTTTATGTATTTTTTCAGTACTTTTTTGTGATTTTATGATTCAAACATAGAACTTCTTCAAATGAATGTTGTTGATGGGTTCTTCAAATAGGCCCTCTTCTAACGTAGATAACTAATATGCTCCAGAACCATATGCTACAATGATGAAAAATCGACCAAGCCAATTTGGCTCAAATTTTCCTTTCTTTTCTCTATCTTGCTGATTGCTTGGATTTTCTTTCAAGACTAAGTCACCTACTTGAAATTTTCGTGGTTTAACTCTGTGATTGTAGCTCTGGGACATAACTTGTTGATAAACCTTCAAATGATTAGTTGCATGTTGACGTCTTTCATCTAACAGTTCTAGCTCTTATAGATGAGATATTTGATAGTCTTCATCATTTATCAATCCCTTGAGCGAGACCCTAAGCGAAGGTATTTCAACTTCTAATGGTAAGATCGCTTCTGCTCCATATACCAAGGCATATGGGGTAGCTCCTGTTGGTGTGTGAATGTTGGTTCTCTATGCCCGCAAAGTGGGATTTAACTAGACATGCCAATCATGACCAACATCATTTATCATCTTCTTCAAGATCTTCAAGATATTTTTATTTGAAGCTTTTGCTTGACCATTTCCTTGTGGATAGTAAGGTGTAGAGAACCTATGTTGGATGTGAAATATTTCACAAAGTTCTTCAACATCCTGATTCTTGAAAGGCCTCCCATTATCAGTGATGATAGAATTAGGAATTTCATATCGGCGGATGATGTAATTCAAGATAAATGAAGAGATTTGTTTACCGGCCACGGTCATCAAAGGAACAACTTCGATCCATTTTGTAAAATACTCTGTAGCCGTGATGATGAATTTATGCCCATTTGATGATGAAGGATGAATTTTTCCAACAAGATCTAGTCCCCACTGAGAAAAAGGCCATGTCATAGTGAAAGGTTATAGTTCCTCTACAGGTGAATGAATAAGATTCCCATGGATCTAGAATTTAGAACACTTCTTGACAAAATTAAAATATTCTCTCTCCATGGTAGGCCAATAATATCCCATTCTAACAAGTTTCTTGGCTAAGGTTAAACTGCTTCAATGAGTTCCACAAATACTGCCATGAACCTCTTGTAAGGGGATTCATCACGTTCAGGACATTGAAGGAATGTACCATCAAGACCACATCGATAAAGGATGTCGGCGATCAAGGTATAACAAGATGATTGGCATATGAAATTCCTTTTTTGGTTTCGGGATAATTCCAAAGGTAAGATGTTATTTTTCAGGTAGGTATAAATCTGGCCATATAAAGGTGAATCAGAACCAGTTAAATGGCATATGACTTGGGTCTCAGGATTATCATAGGCAGGAGAAAACAATTGTTCCACCAAGAATTCATACCGCTTTTAATTTTTTGATAATTGTAACAAGGAAGCAATTGTAACCATTGCATCTGTAGCTTTATTATCAATCCTTGAGATTTGTGAAAACTTGATTGCGACAAAATACTTTTTAAAATCATCCACCATGTTCTTGTAAGGTAGCAGCTTATCATCTTTAGTCTGATAATCATCATTGATTTGATTGATGACAAGTTGTGAATCATCGTAGACTTGCAGCTCTATAATCTGTCATTCCAATGCTATCTTCATTCCTGTGAGTAATGCTTCATATTCAGCTATGTTATTTGTGGAGGGAAACATCAACTGATATGATTTTGGAATGGTATGTCCTTCAGGTGTGACAAAAAGAATTCCTACCCCCGAGCCATGTTGCGTGTAAGATCCATCAAAGTACAATGTCCATGATTTCATAATTATTGCTGTGAAGACATCTGCATCAAGAAATTCAATGTGCATTGGGTTTTCTTCTTGTAAAGGTGCTTCGGCCAACTGATCTGTGATGACCTATCCTTTTATAGCTCTTCGATCTACATAATGAATGTCAAACTCACTTAAGATCATTACCCATTTTGTAAGTCTTCTTGTTAAGGTAGCTTTGCTTAAGAGATATTTTAGTGGATCGATTTTAGTTATCAGGTTAACTATATGAGCCAACATATAGTGTCACAACTTTTGGGAAGCAAACACTACTGCTAGGCAAGCTTTTTCAATGAAAGTGTAGTTTAGTTCATGACTTGTTAAAGTTCTGCTGATATAGTATATTGCCCTTTCTTTGCCTGTAGAATCCTCCTATGCTAGTAACGCTCCCAAAGACACTTATGTTGCTGAAATATACAGTATGAGCAGCTTTCCTAGAACTAGTGGAATAAGAACTAGTGGATTCATGAGATATTGCTTGATCTGATTAAATGTTGCTTCACACTTTTCATCCCATTTGAATGGGACATATTTATGCAAGAGATGTGTAAATGGTAAACTTTTTTCTGCCAGTTGAACTATAAACCTTCTGATGGATTGTAATCATCCTTGCAGTGATCGAAGCTGACTAATATTTTATGGTGGTAACATGTCCATTATAGCTTGTACTCTTCCTAGATCAACCTCTATGCCCCTTTCTAAAACAATGTATCCTAGGATTTTTCCAGATTTAATGTCGAAGACACATTTCTTTAGATTGAGTTGAACATTGAACTTCTCCATTCTAATAAAGATCTTTGACAAGGTTTCTAGATGTCCTTCTCTTGTGTTAGATTTGGCAAGAAGATTATCGACGTAATCTTCCATGAATGTATGCATCATATCATGAAAAATTGTTGTCATTGCCTGTTGGTATGTAGCTCCTGCATTCTTTAACCCAATTGGCATTACATTCCAATAATAGGTACCCCAAGGGCATGTGAATGTTGTTTTATCTTGATCCTCTGGTGTAATATTTATCTAGTTGTATCCTTAAAATCCATCCATCAATGAATACATTGCATGTCCAACAGTTAAATCAACAATCATATCTATGTTTGGCAAAGGTAAGTCATCTTTGGAACATGCTTCATTCAAATCTCTGAAATCTATACAAATTATAATCCTTTCATCTAGCTTTGAAATAGGTACAATATTGGAGATCCATTCAGCATAGTCAATAGATCGAATGAATCCAACATATAAAAGCTTCTTTAACTCTTCTTTAACCAATAATGCAACATGTGGATGTATTTTTCTGATTTTTTGCTTCACAGGTTTGACCCCTGTGTTTATAGATAAATGATGCATTATCAGATTAGGATCTAACCCTGGCATATCAGCATATGACCAAGTGAAGTTGATTTGATTCTCCTTCAAGAACTCTGTGAATTTTAGTACTTCTTCTACTGTTAATGATGCTGCAAGTTGCAAAATTTTTGGCTGCTCTGTTATACCTATATTGATTGATTTGTTGGCTCAATCAAAATAGAAGATCTTTCTTGATAATTTTTGGGAAGAGTGTAAAGTTTCTCATCCTTTAGTGCCTTAAAAAGGTTTTCACCATCGTATTCACTCTTTATTTTTCTCTTGTTGTGATCTATCACTGTTGTTTTTTGGTTTTCACTGATAGATCTATCTTTTATTTCATTTATTTTATAGCTAAGATACTTGACACCCTCCCTATCAAAATCTTGAGTATGAGATTCTTTGATGCAACAATTGTTTTCTTGATTAGATGGACAAAGGAAATTTACAATATCTTCATCATCATGGAATGTAGGGATATGGATAGGTGCATCGTTGTCCCAATCAATAAGTTCTAGATAGATTAAAGGTATGGGATCATTAGGTTGAGTAAGGTCTTGGGCTGTCAAAGTCATGGTATGGTTGTCATTTTCATGATTGACAAGGTCTATGATGGTATTCTCCTATCGATTATCAATCTCGTTAAAATATGAATCATCCTCACTTGAGTCATCGCCATATCGTGGTTCAGATTCAAGTGATTGTGTTCTTGAGCTTTCTCCTTGTATGAGAATGGGTGCATATTTGTGTATGGTATCAACTTGTTTTTCTCTCCAAAATTCATCATTATAGATGGTGTCCCATTCATATTCATGAGAATTAGTGTCTGAACCATTCTACAATTGGAAAACCGATTCGTAAAATTTTTATAGAGTGACATCTTCATGGGGTTTATCTGAAATTGATTCTCCTTCATGAGTTTGTTGTGCTTGCTATGAAGTTGACTCTTATGTATCTTTACCATATCCAAGTCCTATTCTATCATTTGGATGTATTGAAATAGGTTGAATTGGCTCAATGATTCCTTCTTTTCTTTTTCCTATAGGTCCATTTCCTTCATAGCCAATTCTTTGCATGATGGTATACCCTTTGCCATATTGTTTGGTAGGTAACTTGATGTGCAAGATAGATTCATCTTCATCTTTGTATATCTAGCTTAGGATGTTTGTATCCTCGTCTTCTTCCTCAGTGGTGTTAGCTTTAATGAATTGTCCATCAAACTTTGTGATTGCAATAGAAGCTTGGGATGTAAAGGTTGTTGTGATCTTTTGATTTAATAGAGTTGGCTGACCATGTGACCTTGGAGAAGGAGGTAAGCTAGAAAGGCATAGCGAATATTCACCTACTCCTTTTTCTTTTAAATGTAGGTTGGTGCCAAGATTTTTTGTTAATTCTTGCAATCGGCTCTGTAGATTGGAAGAAGAAACAATAAGAGCCTCTCTATTGTGCGGTACAAAGGCGTATTGAGTTGCTTGAAGATTTGAACAAGTTTGGGTGCTATTGTGGTCAACTTGTATAGTTATTTCATGCCCATCATACGGAAACTTGAGGCATTGATGGTATGTTGATGGTACCGCCTGCATATCATGGATCCATGGATGACCCAAAAGTATGTTATAGGAAAGATCACGATCTAGTACCTAACAAAAGGTATTTTTCACAATAGGTCCCACTCTGATAGGTAGCATTATTAGTCCTTTAGAAACTCTTTCTTCATCATCATATGCCTTGAAAGTTATTTTCCTTCATGGATCAATGGAATTTTATGATATTCCTAAAGCATGTATTAGCTTTAAGGTACAAATGTTTAAACCAGCTTCTCCATCTATTAAGACATGTCTGATTTGGTGTTTATGAATCATGACTTAAAGATAAAGAAATGAATTATGTGGATGTTTCATGGAGGCATCATATTTTTTGGAGAATGAAAGACAAGTGGGGGAAGACAAATGTCCCACCATGGCTTGAAATTTTTCTACATCCAGATTAGTGTCAACAGTTGTGTTTACAAGAGCTTCTTCTAAAATATTCTTGTGTATGGGGGATATCTTTAGAAGTTCAAGGATGGAGATTTGAGCTAATGTTATTCTCAGTTGATCAACTAGATTATAATGAGTTGGAGAATGAATAGCTGCCTTAGATGAACTTCCTTTTAAGAAAAATTTTTCTTGTCCTCTCGTAGTCACATTAACCTATTGATATTCTTGTTTTTCTTGATTTTGATAACATTAACCCGCTGATCATTTGCATAGATGTGGTGGATTATGTTGTCTTCAACATTATTTATGCTTTTCACTTTGGTATCTAATGTTTCCCCCTTTTGATAGTTTGGTGAAGGATCTTTGAATGCTTGATGATCATCATTGGTATGATGTCCTTCAATTGTGATAGTTCCATTGTCAATTAAATCTTGTACTAGATTTTGCAAGGCTTGATAGTTATTTGTTATATGACCTTTACATCGATGATAATTGCAATAATATGAGTCATTCCATGATGGTGGTTTGACTTGTGGCTCATAATCTCTTGGTGGTGGTAGGGTGATAACCTTATTATCGAGAAGCTCCTTGAGAGCAGACTCAAGAGATTGACCCAAAGCGGTAAAATTTTGTCGATTTGAAAAGAATGAAGGTCTGGATGGATTTGATGCTTGGGTATTGCCAATATTGTTATTGAAATTACCATAATTATCCTTCGTGTTTTGATTGGTCATGCTTTCTTGGTTGGATTTTTGTCCTTGTTGATTTTTATTTCCTTGTTGGTTGGTATTTCCTTGTTGGTTGTTTCGTGGAGCACTTGATAGGTTGAAGATAGATGATCTTGTTCGTAGATTGTTTGCATCCACTATACCATCATTGACAACATTTTTATTTCTATTCCAAAACCTTGTTTTTTCATTGTTGTTATGGCTAGATGAACTTGGATTATCAAGTTTTATTACTCCTCGTTTGACCAAGGCCCCTTCAATGGTGATTACGTTTTCAATCATTTTTTCAAAGTTAGGGGGAAAATGAAGGTTAAGCCTATAGCTTAATTCTTGATCTAGACTATTAATGAAGATATCCATCTTTTCCTTTTCAAGAATAGGACAGGAATATCGTGCAAACAACCTTCTCCATTTTTGCAAAAATGTAGTGAAAGATTTCCCTACTTTTGTTTCACTTTACAAAGATCAAGCATGGTTATCTGGTGTTGGATGTTGTAGGCGTATTGTGATATAAATTGATTTATTAACTCCTCAAAGGTTTTGATGGGGGGAGTGATCTTTGAAAGCCACTCCATGGATTGTCCACCCAGACTTCATGGAAACAATTGCATTAAGTAAGTATCTTCATAAGCGAATTCTAGACTCATATTTCAGAAATCTCTCAAATGTTCAATGGGGTCTTTTTTTCCATTCTACCTATCAAATTTAGGGATTTCACAATTTTTTGGAAAAGGAATCATTTGAAGACTCCTATCAAATGGATAAGGACATATGTCATCCAAAACATATTTCTTTGTTGCACCCTTTTGCATTTCCTTTATTTTCCCTTGTAATTCTTTTATCTATTTAGTAAGGGCACTAAAATCATTACGAGGAGTTTCAGGATTCTCTTTAATCCCTTCTATATCAAAATTGGGAGGTAACTTAGCTCCTTGATTAGCTAATGAAAGGAAATATCTTTCTTTGTTTCATTCTAAAATCCTTTCCATAAGAATATGGAATTGGGGATCTTGCTCTGCTTCTTGAAGCTTTTCTTCTATTATTTCTTCAGTATGAAATGGATTCTCTTCTCTCTCACTAGTATCACCCATTTTGTTTGTGGTACTTTCTCTTTCGTCTTTTTCTATGTGCTTTCAAGATCTCATGACAACAGGCATAAGCTTTGCCCCAAATTCTACTAACTTTTGATCAAAAGAATGAAATAGTGCAATTTTTGATGGATATGAAAGTCAGGATAGAATGAAGATTCTATGACTTTAAAAGATTTCTAATCTCATGTTTTCCCTAATTGAAAGGATGAAAATCCTGTTTGTGGGAATTTAAACAAAAGATCAAGAAAAAAATGATTTTCCACTCTATGAAGTTTGATTGTAGCTTTGTAAAAAGATGGATTTGTGATAAATGCCTAATGTGATTGAGTGCTCTATTGTAGAAATTGATTCAAACGAATAGAATATACAATTGTAGGTTGGGGAATATAAGAAGAACGAATATGCTAACTATGGTTGTGCCTTTGAGAAAGGGCTCTTCTTTGAAAGAAATCTTGTGAATATAATGGTTCTATAGCATAATCGTCAATGAAACCTCTAACACATTCATGATATCGATAGATAAAGGTTCTATGTTCAAGTAAAACCTTTCGACTTTGGTACAAGAATCATATTTTCTTCAATAGTTTCTTGTAGCTAAGTGTTTTCTTTGGATTTTTGATTCATTTGAGAATAGATTTCTTAACAAAGGTTGTGGATTTCCAATCTCTTAACATGAGAGTAATCAATGTAATTGTGAGTTTTGGATGATCTTTACTGAATTAATGTTTCGAAGACACATCAAGCAAGTTGTATAATAGTTGTTTCCAAGAACAATGATAAAATAAATTAAAAAGGCTCACTCCTATGGTCAAAAGGTCACCATTAATTTCATATCCCACATCTTAAAACTGCATCAGCTCACATAGCCTTGTCACCCCCTAAAGGGCACCCGTGTTTTTTCCTTTTCCAAGTCTTAACCAAAGAGAAATAGTCAATGGTCAGGGTCTATGGTAGTTATATGGTGAGTATCTTGGGGGCAGATTCCTCCCTCCCCTTGCACTATGAGAATTAAGGTCTTCGAAAATTGACAAGTTAGCCATTAGTTCTAAAGTTCATAATATGGGTTTTTGTTCGGTGCGGCAAATGATATACTCCCTCAAGAGACCTCCCAACCTTTAGAAAAAAGGATTTGGGATGGTTATCAGTGCAAACTACCATCGAATGGGATTTTCATCAATCATCCGCATTTGTTTAAAGTGGGTTGGAAAACTTGGCTTTAGTTGTTCCCACTTAGGTCATTCCCATAGGGTGACTACTTTTTCCCACTACGACAAGCCTTCTAAAAGGTTTTATCAAAGCTTAAAATTGCATGAAATAGAATAGATGAGTCTGGCATTTTGATCACCCAATTAAGGGGAGAGCATAGGCCTATCACCATTTAATCACAGCAAGCAAGAGTTCAATTTTAAGCCCAAATAAATAGTTTTCTATGCTAGGTGAAGATATTGCTTCACAAAGACATGGAGTTATTTTTAATCCAAAATAGAAAATGAGGTGACTATCCTAGGATTGCTTCATTTTTGAATTAAGTGACTATCCTAGGATTGGTTCATTTTTTAAAGCTCGTACTAGCCGCGGTCGTGTTGGATCCAGTCAAATTTCTACTTAAGTTACAGATTATAGTTGCAGACTTACAAATTCTATGCTAAAATAGAAAAATGCGCTAAAACAAACATCAAGAGTGCTAAAATAGAAATGATCTAAGGAAACTACAAAGAGCACTACTGAATCATTAAATAGCACTACAGAATCATTAAAATGCGCTACAGAATCATTAAAATGTGCTACAAAATCATTAAATAGCATTGTAGAATATGCAAACAGTGCTAGAGAATCCTCTCTGAGCGCTGAAGAACCTATAATGAGCGCTAAAATAGAGTTAAAGAGCGCTAAACTAGGTGTGATATGCGTTGAAGTGTGTTTGATGTGCTAATATGCTCTTCTAGCCGTAACCTGTCAGAAAAATCTGTGCAATCAAAACTGTCAGAAAAGCATATGCGCCATGGTGGGTGCCAAAAATGTGTGTCAGAGATTTTAGTATCAAAATTAAATAAAAAAAACACACCAATGCAACATTAAATTAAAGAAAGCTAAATAGAATGAAATCAAAGAAATCAAACAGAGCTTCTTTAGAATCATTCCATTGTCCTCTATCTCTAGTGATTCATTTGAAGCTGCTGCTCTCAGATTGTATAAGCAAAGCTTCTTAGAATGGCAACCTACAAAATGAGTATGCAAAAGGAGAGTGCTTCTCTATCCTATATGCTGGTGGAGTGAAATGTTGATATACGGATATGCACAGGGGCTGTAGATTATGCACAGGGTGATCCCACAATAGTGGTTTACAATTTTTGGCCAAACTGGACACTGAAATTATTATTTTTAACTAAATCTTCACATTTGAGCACCTATAGTGGCTAAACCGTCAAGAATTTGAAGAAGGTGAAAACTAGAGTCTCATCAAAAAAAATTTGTAGATTCTAATAATATATTTTTAAATTTTTTTGGAATCAGATTGCACTTCTTTTTCCATCTCCCACAAAAACTAGTTTTTTTTAGAAAACAACATTTTTACAAAGTGACGCACACCATATAATGCATAATTTTTTTTCCATGAAGGATAAAATTCTAATTCTTTTGAATTTATATTTGTAACTCCAATATCTAGTGCTTCCACTTGGTTAGATAGTTTTTTATTAAATATTTTTCCCAAGTTTCATAGTCAAATTAATTACAATTTAGACACAACACGACCGTATAACGCATAATTTTTTTTGTATATATCAAAATTCAATTTATTTTTTTTGTTGGATCAAGGACTTCAATTTATTTTTCCACATGTGAAGAACAAAGACATTCATTTTCAACGAAAAACCTATGCTTAATAAAACTAAAAAAACAAATACATAACAAAACCAAAACATATTAAAATTATATTTGTTGGATAGCTTGTTTTGAGGAATACCATAATAATTTGAAATAAATTTTAAATGAATTCATTTGATCCCCCAAAATCTAAATCAAAAGTGATTTTTTATCAGCATTTTGATAGGTGTAAAGGAGACTCATTTATAGGTATGGTTTAAAACTAGCAAGGTTCTATCCAAGGGTTTTTCATCTAAGGTGATTTGATCAAACCCTCTTCAATTGGAATCCTTAAAATGGAAATTTTTAAGGATTAAATCATTATATTTTCTAAAAATATGTGATTTCAGCAAAAATCAGCTCCTCTCGGAAATTGTAAACCACTATTGTGGCAACACCCCATAGGGGCTATGGATTATAAATGCTATTGAAGCTATCATATGAGATTGATATGCCATGATATGGATTGCTAATATGATAAACTATGCCATGCTATTATTCTAGAAGCTATGGATGTTGGAAGGCTGATTGGCTATAGTTTTCCTGTATGCAAGCTTCTCCTTTTTCAGAGACCGGGCAGTTCTTTTTATAGATTTTTATAGGAAAAAGCCTAGCTAGCAAAGCTCAATGGCTATAAGATTGTTTGGTAAATTTGAATGGTGAGAGATGGAGAGGCTAAGAGGAAGATGGACGATGTTGGGAGGTTGGAGAGAAGAATGGAGGTTTGTCTTCAACCCATAGGAACAACTTTTCTCAGAAATAGAGAAATTTGTTAATTTTTTGTTTTGAAGTTATTTCACGGTTGTTGTAGATAATCTAAATTAAATAAATAAATTTATTTAATTTTATGTGTTATATGGGTTGGGGGATTTGAATTTTTGAAATATTTGATGCGAATGGACATTAGAAGATTTAATTAAATATTTAAGATATTTAATTATAAATGAACTATAGAAGACTTTAAGACAAGATGAATATTTAATCTTTATTTGAATTAAGAATTCAAGCCAAGATTATGTGATAATTAATATAAATAAATCATAATGTTTATTTAATTAATTAAGTGATGGATAAGAAAGTGATTAAATAAATTTATTTATTTAATCAAAATGAAAGAATGAACAATATAAATAAATTATTTAAATTCATTTAAATGTAGATTGAATTTTAGAGATTTAATTAAAGATTAAAAATATTTAATTAATTACTAGACTATTGTGATGTGACCATTTTTAGGTGTATACACTAGGTTTGATGGATAGTCAAGATTCAAGGAAGAACTAAAGAGATCAATGGTGGAGAATTGATGAGAGGAATTGATCAATTTGTTAACTTTTAACATGATTCAACTAAGGGAATTGATTGAGAAGTTAACTTTGATTGAGTAAGAGTAGACTGAATTGATTGTTTGGAGAACTCAAAGTGAGTGGGAGTGAAGTGGATTTGCTTGATGAGTTGAATAATTAGATTGATTAGTGGACTAAGACTAAGTCATAGTTAACAAGTGAGATGGTATTTGCGTAAGATTTCAATAGTTATAAATTTAATTATTATTTGAATGTGCAAGTTTGGAATTGGATGAATAAAATAGATGATTTTATTTATTTTGAAAGAAGATAAAGTTGAGAGATTAATGTATAATTAAATAATTGAAATTTATTTAATTAATCAAGGAGGAATTATATTAATGTGAACTAATTAAATAATGTGATATTATTTAATTAATAATAGAGTACGAAATTGGTAATAATAAAAAAATTGATAATTATTTAATCATATGAATAAGATGAGAATTAGTGTAAAAATATCGCTTGTAGGCTAAGATAATTTTTAGTGTCTACACCCTATATTGTACTTCTTTCTAGTATCACCAAGTATTAAACTAGTGAATCCAAAAAATTTCCCTTTTTACTTCATGCTAATATTGTCAACCTAAATAAAAGGATGTGGAAATGTTCAAACTAATTTACAATTCAATTTAAACACTACCATGCATTATAAAATACTAGCTTATGATGTACATTCCAAACACAAGTCTTCAAGGATGTATATTTCATATGATCCCACTAGCCTATCATACTAATATAAATTATATATTAAAAGGGATTGAAATTTCACTACTATTGAATTTATAATATTTTTATTATTATCATGTGGATTGTTTAGAATATAGAGTATAGATACATAAAGTAAAAAATTAGAGAGTTTAAATATTCTAAAAGTAGCAAGAGGAAATAATGCAGATTCTAGACATGAACTTACAATAAAGACTCAATAGAATTAGATAAACAATGACTTGTTCATTCAAAGTTCAAAGCACATTAAGATGATTCATGTACTTTTTATGTAGGAGTAGGTCATCCTGGCTAATCAAATGGTCTTCCACATATACCTAATTTTACGCACCATGCACAAATTATTACCATCAAGGGTGTTTGATACAATAGCCTCTTATAGGTCATGCAATCTTTCATCACCAAAAAACAATCATTTAACTTTTTAATATTATATTTTATGAAAAGATTGTCACTTCACAGATCTATTTTATTGTTCATTTAGGAAAAATCTACTGAACATATATTCTTATAGACATAATTATTTGATTGTATAATTTTTTTTATTTTTTATTTTTTGGCAAACTGCTACCAAAGAGGGTAGCGCTCTTTCATTAAATTCAAAAGAAATTACGTAGTTCAAACTTTTGTGTGTACCATCATACTTTTGTCCTAGACTTTATTGACCTTAATGTCATTGTAAGTTTGGGACGAGAAGGGGGCGATCGTTTCCTCTTTACTTCTGTCCAATCCCCATCATCCTTTTGGGTGATAACTTGTTCCTTGCATGATTCTTTCTTTGTGGATCCACCCTCTATAGTCCTTGATGGAGGCTGCAAATCTAAAGACTGGTCCAGTTTCCTAAAAGTTGGAGGTGCACAGCCACCTTCAGGAGATCCATCATCAGGAACCACCAGAGCAAAGGAGGAAGGGGAGTTGGGATTCAGATTATCTGTGGAATGTGGAGATGGGGGATCAGCCTTCTCTAGGAGCAATTACATAATGGCTGGATTCAACTCCTACCCACCATGAGGGTTGATTTGGACTAGTATTTCCTCATGATGATGCTTGCTTTTTATTGCACTGGGAGGTAGCGTGAGCAGTTGAGAAACAGTGTCTGCATCTGAAAGAAATCTTTTCATAATCTATCAGTTGACGCCAATGCCTATTCCCCACCTTCAAAGAGATTTCAGCTGGAAGGCCGTTAGATAAATCAAATTCAACACATAAG
This sequence comes from Sequoia sempervirens, assembly GCA_007258455.2. NCBI lineage: Eukaryota > Viridiplantae > Streptophyta > Pinopsida > Cupressales > Cupressaceae > Sequoia > Sequoia sempervirens. Next base: position 243,438,646 of record VDFB02281492.1, read on the forward strand.
CAAGCACATGTATAATTTTCATAGTTAATGGTTTCTTTGGAAATGCAGTGATATTTGCCAATTTCATTAGCGATCGCCACCAAACAATCAATCTCCCAAAATTGCAAAGGAAGGTAAGGCAATCTTACCCAAAGGAATGCAAAAGAAAAAGTCTCAGGACAAGGATCGAAAGAAGGAAACCATGGCTTGATGAATAAAAAATCTCCTTGAAAAAACCAAGGACTAGTGTTGAGAATTAGTGCTTTATCCTCCAATGATTCAAATTCCAAGATGAAAAACCCTTTTGCACAAGGGTAGATGTTGATTTATGCCTCCATATATTCTTCCCAGGTTTTGCTTATCCAAGAGTGGAGGTCACACAGTTTCGGCCAAACTTTCATAAATATGAAAATAAGAGTGTGATCCTATAAATAAACTTCTCTGTTAAATGTAGTAGAATCAAGACAAATCTCCGGGATTGAATCCAAGTGTTTGATGGAAAAGGGGAAACTCTGGGAGGCATGGAAACAAGACGCCGCCGAAAGAGATGGCTTTGAATTGGCCTCCAAGCACCCGCTAGATGGATTAGAAGCCAGTGCAATCTTAAAGTTAGGGTGTGCATTTCCTAACGAACTGCCCGAGCCACGGAGATGAAACCCTAAGTCCTGTGATGCATCCATTCCTTGCAAAGGAACCTTTTTAGATGCTTCAACTTGGCCCACCAATACAAGATCACCATCCTACGTTGCAGAGGGAGGGGTGAGCGAGAATGCTAATGCAGGAATCCCAACGCCCTTCAAAGGGTTTGCCACGGAGGATGAAAGAGCAGAGCGAGCCATATTCTTATTTCTTTATTTAATTAAGTTAGCTATTTGATTGTATAATTATTATAAAGCTTCATATAAGGTTTTAGCTATGTTTGGATGATTTCAACATGATCAAAGACTTATTTGGTAGAATAATTGAATTCAAAGATTATGCATTGTATTTGAGCTTCACAAAAAGAATCTTCATGTTCACATCCTTTAAATTACTAGTGTGGAAAAATATAGTAAAGTAATTAACTATCATGAAAATATATTATGAGAAGATGAAATATTAATAAGTAGGATTCACATCATCTTGATTCTTCTTCTCTTGGGTACATTAACATGTTTTTCATCTTTTGGAGAGGAATCAAGTATCATTACTAAGTTTCATGATTTTATTTATAATAAATTTGGCTTCAAAGATAGTGAGGTAAAACCATAGCTATAAGGAACATTATGACTAATTTTACAAGATAAAAAATCTCAAGATATTGTGGACAATCAAATAAGAGCATTGAATCTAAGAAGAAAATGGTTATACATGATTTCACCACTTTTCTCAATACATATTCGATTGTTTTTTATGAGTCCACTAACATTAATGACCCTTTTCTATAGTTTTTTTGTACAATCACCAACTACTAAAATTGGTTAAATCATTAAACATCATTTTGTACTTAATGTTGATGTCTACAACTTGAACAAAAGGATGTGGAGACATTTTAGACTAAGCCTTCTACTTTTCAATTTAGTTTACATGGTGAAATGCATTATATTTAACAAATTTTTGAGAGAAAGAACCTCCTAGAGACAAGTCCTAATATGTAATCTTTATACTAGCCCACAAACCCAACTTAGTGAATGATTCTCTCTCATGGATGGAAAATTTATTGATATGAATGCTATAGGGTCACTTTTGAACTTGAGATTACCCCTTTCTATAGATAAATTTAGAATCACATGAAACATGCATAAGAACATGTCTAATACAAGGTTTTGACTCAAATCCCACCTCCAAAATATCAAAGTTACCAATAGAGTCGCTTACAAACAATTCAAACAATTCAAACAAACAAATATAGATGCTATTGAAGTTGATCATAGATAGCTTATGATGTGAAAAACACTTTAAATAGTGGATTATTTTTCTTGTTAGGATCTTTCTTACTAATTATAAGTATATATATTAGTTTAGTTTTATATGGTATCATATGTGTTAATTGTAATCAAACTCAAATATTTTACATAAATATGTTTATTATATATCATGTTTTCAATGAAAATTGACAAGAGTAACAAGTCATACAAGTTATTGAGGTAGATGAAACTTATAAAGTATTTTTTAAGACTCTAAATTGAATAATGTGTGCTCTATTGAATACATAAACCTTGAATGGCCTTGGTATTTATATCACTTTTTACATGACAACAATCAATATTATAAAAACTATTTTCACTCAAATTATTTAGAAGGGTATTTTTCTTAATATTCCTTTCCTCACATGGATCAAAGGTATTCTTTTCATTAAACCATATTTTTAGTAACTTAATAATTTACTACCCTCCTCTTATTTTGAATTCTCTTACATGATTACCTTTTCAACGTCTTGAACTATTCAGTCTTGCAAACCCTGTCACTATGTCATTTTAGCTATCGCTATCTTATGGATTAGATGTGTTATAAATAGAATCATGAAACTTAAGCACCGATACTTAACTCGCCTTCAAAGTAAAAAAACTATGTTAGTATGGTTGAGCCCAAAAAAATAATCAAGATGATTTGAATACTGATCATTCATCATTCATCATCTCTTAATAATTTTTCTTGGTTATAGGAGGTTTTAATACATCTTACCACATTAGTAAATTCAATATTGGGAAAAAATAGATATTATTTGTATGAAAATAAGATATTACAATAAGGATAGTAGAGGGAGTAGCCTGGACTATAGTTATCTCTATTGAAGTAACTAATACAACTAGCAGTTGCATGTAGTGACATGCAATGATGAGTCAATAGGCAGAGGGGAAGTCCAAATGGCAGGGATGTACACACACATAGAAGGAATTAAGAATAGGATACATACATATCTGCATTTAGGCAATCATAAGCCATATTATAAGTGTTATATGGAACATCAATGTCACCATTGATTGAAGTGACTAACAATGCCATGTGCAGAATTGGATGCATGTCATAGCATATGCTAACAAAATTGATACATATTGACACATTCTTCGAATGATAAGCCATATTTTGAGTATTAAATGGAACATTGATTCCACCATTGTTCACAGTGATGGAAAATGCATTTCCCCTATGTGCAGATATGTATGTATGTCATAGTAGATGCAAACAAAAATGATACCTACTGATCCCTATTTGTTATATGGAACATTGATACAACCATTGATTGAGATGGAAAAACCCACAAAACACAAAAATTCATAGTAACAAACCCATGCAAAACCATTGCCACAAAATGCATACCATAAATGTAACTTGATATTGTTTTTAACAAACAATATAGTCTTTTCTAAACAACACCTTATCAAAGATTGAAACAATATAGCCTTTTCAACAACACCTTATCGAAAATGAAACAATATATCCTAAGCTAGAGAACAACAATCAACAATGCCTTATGGAAATCAACATAATTTGTATAACATTAACTATTTTATTGCATTGCAAGCATAGCCACAAAATGAAAGCCATAAATCAAACAATATTGGTTTCAACAGCGACCCAGATGGAAAAACCCACAAAACAAAAAAAATCATAGTAAGAAACCTATGCAAAAATTGAAACAATATAGCTTAAGCTAGAGAACAACAATGAACAATGTCTCATGGAAATCAACATAAATTGTATAACATTAACTATTTTATTGTGTTACATCCATAGCCATAAAATGGAAGCCATAATTCAAACAATATTGGTTTCAACAGTGACCTAGATGGAAAAACACACAAAACACAAAAATTCACAATGACAAACCCATGAGAAAACTATACTTTAACTGTTATATGGAACATTGATGCCACCATTAATCGTAGCAAAGGACAATGTATGTTCTTGTTTGGTTGTTTTGGAAGAAAATAGACTATAAGCTGATTGAAGGCAGTTTATAGCCAAGCACAAGAAGGTATGTAACAGCCAGGCATAGTAACACCTAAGAGAGATCAAGTGACCGCATGTAAAAATCATGATGCCATCATTAATAACCCTTTTATGATACCATTACGCTAAGACAGTAGAGCATAGATGAGGTTGAGATAGATATACATTATCACAAAAGGATAATACAATTATGTGAAAGCTTAGAATATAATTCAAATGTCAAATAAGTGTATTTACATAAGTCATTTACAACCTTAATAATAAAGAGATAATTGTATTCATAGAATTCTGTTGAAAATTGATACAAAAATTTTAAACTATATTTTTTTATTTTATTTCTAACCATTCTAACCAATTTTGCAATCACTGATTATTCTCAAAGGTCATTTATAAGACATTACTTCCTCAAAATCCCCATTATGCGATTTGAAAACTCAAAAATTTTAGGATTATAACAGAAATTCAAACCATTATCAATGCTAGGACTTCTAAAAACCAGAAATAAGATTAGTTGATAGAGCCTAGCTAAAAGCCTTGCAAAAAGGCAGACTTCCTAGAAGATCTAATGTCATGAAAAGATCCACAGTACTCATGAATATAAGCTGAGATGAAAGATCACTGACTAAGATATTACTACCTTATGTGAAACATGATTGTTTGTCTTGAGTATGTTCTGCAAAAATCAAAGGAAAATGTGAAGTTTAGTACAATGAACATGTGTCATTGGTAGACAATATGTAAATTAGGAAATATAAAGAGTTCTATAATTTATAACAAATAATATGTAATGCATGTGAAATAAAAGGGATTAAATAAATAATATGTAGGAATACCTTGTGGGTGCAACAGGATGTAGTATGAATAGAAGAAAAGAAGGCTTGCTCTCCACCCTACCATATTGGGTCATGCAGCCTCATGGGCTATCACCAAACCCCCAAGCAAGAACATACATTTCCCACCACTATGATCAATGGTGAAACCAATGTTTTGGAACCTGAAAATTTTTCTTTAGTTGAAATCAGTGTTATACATTTTTAAAAGTATATATAGTTGTATCATTTATGACAAATAATTTGACATGTAGTTGTGAAATATGAGATGGAATAAAGGACATATAGCCTTACCTTTTGTATAAATAGAATGTAGTTGTAGCTTGTACACCATGCCAAACATGTGATCACAAAGCTATTTATTATTGTGGAGATGTGCAGTTACAACTGAGAACCTTTGCAATCTAAAATGCTTTCAATCAAATATAGTTATACACAAGGAAAATGTGAAGTTTAGTGTCATAAACATGTGTCATTGGTAGATAATATCTAAATTAGGAAATATAAATAGTTCTATAGTTTATAACAAATAATATGTAATGCATGTGCAATAGAAGAGATCATGTAAACAAGATGTAGGAATACCTTGTGCAAAGAGTGAGACACAGTATGTTTACAATTATAACTCCCATATAATTTTGTTTTGGCACCTAAGAATTTTGTTCATTTGAAATCAGTGTTATTTATTTTTAAAAGTATATATAGTTGTATCATTTGTGACAAATAATTTGAGATACAGTTGTGAAATAAGAGATGGAATAAGGGAGATATATCCTTACCTTGTATATAAATGGAATGTAGTTGCAACTCGTACACCATGCAAAACTTGTGATTATGAAGCTATTAAGCATTGTCAAGATCTATAGTTACAATTGAGAATGTTTGCAATCTAAATTGGTTAGAATCTAATATAGTTAGATACAAATGGTCCAAAGGTGAGAGCACTAGCAACAACATCATTGACCAAAGAAGAGGAAGGTATTTAGAGAAAAATTAAATATAAATGTTATTTGGTCAACCAAAGAAGAGGAAGGAATCTAGGTTTGTCATTGGAGGAGATGAGAAGCATAATGCAAAAATTGAATAGCAACTTCTCTTAGTAATCACCATAGAAGCAAAACTCTGGCTAGCTTGGCAGCAGTGATTGCAATTGTACTATGGAGGGAACAAGGAAGCAAAATTAGAAATAGTGTGAATTCCAAATGCATTGAAATGAAGAGGGAAAGAAGAAGTAGTATAGTTACCGTAAAGAATAGAAACATTTCATCATGATGGAAATGCAAACAATTGTTAGAGGCGATCCTATTCTTTGATTCAAGGTGCACTATATTTGTTGGAATGTAGTCAGGAGTATCTATCAAAAGAGAAAGGAAGATCTATATGTCTTCCTGTTATTGATTTTACAGAAGAAAGAGTTGTGAGTGTTAGTCCTTGTCTTTATTTAGTTCCAATATCTAATGTAGCTCTCTCCAATGTCAAGTATTGATATTTTTGTATTGTTATTTCCCAAGCCATTGTCAAGGGGAGTTATCTTTAGCTACCCTATGTGACTGGGGGAATGGGGATAAATTTTGGGTTGTCTTGATCCCATGCTAGGCCAATGTAGTTTGGGAAGTGCACAACAACATATTCAGGCAGTTGAGGTGGTTTAGCACCCCTAACATATATGATAGACTTCACAAAACCTAATGATCCATTAACCAAGCTAGCTGCCACCCAAATATTTGTTGTTAACATTCCTTGTTCACTAATTACGAATAAGAGCTCTACTTGAAGCTTCTCATCATCACCATAATCAAGTGTGTTTTGTTGAGTAGTTTTAGTATCACTAATTGCAATGGAAACATTTAACCGTTGGAGTGTTTTTCTATTGTGCAAGACAACCAACCTAATTTTTGGGGATAAGTGAATAGCTACATCAAACTCTTGGTTTTACTTAGCTGAAAGCATGGCATTTGTTCAATTCATAAGAGTTTTCCAATTAGCCTGAGATTCCTGACAATTTCTAATATTCAAAAGGAGTCTATGAAACTGTTATTGTGTATCTAGACTATTCATGCTACTAGAAAACTGTGTTGAGTGTGACAACAACATTAAAAGTGTACCAAAGAGCCAAGGATGTGGAGCTAGAAGCGTAGATAGGCTTGTCCAAAATAGGTGGCAACTATCCTAGGTCACCCACAAGTATAATAGAGGCACCACTAAATGGTTGCATGTGTCTAGTAGGAAACGCTTGCCACAATCAACTATCTATTTTGAGTAACAACTTGGGCCCCAAGAAGCTCATTTCATCAATTAAGATGTACTTAATATGTTTGAATTCCTCTTGAAATATGGTCAATGGTTGTCTTTTTAATGGATTCATATCTCTAATTGGTATCTAGAGAGCTATATGAACTATAAAGGCATGCATATTGTAAGCAACCACCCCTGTAGGTGCCAAATCAAGCAAAGGATTCATTCTATGATTCGGCGATGTATTTAGTGTTCTTCAGATGTTTTCAATAAGAAATGATTTACCTATACCAATAGTACCTTGAATAATCATACACAACAATGATGATGAGGATGGGCCAACATGGTGTTGTTCAATTATATTTAGAGCAAGCTTTTGCTTAGGAGATAGCTAATGAAAAAGTGTAGCTACAGCCAGTGGGCAAAGAGTATCTTCAGTTGTATGCAATTTACTTGTTAAGATGAACTCTATAGAAATGATATGTAGATTCTTAGGAACATGGTGTGTGCCCCACATGTGATTTAAATCGAAGTCTCGTATACCCAATAGTTGCAACTAGTCAAAGAAAACATTATTTGTAGCACCAAGGCAAGAAAACAACTCCCATTTGTATTCATTTTTGGGAGGAAGAGATTGGATGTTGTCAGTATCACTATTACCTTCATCTTCATTAGTGGGGGGAGCAATAACTCTATTGACATGCCAAGGATGATAGCCAGCATCATGAAATAGCCTCTAGTTTTTTTGTTATACTATGTCTAGTGAGGCCTATGTCTACTTCGACATTTCAGAAAGGCTTGAATAGTAGCAATTCCAACCAACAAAATGTTTCAAAGGTATCACTAAGCTTCAAGGGGGAATACTTGAATAGTGGGTAAACAATGATGATAGCAGGTTGTGGTCCCAAACACCAACCCCCACCTTTGTGATTTTTCTAATATGTATACAATTGTGTAGATTGAATAAGGGATGTAGTCTCCATTTTAGTTGGTATTTGCATGTAACAATCAATATAAGCACTTGCAATCTCATCACCATTATCATCTATTTTCAAATGGTGGAATGGCTTCCTACTCACATTCAAGGATAGGAAATTTCAGCTTGAGATGACAAGGGGCAACTTTTTCAGCATATGGCATGTTTCTTATACACCGATGTCACAATCTACAACCAAGTTCATCATGAATTTTTGATAGGAAAGAAATGCTTTATCACCAGATGAATTTGTATTTGCAATCCTCTACAAGATATCAATATATCTTTCAAAAAAAATTAGACTTTGATGCAAATTTGGAAATGTAGTTTAGCACAATTTGTCTTAACAAGACTAGTTGGCAATCAACGTTTGCTTGCTAGATTGCAAGCATCTTAGGGTTGTGGATATTAACACACCCATAATTTCTTATTGGCTTATAGGATTTGTTTGATTCACTATCAGTTACCAATTTTGATGATGGTTGTGCATTCCATGAAGCTTTGTAGTGACATTGTAATTGGTGGCCTTTTTTCTTAAGGAAAGTGTACTGAGTACATTTGGTATGCCTTTGTACCATTTTTAGAAGTTTTTCATAATCCACCATTAGATCCATGCAAGAAATTTGAAGACTTTCAAGCAAACATGGGTCCTCCAAAGAAGAGTGGTGGACTCTTGATATTAGTTGTTATGGGGAATGAGGATTCCATGTTGAAACATAATGATCAAAGAAGTTTTTTTCCTGTTGAGGATCGTGTGGGTTGGACCAATCAAGCATGTCCATATTCGGGGTACCTGGAAGCGACAAGAAACCATGGACATGTGCTAATCCACGGTGTTGCCACTCATACCTATACCAGTAATCCTTTGTATGGGAAAACCTCTTAATAACCTCTTCACGAAAAATGGTGAACTACAAGTGCATATACAGAGTTGTTATGTGTGGGTTATGGATGATATTGTTTGTGAAGCATCTTCAGGATTATGACATATGCGGCTGCGCATGAGGATCAATTACGTTGTGCAAATCAGGCCTTTTCGTGTCTACAGAGCTCAAAGTGAAGAAGCAGGTTGGTGTGCCAAGCTGGTGGATCATTGTAGTGAGCTCTTGCCATAACTTGACCCAATATGAGTGTGTCCCTCGCAAAGATGCACCAAAGTGAACAAGTTGGTTTGCTATATGGGTGTCTTGTGCATCCTAAAGCAATCGTCACAAAGCAACAACACACTTTGGGATCCTTTCTTCCAAGTTTGTTTTCATGAAAATGGAAGCCAACTTTTGGCTTCTATGTCTCATTATCAAATTATAAATGTAATGTCTAAATTTTACATGTGCCTCCCAAATCTATTATCATAGTGTCTCATCAAGTGCAATGCATATTCATGTAAGTGAATCTGTATGCTTCTCAATTGTAGGGGTATCATTGTTCTATTGGGGAACAAAGTTGGAAAATCCATGTTTAATAACCCTTTTGTATTGTATTCATTGAAAGGGTTAGAATTTATCTCAGGCCAAGGAAAAGTATCTTGACTAATGTCTTCAATCAACAAGGCATCTCTAATTTCCTGCAATTCCCGAGGAGGGTTGGGAATCAATGGAATAAATGATGATGATTCCTCAAGCTCAACTTCCTCATCAAAAACACTTTCCAAAGTTTCCACTGGTTCAACTATGTTATGTACTAGTTTTTTCATTGTGTGCAGAAGATTGGAGATGTCAGTACTTGTAGAAGGCAATAAATTTAAAGCATCACAATCAATTGCAACATCACTATATAGTATGAATCATTTTCAATTTTGTATATTAATGTAGCCATGACATTATGTTTGTCAACATAGCAATCATAGTTCATCCCTTAAATGTCAGTTCTCTGAACAATCACCACTTCAACATCATGTAGGTGATGTGGTGACAAAGTTGCAATGGCCATGATGTCTTGAGGGAAGCTTATAGTATGGAAACTATATTTGTATTGGTCTCCTCTATCATGGGTCACTTGAAAAACTAGAGAAAATCTAGCTATAAGCATTTCTTCAACCTAAGTAAGCTTTGCAAGGACAAGAGGTTGTGGTCCTGGATCCATCTTGTTCGCTAAACTGAATCTATGGAAACTCTTTTCAGAAGCACAATGCAGGAAAATAATTTCCACATTGGATGCTTGCACTTTCATGCCAATGTAGCTTTCCTTGCAAACACTACAAACTTTCAAATCAAACAAAGAATCAATGTGTCAACGGAAGGACTACATTGCAACATAAAAATAATCTCCAAAAATGCTACCAAACTAGTGGTGGGCTAATGACGTAGATGGAAATCCATGTCTAATAAGGGTTTGTTGAGGTCTACAGCCACTTATTGTTGAGGCACCTTCACTGGGAAGGTTGTGCAGAAGTTGGTGAGGAATGGGGGGTGCAAGACTATATAAGTGAGCATATTCTTCCAATGAGCTTGAAGGAAATTACAATGCATCTACCTGATCAAGTAGGGCCAAGCAAGGATGAACAACAATGGCTATTTGTTGCAAGTATTTGGCTCGATGACTTGCACAAATCTGGTCTCTATGTCACACATAATAGAGTTGGTTTCTTTGGCATTTTTCTACCTTTTTTTGGTCCACACTTGATGTAGGGCTAGAACTTGAACAAGACTAAGGAACCTAAAACCATAATATGAGGAAAATAATAAAATTCTTGTAAACACCAACTTAAAGAATAATGGCATAACTAAAGAGGTCAAGCTAATCGAATCTGAAACAAAATAGCCAAAGCTAGAGAGCAACACTCAACAATTTCCCATGGAAAACAAAATAGACTCTATAACATTAACTATTTTACTGCATTGCAACCATTGACAAAATATGGAAGCCATAAGTGAAACAATACTAGTTTCAATAGTGCCCAAGATGGAAAACCCACAAATCAGAAGAATCCACAGTAACAAAGTTCCATACGCAAAAAAAAACCCACATGTGCACAATTTCTTTTTTTCAACAATGCCTTATGGACAACAACCAAAGCATACATATATGCATATGTATATGTATGTATCTATGCATATACAATGCATTTTTGATGGAGAGTGTAATGAAGGGAAGGTACAATGCATTTTTTAAAGGAGAGTGTAATGTTGATGCTACTTATGTTTATGCATTGTTCCTTCCTTCATTCCACTCTCCATCTAAAATAACTCCACTCTTTGATTGCATCTGCATATATACAAATGCATATATTATGACTAAGACAATAAAGTTCTTGCAAACACCAACTTAAAGAGCAATAGTGTAGCTAAAGAGCAAATAGGAAATATAAAATGAAACACAAAAAAAGAAGGCTTTCTCTCCACCCTACCATATTGGGTCATAGAGCCCCATGGGCTCTCACTAAACCCCTGAGAAACAACATACATTGTCCACCACTTCGATCAATGGTGAAACCAATGTTTCTTAGTATACTTAATATAAAACCTATCATTCTAACAACTCCTTTCTAATGCTGAAAGAAATAATAACTAAAAAGGTGCATCTGACTTCAAACACCTATATATATCAATGTACACTTTGTTTTGCAAGATCATATGTAGGAATTCTATGCCCTAGGTGAATTTGTAGGAATCTATTGCGCAGATATATATACACACACAAAAATAATGTGTGGGAATGTGTGTATATGGAATTACATACAGAGAATAGGTATAATGTCTACCACTCTAAGAAATACAAAGATCAATGCTTAATATTACACTTAATATATATCCTACCATACATATGAATGTTATGTGCATCTAATCTAACAAACATACATAACTGCACATACGAAATATAATTTGAAACACACCAAAAGAAGCCCTACTCTCCACCCTACCATATTGGTTCATTGAGCTTCATGGGCTCTCACCAAACCCCCGAGCAAGAACATACATTGTCCACCACTATGATTAATGGTGAAACCAATGTTGCTTATTACACCGAATATACAACCTATCATTCAAACAATTCCATTTTGATGCTAAAAGGAATAATATCCAAGCACTGGCAACTGACATCATGCATTAGATGCATATGTAGGAATTTGATGCTTGAAAATATAAAACCATGCGCGCAAAAAAAAAAATCAAAAACCCACACGTGCACAAATTATTTTTGCAACAGTGCCTTATGGAGAACAAAAAAAGCATACATATATGCATATATATATGTAGATGTATCTATGTATATACAATGCATTTTCAATGGAGACTATAATGAATGGAAGGTACAGTGCATTTTTTAGAGGATAGTGTAATGTTGTTGTTGCTTATGCTTATGCATCGTTCCTTCCTTTATTCCAACCTCCATCTAAAATAACTTCACTTTTTTAATTTCTTATTCATATATACATATACATATGCATATTCATATATTACGATGAGGACAATAAAGTGCTTGCAAACGCCAACTTAAAGAGCAATAGTGCAGGTAAAGAGCATATAGGAAATAGAAAATGAAACACAACAAAAGAAGGCATGCTCTCCACCCTACCATATCGGGTCATGGAGCCCCATGGGCTCTCACCAAACCCTCAAGCAAGAACATACATTGTCCACCACTTTGATCAATGGTGAAACCAATGTTTCTTATTACACTTAATATACAACCTACCATTCTAACAACTCCTTTTTAAGGCTAAAAGAAATAATAACTAAAAAGGTGCATCTAACTTCAAATACCTATATATCGGTGAACATTTTTTTTTGCAAGAACATATGTAGGAATTGCATGCCCTGGATGCATTTGTAGGAATCTATTGCACAGATGTATATTGCTAGAGAATCTAGTTCAACTGACAAATTTTTTGTTACACCCTATTTAGATACCGATAGAATTTCAGGTATTTTGATGGTTCTCATTTAATTAGTGTTTTATATTTCCTATATGAATTTTGGTCGGGGTTCTTGTCCCTCAAATTCTATTGGTATGTAAACAAGGTGTAACAAAACTTTCTTCACTTGAACGGGGTTCTTTAGTTGAACTGGGTTGTCAAACAATATGCATAGTGTAATACTGCTGTGTTGTTGATACTCTTTTTATACTATTTGTTTCTCTTATGTGTTAGTGTGATACTGGTTTGTGATGGTGATTATTTCACCTACTTGGTGTGTGTGGATGCACACTTTAGTTGATTGCTACATTTTACATTATTATGATGATTTATGATACTTTATGTGGTGTTTAGATTATTTGATTATGCTATGGTTTTTGTTAATAATGTATATATCAATGTTGTGATTCTATGATGCTATGTTTTGTGATGTTTTTGTTAGTAAGTCCTAGTGAAAGGATGGAGTAGCATCACTCACTTGTGAGCACCCTGCTACTCCGCAATCTCCTTTCACGGTTTGTCTAGAATTGAGATTTACATCTTACTTGATGTTTATTTGTATGCAGGATTTATAGGAATAAAGTCTCGATTCCACCTGTTTGGATAGGACAGGGCGAGCATTAAATTAACCCAATGAGTACAATGTTGAAAAAGGGAGTTGATAAGGAAGTGTCCCCATCCCAAGTCCGTCATTCCATTGTGAGTTTTCTTGTGTCATGATTGAGGTTTTGTCTTTGTCTTTGTGTACGTTGATTGTTGATTAATTATTTTATTTATGGTTAGTGGTTATTTAATTAATCTTTATTTTATAAGATTAATTAATGATGTTTTGTTGCTTTGATTAATTGTAAGTTAGTAAAATGTTGAATTTAAAATATATTGTAAATTTAAAAGTTATTTAATATATTAAAACTGTAAGAAATTAATTTAAATGAATATTGATGTTGATAATTGTATATTATATTTTTCCTGATATTAAATTAAAAAAATCTGTAGAGAATATCTTGTGAAAATAATTAATTTTTAATTAAAATTGTGAGATAAGTGTGCTTTTAAAAGAAGGAAAAGAATCAATGAATGGAGAGGATTTTTGAGGAAAAAGATGATGAACTTTATTTATTATCATTGATTTTTATTGTGAGAGAGTTTTTACACACATAAGGGTTTTTTCTAGTTTTTGTCTGTAAAAGAAAAGAAAAGATAGGTTTTTGTTTGGTGCTTCTTGGAAAAAGAAACTTTGTAAGAAAAGATTAAAAAGATTGATTCAGAAGTGAGCTGAAGCAAGAAAATTGAGAAGAAAATTCAATGGGGAATCAACTTACAAGAAGGAAGAAGGCTACTGGGGTTGGATTCTACATCGAACGAAGGACTCCATGTTCTTTCAAATTATTATTTCTTTAGATTTAATATTCTGTGAATAAAATCTTGTCTACCATGTTTTGAAAATAAACTTCTCTACTTTTGAAAGAGGATCTGTGATTCAGAAGTTGTTTGTATCAAACCCTTGAATCTTTGGTAGGAAACTATAGCAAAATCTTCTAAAGTTGATGCAAGAGCATCCAGTGGTGTGAGGGCAATTTTGCATCACCCAAAAAGGGTATTTCCATTTTTTGTTCATGTTGTTTTCTTTTTGTAGATGTTTTTGCATTTCTAGATACCCTTTTCGTCAAATAAGAGTTTCCAACTTTTAGAACTACTTTTCTGCTTTTTCTGCTCAACTGCTATTTTTAGCAGGTTTGAATTTGAAGTTGTGGGAAGACAAAAATTTATGGGAAGGTTCAGGATGGAAAAATACATAGTTCGGTGAAAGAATCAGGTCAAGATCATTCATGACTTGAAAGTTATTCAAGTTCCAGTTTCTGCTTTTTGCCCTGAAAAACCTTCTGAGCTCAGTTTGAGGCACTAAATGATCCCGGATGGGCCTAAAAATTTGCAGAAATGCCAAAGTAGTTTGCCAAAGGCCTACTTTGTGGAAAATCATTTTTTTGAGAGCTTTCCGAAAAGGTATTATAATTGAAGATCCGACAGTCGGATTAAAAGTTATGGCTGCTGGAAGTTGGTGCATATTTTAGAAATGTGCTAATTTTCAACTGTGAATTTAAACTTGAATTTCAAATTGTAATTTTGGCGCCAAACCGTCAAAAATCTTATCTCGAAGGTTGTTTTTGGTTCCAAACCGAAATAGGTCTATTTAGGGGCTTGTTTCTAATTTTTGGGGAACTTTTTGGGAAAGAAGTTTGCATGCTATGAAAGGGGATCTGGGTAATTTCTGTAATTTTGTAATTTTCTTTCAAAGACTTCTGTAGCTTGCATGTATCACCGAGCTCGAGGATTTGTGATCCTCTGCATGTAAGAGTTCCATATTTTAATAGAAAATATTATTCTCTATTTTGTGAGTGTATTTTTGTGTCTCGGGTTTGCTCCCTCATCAAAAGTTCTTCAATAAAATTGAGTTGTAAAATTATTGTTTTGAGAAGAAAATCAATTATTGTGGAAAATGAAATTGTATGCTATATTTATTTTGTGTTCTAGAGAAGAATTGATCTGTTGTTCATATTATTGATTTTTTTATTTTTATTCTAGGCAGATATATATATATATATATATATATATATATAAAATATTTTGTCTGTTTGTAATATATATATATATTTACATACTTTTTTTTGGAGTCTATGCCTACGAATTTAAAAATAAAAAAATAAACTATACTTCAAATTTCGTATTTTACTTTGCTTGAATTTGAAATAGAAAAAAATATATATATATAATTATAAACTAAATTTTTTATATAAAAATTATGTGGGAGGGAGAGAAGTTAGTGAGCGTCGTACCACCCTAAACCTTGGGTATGGTGCAGCAGCCAATAGGCTATGCACAGCAGCCGAAGGCTACTGTACGCAGCCTAGTGGGGGTTGCGGCCTCCCTTGGGAAGTACGCAATACCTCCCCATTGTGTTGAAAACTATGGCAAGTGTTCTTAAATTCAATTTTTTTTTATTAACTCAAATACGATTTTTAATTATTTCAAATTTGTTTTATTTGATTTATATATCTGTGTGTGTGTGTGTGTACATGTGTGTATATATATGTGTGTGTGTCTGTGTCTGTGTGGTTGTTAAGTTACTTTGTAATAAGGCAATTTTTATGATATATTTTAAATGCATAAATTTGAATATATGTTTTAAATTTTTTTATATATATAAAGGGATTTTATATGCTGAGAATATGAATAATTATATAATTTTATATGTTACAATGTTATAATGTAATTAGAGATAAACTATGTGTTTCTAATTAAATTGAATTGTCTTGAGTAAATAATTTCTTTATTTGATGAAATTTGTTGTTCATTGTAAATTGTTTTATGGTGTTGTTTATGTATTGGTTACTCTTAAGATTGTTCATTTAATTAATTTTGATTTCTTTTTCTTTATTTTGGGTTTTGTATTGTAGGTAAACCCTAGAGTTAGTTTATCCTATTATAAGAACTTAAGTTATTGTTAAGGACTTCCAGAGGTGGGGATACTAATGTTTTATTTGATCTTGTCATTTAATATTGGCCTATGTTTTGGCTATGGTTGTGATTTTAGTTGCACTTGGATTGTACCATTTTATGGATGTTGTTCACATGTTTTTGGGCTAGATGGTTATGCCTCGCGGATGTTCCATTTGATGGTTCAATAATTCTTGTTGGTACAATCTTTTTGTGTTATATATTTTGTGTTGAGTGTTTAGAGAGAGTGGCTCTAAGTGGGGGCCGACGCACAATGGGGTTGTCAGGGTAACCCACATAGAGTTAGAGAAATTGGTGATAACTTAAGTAATTAATTATGGGTGGGTGATTAAACATTAATAAGATAATTGTGATGCCTTGTCCACCTGTTAGTGCTATCATAGACTAAAGGGGACCGAGAAGACCGTGGTTAGTAAGATCATTGCCTTGTCTTCACGAGAGGCTAACTATTGCACATGAATAACCCTATGGAGCGGTGCCTTGAGACAGGCTGTTAGGAGAACCATAGATGGAGGTGGCACCTTGAACTAAGTTGTCTGGATAATCCATGTATAGATGGAGAAGGCACCCTGTGATAGGTTGTATGGATCATCCATGTGAAACCATGGGATGACACTATCCTCTAGCATTCCTTTTGTGTTGTTTTATTAAAGCCCTCTAGAAGTAGTCTATTGATATTATGACTTGAGATTTAATGATGATGTGTTTCATGATTTATTGTTGTATTATTTGGAAAGATATTTATTGTTATGTTTCAAAAGTGGTCTATTGTATGTCTGTTGGTGAATAATTGTTGTTTAGTTTCTTATGTGGTCTTTTGATATTATGTTATCATTTCTAGAGTTAGTCTTGTGTTTTGTTAGATGTGCTTGGTCGGGGATCCTTCCTTGTTAACTCCTAGCATGGGGGTGGTTGGGTGGAATGTGCTTCGCACCTTGTTAGGTTCCCTTTGGATGCAGTTGTGTCTTTCATTGTAGAGTTTTACAGGTGCAGTTGATCCAGTGTTCTTATGTACCAGATGTATGTTTATACTTTAGATGTAAGTTATTTATTGATGTATCGACTCCCACGTATGTTGGGAAGATTATGATGTAATTTGTATATGTGAGTATAGAGATGTATTGTACTATCACACCATGTGATTCATTCTTGTACTACCATTTGTAAGCATTGTAAAGTTGGGTTGTATCTATCGAAATATATATATACTTTATATCTTTATGATTCATTTATTGTCATATGTATGTATGGTTTTATTTGGTATATTCACATATTTCTTGATATCGTGAATGAATGTTTAATTGATGTCATGAATGATTAGATTTACATTATTGGTTATATAATATTTCATCTATTACTTTGTTATGGATTAGTTTTGGTAATCTCCTCATGTACCCCAAGGGATTTAGTTGTGCAACTTAGAGCATTGTTATGTTGGAATACTTAAGTACATTTATTATGTTCTTTTAAAAAAAAATTCTTATGGCTTTATTTGTTCCTTTGGGGTTTGTGTGACAAGGCATTATAGCTTGGTATCAGAGCCAAGGTTGCTAATGCTAGGTCCTCTAGGTATTTTGTGTTTGTTAGGCTACCTTTGCATTAACTCTTGATCTTATATAACTCTAATTATTGTCTAGGATCATGCCTTGAGGTGGAGGACATGGCTGAGGAAGAGGTTGTAGTACTGGTCATAGAGAAAACCAGAAAAGTTCTTCAACTCCTAGTTCCCATGGTTCTAAGCCTGAGGAACAGCAGAGTCCTCAACACAATCCATCAAGGGGTGTTCAGAACCAAGGACAGTCTAGTTTGGATGGACAGTTGAATCACCTTCTAGGAGAGATTCTTGATCGGTTGGGACCCAGGCGAGAGGAGGAGCAGCGGGTTGAGAGAGAAAGGGAAAGGTCGCCAAGGCAAAGGGAAGTAACCACAAATCAGGATGCAGTGATAGCTGGTCATATGAGAGACTTGATGAGAGCACACCCGCTTACATTCGATGGTTTTGGAGGAGGTCTGGAAGTGGAAACATGGTTAATTGATTTGGAATGATGCTTTGTGATGCACCCCTATTGTAGTAATACCAAAGCTTGGTGTGTAGTCATGCATCTAAGAGGCTTCGCATCCACTTGGTGGCAACTGGAAGATAAAAAGTTACATTTGGATATCAGCATGGTCACATGGGAGTTATTTCTAGATAGGTTCAGGGCTTGCTTCCTTTCTGATAGTTGGAGGCAATGTAGGGTTGATGAGTTTCATAACCTTAGCCAAATGTCGATGTCCATTGAATAGTATGAGTGGCGATTCTATGAATTGAAACAATATGTAGGAATCAGTCATGATGAGGGAGTTTTGGTTCAACATTTCATTCAAGGCTTAAACACCCAAATCAGTGGTGGAGTTAGAGTCTTCAAGCTGAAGACAATGGAGGTAGCAATTGAGAAGGCTTGGTTAGTAGAAGAAAATCTGGCTATGGCATTCAAAGGACAAATAGGAGTTTAGAT
The DNA here is from genome assembly GCA_007258455.2 of Sequoia sempervirens. NCBI lineage: Eukaryota > Viridiplantae > Streptophyta > Pinopsida > Cupressales > Cupressaceae > Sequoia > Sequoia sempervirens. The sequence goes on from VDFB02281492.1 coordinate 243,457,468, forward strand.
CAGTAGTGCACCATCATCAAGTATTATTTCTCATGGATGTCTGGTCCTGGCTACAGGTTCCTCTAAAGGCCATCAAGAACCCACTAAGGGTGAGCAACAACAACTCTTCTAGTCGAGACTTGAGAACTCTTAGTCTCAGCAAGGAGATAGATCTCAGAACAGGAAGATCCAAAGTTGGCAACGTAATAGACCAGATCGTTTTGTGCAGCCGGCACAAAGCACACAGTTGGCACCTTCACGAGGTAGCTTTCAGTAATCAAGTGCACTGGTTGGAGTCAGAGGTTTTGGGCGAGGTACAAGTTGCTTCTCATGTGGGTAGTAGGGATATATTGTGAGATACTGTCCACAAGGTAGTAATTCAGGTTTTAGCCAGAAACTGGCTGCTTCTAAGCCAACAGTGGGCGATGCGAGTAGAGCATATCAAGTGTTTGCAAGTTCAGTAGGACCCAAATGATGAGACTTCGGTGATGTGGGTTCATGTATCCCCTATTGGAGAGGATTACCCATATTTAGTTACTGGCTTCTAAGAGTAAACCATGTTCTAGGGGGGGAGGATGTAATACCCCCATGTGTTGATACTCTTTGCTAATATTTGTTTCTCTTATGTGTTAGTGTGATACTGGTTTGTGATGGTGATTAGTTCACCGACTTAGTGTGTGTGGATGCATAGTTTAGTTGATTGCTACATTTGACATTATTATGATGATTTATGATACTTTATGTGGTGTTTAGATTATTTGATTATGCTATGGTTTTTGTTAATAATGTATATATTGATGTTGTGATTCTATGATGCTATGTTTTATGATGTGGTTGTTAGTAAGTCTTGGTGAAAGGACAAAGTAGCATCACTCGCTTGTGAACACTCTGCTACCCCACAATCTCCTTTCATGGTGTGTCTGCAATGGAGATTTACATGTTACTTGACATTTATTTGTATGCAAGATTTGCAAGAATAAAGTCTTGATTCCACCTATTTCGATAGGACAGGGCGAGCATTAAATTAACCCAATGGGTACAATGTTGAAAAAGGGAGTTGATAAGGAAGTGTCCCCATCCCAAGTCTGTCATTCCATTGTGAGTTTTGTTGTGTCATGATTGAGGTTTTGTCCTTGCCTTTGTGTACTTTGATTGTTGATTAATTATTTTATTTATGGTTAGTGGTTATTTAATTAATCTCTATTTTATAAGATTAATTAATGATATTTTGTTGCTTTGATTAATTGTAAGTTAGTAAAATGTTGAATTTAAAATATATTGTAAATTTAAAAGTTATTTAATTAATTAAAAGTGTAAGAAATTAATTTAAATGAATATTGATGATGATAATTTTATATTATCTTTTTGGTCATATTAAATTAGAAAAATCTGTAGAGAATATCTTATGAAAATAATTAATTTTAAATTAAAATTGTGAGATAAGTGTGCTTTTAAAAGCACGAAAAAAACCAATGAATGGAGAGGATTTTTGAGGAACAATATGATGAACTTTATTTATTATCATTGATTTTTATTGTAAGAGAGGTTTTACACACACAAGGGTTCTTGCTAGTTTTTGTCTGTAAAAGAAAAGAAAAGATAGGTTTTTGTTTGGTGCTTCTTGGAAAAAGTTCTTCTATAAGAAAAGATTAAAAAGACTGATTTCAGAAGTGAGCTGAAGCAAGAAAATTGAGACGAAACTTCAACGGGGAATCTACTTGCAAGAAGGAAGAAGGCTACTGGGGTTGGATTCTACATCGAACGAAGGACTCTAGGTTCTTTCAAATTATTATTTCTTTAGATTTAATATTCTGTGAATAAAATCTTGTCTACCATGTTTTGAAAATAAAATTCTCTACTTTTGAAAGAGGATCTGTGATTGAAAATTTGTTTGTATTAAACGTTTGAATCTTCGGTAAGAAACTATAGTAAAATATTATGAAGTTCTTCAATAAAATTGAGTTGTAAAATTATTGTTTAAACTGAAATTGTATGCTCTATTTATTTTGGATTTTGGAGAAGAATCGATTTGTTGTTCATATTATTGATTTTTTGTATTTTTATTCTGGGCATATATATATAATTAATATATATGTATTTTGTAAAATATATATATTTACATACATTTTTTTTGGAGTTTGTGCCTATGAATTTAAAAATAAAAAAATAAATTGTACTTCAAAATTCATATTTTACTTTGTTTGAATTTGAAATAGAAAAATATAAATAAAATAAAATTATAAAATAAATTTTTTATATAAAAATTATGGGGGAGGGGGAGTGGTCAGTGGGCGCCCTACCACCCTCGACCCAGGGTACGGTGCAACAGCTGAAGACTATTGTATGCAGCCTAGTGGGGGTTGCAGCCTCCCTTGGGAGGTATGTAGTACCTCCCCATTGTGTTGAAAATTGTGGCAAGTGTTCTTAAATTCAATTTGTTTTAATTAACTCAAATACTATTTTAAATAATTTTAAATTCGTTTTATTCGATTTTAATTTATTATATATATATATATAGATATATATTTAAATAAATATAGATGTGTGTGTGTGCGTGTGTGTATGTGGTTGTTAAGTTACTGTGTAATAAGGCAATTTTTATGATATTTATGATATATTTTAAATGCATAAATTTGAATATATGTTTTAATAGTATATATATATATATATAAAGGGATTTTATATGCTAAGAATATGAATAATTATCTAATTTTATATGTTACAATGTTATAATGTAATTGAGGAAATTAGAGATAAACTATATGTTTCTAATTAAATTGAATTGTCTCGATTAAATAATTTGTTTATTTGATGAAATTCATTGTTCATTGTAATTTTTTTTATGGTGTTGTTTATGTATTGGTTACTCTCAAGATTGTTCATTTAATTAATTTTGATTTTTTTTTCTCTATTTCGAGTTTTGTATTGCGGGTAAACCATAGAGTTAGTTTATCCTATTATAAGAACATAAGTTATTGTTAAGGACCTCCAGAGGTGGGGATAGTGATGTTTTATTTGATCTTGTCATTTAATATTGGCCTATGTTTTGGCTATGGTTGTGATTTTAGTTGCACTTGGATTGTACCATTTTGTGGATGTTGTTCACATGTTTTTGGGTGAGATGGTTATGCCTCACGGATGTTCCATTTGATGGTTCAATAATTCTTGTTGGTACAATCCTTTTGTGTTGGATATTTTATGTTGAGTGTTTAGAGAGAGTGGCTCTAAGTGGGGGCCAGTACACAAAGGGGCTATTAGGGTAACCCACATAGAGTTATAGAAATCAGTGATAACCTAAGTAATTAATTATGGGTGGGTGATTAAACATTAATAAGATAATTATGATGCCTCGTCTTCCTATTAGTGCTATCACAGACTAGAGGGGATCGAGAAGGTCATGGTTGGCAAGATTGTTGCCTTATCTTCACGAGGGGTTAACAATTCTACATGCGTAACCCTATGGAGTGGCGCCTTGAGATAGGTTGTTAGCGGAACCATAGATGGAGGTGGCACCTTGAACTAGGTTGTCTGGATAATCCATGTATAGATGGAAGCGGCACTTTGTGATAGGTTTTATGGATAATCCATGTGAAACCATGCGATGACACTCTCCTCTAGCAATCCTTTTGTTTTATTTTATTGAAGTAATCTATTGATATTATGACTTGAGATTTATTGATGATGTGTTTCATGATTTATGGTTGTATTATTTGGAAAGTGATTTATTGTTATATTTTGAAAGTGGTCTATTGTATGTCTGTTAGTGAATGATTGTTGTTTAGTTTTCTATGTGGTCTTTTGATATTATGTTATCGTGAATGGAGTTAGTCTTGTGTTTTGTTAGATGTGCTTGGTCAGGGATCGTTCCTTGTTAACTCCCACAATGGGGGTGGTTGGGTGGAATGTGCTTTGCACCCTATTGGGTTCCCTTTGGATGCAGTTGTGTCTTTCATTATAGAGTTTTGTACATCCAGTTGATCCATTGTTCTTATGTACTAAATGTATATTTATACTTCAGATGTAATTTATTTATTGATGTATCAACTCCCACATATGTTGGGAAGATTATGATGTAATTTGTATATGTGAGTATTGAGATGTATTTTCAGACAGATGTATTGTAGTATCACACGATGTGATTCATTCTTGTACTACCATTTGTAAGCATTGTAAAGTTGGGTTGTATCTATCGAAATATATATATATATACTTTATACCTTTATAATTCATTTATTGTCATATGTATGTATGGTTTTATTTGGTATATTCACATCTTTCTTGATATTGTGAATGAATGTTCAATTGATTTCATGAATTATTAGAGTTACATTATTGGTTATATAATATTTCATCTATTACTTTGTTATGGATTAGTTTTGGTAATGTCCTCATGTACCCCAAGGGATTCATTTGTGCAACTTAGAGAATTGTTATGTTGGAATACTTAAGTACATTTATTATGTTTTTAAAAAATAAAATTGTTCCGTTTTTATTTGTTCCTTTGGGGTTTGCGCGGCAGGGCGTTACACATAGATCCACCTTTCTCTTTTGCTAGATACTCCATAATACATGCCAAAAAATATAGACCAACATCATGCATTGGATGCATATGTAGGAATTTGTTGCTTGGAAATACACACTAAAAAGTATATGTAGAAATGTATGTACATCGTATTATATTTAGACAATATACATATATATATGAATGCAAACTTATAGATATACATACATACTAATACATGTGTTGAATAGGGCGATTGAACTCCAACCTTCAGAGAAGCTTGCAATCCTGGCTCATAGCACTAAGAATAGGTGAAGCCACAAAATAACCCCCAACAATGCCTTATTGAAAACTGCAAAGACTTTCACTACTTCTTCTGGTGTTTTAAATGATAGGTGTTATTACAACCATCACCACTACACAAAAACCATACAACAATTAATGTTAATGCTAGGAGCATGAGCTTCTTTGAAGGTACAATTTTGATTATCCATGGTGAAGTTTTTGTGAAGGTGGTTGGAGGTTATTTTGTGTTTTTTGCATGGGGCAATGATTCCAAAAGCAATATAAAAGTCTTAGTAATGGCATTATTGATCAGAGTGATGGACAATGTATGTCCCATATGTGTAGATATGTGTGTATGTCACAGTGGATGCAAACATCATTGATTCTATAAGGAAAATGTTTTTGATTATTGTTCTCTATATTAGGGTAAACTGTTTAATTTTCATTAAGGTAATGTTGAAAAGGCTATATTGTTTCATTTTCAATAAGGTATTGTTCAGAAAAGACTATTATTTTGCATGGGTTTGTTACTGTGATTTTATGTTTGATGCCACCATTGATAGCAGTGATGGACAATGTAATTCCCCTATGTGCAAATATGTATGTATGTGATAGTAGATGCAAACAACATTGAATACATAGTGATTCCTATTTTTATTCTATTGAAACATTCTTGGAATGATAAGTTGTGTTTTAAGTGTTATATGGAACATCGATGCCACCATTGATCTAACTTTAGGAACTCACATGTAGCAGAAATATACTCTACACTCAACCAACACAAGAAGATTAAAACTATAAACATAAAATGACAAAATCATGGAAACCTCTAGTTGTGTGGTTTTACCCTATTGTGTGAACGTTGGCTAGAATTTTCGTCAGCCTTCTTAGTTTTTAACCCTTCTGACACCTGGATTTTAGTCAGGAAAAAGGTGGTAGATTCTTTTTATTTTTAAATTAAAAGTGTTTGGTGTATTGATAGAGAAGGCCAACAAAATTAAACGTTGGTTGGCATCAGTATTAATTTTTGTATGGTTTCCTTGTGGTGATAATGTTGCAAAGTAATAAAATAGTCCATGTTCTTCTTGAAGGATAGTTGTTATTTGTCTAGACCTCAATAAGGATTTGTTACAATGGGAGGTTGTATATTAAGTGTTAGATGAAACATTGATCAAATCCTTATTGAGGCCTAGACAAATAACAACCATCCTTGAAGCCATACAAAAATAGCCAACAACGCCTTATCAAGAAGAACATGAACTATTTTATTACTTTGCAACCATTCCTGCTAGATAGAAACCATAGATAAAATAATTTATTCGAGACCACAAAACAACAATCAACAATGTATTTGTGGAGAATAGCATAAACTATTTTATTACTTCGAAAAACAAGAACAATTTCAATAAATGCACTATGCTACTCTCGAATAGGGAAATTGCAACCATCAATCAAAACATATGTACCGGTTTTTTTTTCAATTGTTGCAACAATTTTGGATGAATGGACATAGGGCCAATCCATGCCAAGCATCAATAATTTTTTGTAGAGAATTTTAAGTTTAGGCCAAAAAAAATAGTAATTATCTTATGAAAATAATAAGCATAGGAAGGAGTATATGTGAATTTTGTTTGCATCTGATTTCACATGCATACATATTTGTACATAGGGATGAATTTTGTCTATCTCTAATTTCACAAACATACATATCTGCACATAGGGAAAATAAAATGAACAACAAAAGAAGGCATGCTCTCCACCTTGCCTTATTGGGTCATGGAGCCCCATAGGCTCTCACCAAGTCCCCAAGCAAGAACATACATTGTTCACCACTGTGATCAATGGTGAAACTAATATTTCTTATTACGCTTAATATAAAGCCTATTATTGTAAGGATGCCTCTTTTAGGATGAAACAAATAACAACTATCTCCCCAAAACAATAAACATGGGGAGGAGGATGTTGGAGCCTAAAATTTCATGCAAAATTTAGGTTCCCATATTCAAAGAATTGATTTTGGCACTCAGAAATAAAGTTGAAAATTTTGCTTATGTAGCTCATTTTGAAAAATCACAACTTTGGATTTGTTTGGTTTTATACAAAATCACTTTACAGACATGTTCTTCTATCATACGGGAGTATCTCTACAAGTTGTTAGCTTCATACAATTTGATTTGACAAAATTTCAAAGCGACAAGTTGAAGGGTTTTTGAGAAAATCTATTGTCAGCACAGTGAAATCTGTTCAAGTGGCCCACTTTGAAGGTAAATATTAAGCAAATGGATGATGATAATGGAAAACTGATTGGTTCCTTCAATTCTCTACACCAAATTCTACCTACATGCCAATTTGTAAGTCTCCAGGGCATCATTTGATATTTTTGCAAAGCCAAAACCAATGAATTTTACATAGTTTGGAAATTGCATTTCTAGAATAGCTACAATATGATCAACTTCGGTGTTTGATATTTCATGAACGGAGATGGTTGGTGAAAACCCCTCTTGCACACATGTTAACCATGCCTAAATGATCTAATTTCCAAAGTTATAGCTTCCCAATATCACATTTGGTATTTTTTCAAAAGGGGCAAATGGAAGGTTTCAATTGAGTTTGGCAGTGGTAATTTTTAGAAAATGTTGAGTAAGCAACTTTGGAAATTCATAGTTTGTAATTCCGAAAGATTCATGCCAAACCATTTAACCAGAATACTCTCCTATCAAAACTCAACATGTATATGAATTCTCATGGTTGTTGGAGGAGTTCTGGTATGTTTTTTAATTATTTTATGACTGCCCCTCGCTAGATTTGGCACTCCAACAAATTTGCAAATTTTGAAAGTCTAAGAATGACCCAATTGGTGTTTTGGCCTCAAATGTCTCTAGTTTCAATTTTGTTGGATTCTGAGCTCATTTGGTTTAGTAATTTAAATTTTCATTTTTCTTGCTACATGCCTCGGCAGGCCAGCTTACAAAGGAAGTACCTTGATTTGGTGAGCTTTTCAAAATCCATAAAAAATCCACTTTCAAAATAATTGATCATGGTCACTTACAAATTTTCATGCCCACGGTGAAATTAGTTTATTTGCTCTCTAGTTGAAATTGAAAAATTATTTTTAAGTTCTAAGTTCAAATGACATATATTTTAAAACATTGGGTATGTTTTAAAATGAATATGGATGCTTTCAAAACCCTAAATATTTCAATGTTTTATAAAATTTAAACTTTGTAAAATATTTGGAAAATAAATAAGCAATGAAGAAATTTATTGGCAAGAAAAGGGAGGTCAGAGTAAAATTTATTGAGTGAAAATATGTCAGCCGATGAAAATATTATTTTAAGGATTATAAACTTCATGTTTTTACTAAGGAGTTATAAGGAAGATATTTATTTCACCCACAAAAATCATAAGGGGTAAGAATTATAAATATTTGCACTGAAGGAGAAATATTTTTTACCAAAGATATAAAAGTATTTTGGGAGGTAAATTACTTTTATGAAGGAATTAACCAATTAGGTAATTATTTTACCTAAGGATATTTTCAAGTGAAAGGGGAAAATGAATCAATATTCATTGAAGAAGCTATGAAGATGGGTAATTATTTAAGTGGTGAAATGTAAAACTTGTTACCACAGTGAAGATTATAATAATTATTAAAAATTGATTTTTCACGAAAGAGAAAAATGATGAAGATTAGTTTAAATATTTAATTTTCCAAAAGGCAATTAATTAAATATTTTATTTTTTTGAAGATAATTCAATGAGGAATTGCATCAAAATGAAGAGTCACTTTAGGTGGATAATGTTAAGGGTTGTAATCCTAAAATAATGTATATATGTCAAATGAAAACAAAAGAAAAAATATATTAGATTTTAGGAAAAATAAGTAGGTTAGGTAGTTGGATAGGGTGAACTATTGCTATAATAAATATCATGATGTATATTGTAAAATCTTTTCAAATTATTTAATGGAGATGAATGCATAAATTTGGTGTAATCCTTTCTTGGTGTTCAATTGTTGTGATGAAATTATTTACATTTCTATCTAGTTGTCTCCAATTTGAGGTCTTTTAATCATTTAAATCAGTATATCAAGTATATCTCTAATTTATTGAAATGTATTCCCATTTTGTGTGAATTAATCAATTGATGTCTACAAGTCAGATTTAAATTCTTTTGGATGAATCACAATGATTTAAATATTTCTTTTGGATAATTGAAGAAGAGCCTGGTAGGAAAATATTTCAGCACAATTTATGCAAGTCATAAATTTAGTAAAGTTTTATGCTAGTCATAGAACCTCATTCTCAAAGTGCCTAGCAACTAGAGTTAAGCCAAAAGGAGAAACACATATTATTTACCTCTTAACTCCATTAGCCCAACAAAAGTAGGCACTGGTCACACCAATTCCATTTTAGAATTTTATAAAATATTATTCAAACATCCATATCTCAATTCTAATATTAGGAGTAGTCTGTAAGCTTTTATATATTGCATTTGTGCCATTGTAATAGATCTATCAAATCAATCAAGTCATACAACCTTAAGTCTTCTTTATTCACATAGATTCACCCGCCTAGGTCTACTAGCACCTGAAGAGTAGAAGATCTAAACCATTTGACCTTGTCTGTTACCCTAAAGTGTATCAAGAGATTGGCAACCTCTTGAGGTATTTTACCTGCATTTTTGAGAGCTAACAGAGTATATATGAATGTTGTCTACATCTAATTTCACATACATATATATCTGCACACAAGAAAAGAAGAGTGAAACACTACAAAAGAGACACATACTTTTATGTGTGTATATATTTCCAAGCAATAGATTCCTACATATGCATTTGACGCATGCAATACATATATTTGTAGTTGAAAAAAAAATCTACATCGATATATATGTATTTGAAATTAAATGCACATATATATACATTGTTGATTGTTGTTGAATAACTCCAAAAATATTATTTCATTTATGATTTCCATGTAGTGGTAATGGGTGGAAAGCAATAAAATATTCTACATATATTCTTAAAAAAGAAGATCTATATAGATATATATGCATCTAAAGTTATAGGTAGACAACACACATATATATACATAGGTGGACTTCAAACATATGAATGTTGTCTGTATCTAATGTCAGAAAACATAGATCTACATAGGAAATATAAAATAAAACACAACAAAATGAGGCCTTCTATCCAACCTACCATATTGGGTCATGGAGCCTCATGGGCTCTCACCAAACCCCTGATCAAAAACATGTACATCATCCACCACTCTGATCAATGGTGAAATCAATGTTCCTTATTACACTTAATATACAACCTATCATTCTAACAATTCCTTTTTTGAGGCAGAAACAAATAATAACTAAAAAGGTGCATTAAAATTTAGATTCCCCAAACAATAAACATGGTGAGTTAGTATATATGAATGTTGTCTACATCTAATTTCACACATACATATCTACACATAATAAAAGAGAAATGAAACACAACAAAAGAAAGACATACTTTTTGAGTTTATATATTTCCAAGCAACAGATTCCTACATATGCATGTAATGCATATATATGCAACTGCAAAACAAAAGCTTCACCGATATATATATATATATATATATATATATCTAAAGGGTATGTGCAGGATCATGATGGGCCAAAAAGTGGTGATATGATGGGTATTTGTAGGGTATGTGGTTGATAACTTCTTCTTTTTTACCCAAAATTGATGAAATGAAAAGGGTTTTTAAAGGAGATTCTCAGCTTTCCACCAATATAAATTATGTTTTACTTTGAATTTAATAAATAATTATTATTCATTTTCTATTTGAATTATGACTAAAGTCATGATTGGTAGATTGATTGAAAAACATCTACAACTTTCAAACAACATCACATTTTTTGAATTCAAAACATGCATCACATTCTATGCTTCACATACTATAGGATTAAAAAAAGAAAAATTGAATTTTGTGAAGTTTTGACCAAGTTAAGGTGGTCAAACATACAAGTTTTATATTTTTTAATTTGTAATAAAAATTCATAATTAATTATTTACTTGGAAAAAATTACAAAAAAATCACATCTAGACATGAGTTCTCTACTTATGTCTAAAATATTATAAAAAAATATTATCATTTTATTGTGGTTAGGGTGGTCGACAAACACCTACTTCTTATTTTTCCCTAAAATTTAAGTACTCTTGCATTGAAATTTCAAATTTTAACCAAATAGTTTTTTTTTAAATAAACATAGTAGTTTAGAAACTACATTCAATTTTCTACATATTCTATTCTTACATATTTTTGAAATAATATAGATAACTTATTCAAATTTTTACGTCAAGTTGCCTAACTTTGATTTTTCTAATTTTTTTGCCACTTAAGGGCCTATTTTTTCCATGATGATCCTGCACATACCCTAAAGTTAGATGCAAATATATACGCATTGTTGATTGTTGTTGAATAGCTTGAAAAATATTATTTCATTTATGGTTTCCATGCAGTGGTGACAGTTGCAAAGCAGTATAATAGTCCAGATATACAACCACAATAAGCAATAAAACGGTCCACATATACGACCACAATAATATTTAGCATTGTAAAGTTACCAAAGCAATTAAATAGTTTATGTTATTTTCAATAAGTAATTGTTGATTGTTTCTCTATAGCTTTAGGTGCTATGAAGATTGTGAGCCACCACTATGACAAGTGTTTTTGCAAACAACATACACAGATATCCACAACTAAACTTGTAAATAGATGCAAGAAAAAATATAGATAAGTTTAAATCTAGATATATATGTTTGTTTCCTAAGTAGAGGAAATAAACATCACTTGGAACATCTTGTGACAACAACATTTCTTCATGTATTGGTTGTATATATTGGCAATGGCTGCAATAATAGTTGCATTCAAAAATTAGCAGAGTAATTGAGCAGTTTATGTTATTTTCAATAAGGCATTATTCAGTGTTGAGTTGTAGCTTGATCTGCACAACATACATAGTTATCAACACCTATAATTGTAAATGCATGTGATAATATATATATATATAGAGAGAGAGAGAGAGATAGATACACACACACACACACACACACACACACACACACATATATGTATGTTTATGTATAAGTTTAAATGTAATTACATGTATCAACAAGTATAACTATAGATATATATGCATGTTGTATCCATCTTCGTTTACAGACATATATATGTGGCATGCCTTTATGAATGGAGAGCCAAGACCAGTATATTGAACATTCAACTGACATTAGAATATTAAAAGCACAATCATGAGATTGAAATAAGTATGGGTTCAAGGGAACAAACATTATTGTTGGGAACCATATCATATCCATATGCAATATGACTTTATGAACGGACATGCCAAAGAAATAGAGAGAACATTTAAGTAGCATTAGAATATTTTAAAGGACATATATGAGAATACTCTACACTAATCCATCAAGAGAAGTTTAAATCCACATAATCAAATGTTAAAATTTTGATTGCATTCTACATTTTAATCATGTGCAACAATGGATTTTAATAACCTGGACTCAAGATAAATCACAAAAGTATTATGCAGTTGGTAGACCACAATCATGATTGAATGTCACATAGGGAATATTATAACAATTAAATTATGTATTCTAACCATTTGAAACTATCAAACACCAACATTATAGCCAACAAAAATTGTGGAGAGATAAAAGTATATGGAAATTGGAATAGACAAGAAGCAAACAAGTATAATGATATTTAAAACTGGACATATTTATATATAGATAAACACATCACCTCATAGATACATGTGGAAAATTCATGCACAGACATACACATTGACACATACATATAAACTATCAAATTTGCATGCAGATACGCATACAAATGCATTACAGGCACATATATCTACATAGATCTATATCAAGATGTTGTATGCACTCAGAAAACTACTCCCAAGGCAATAGTGAAATATATTTAGACCGATGAATTTTGTTATGCTACATGTCCCTTATAGGCCAATGGTAGACAATGCAAGATAAAGTGTGAAGACTTTGCAAAAAAATATATGGTACTTCCCTAAATGCCAAACAACTGTGGCTGATTGTGACTTCCAGTATTTTTTGCAGCTAAAGATGGAAGTCCACATGGGTGAGATTTGGGCTATTGCTTTTGATGAGGCTACAACAAGCTTTTCATAGATGCCAAAAAAACAACTTTATATATTGCAATATGAGTCTTCTGGTGCAATGACTACTCAGTATGTTATCAACGGTGTCACCTACACTTCTTTTGTTTTCACTGACATATTTTCTCAGCTAATCCAAAGCAATGAGATGTTGAGAACTATGACACGAGTCTAGAAGGAGAACATGACTCTAGAAGAAAAAGTAGGGGAAAGATGCAACACAAAAGAAACCAATTATTGACATCCAATATGTAGGCACATAGATAACTATACATGGTTACAAGTTCACACCGACTTCAAAAGTGCATCTAATAGATGAATATGAAATGAGGGAAAAGCTGAGTAAAAAGGAAAAGAAATAGATTTTTGATGAATATAAACAAGGAAAAACATGGAAATCTTGACACATCTCAAAAATGGAGCCATTTTTTTCCTAACACATAGGCTACTCCCAAATGGCTAGGAAACAAAAAGGTAAAGGACACATAAATAACTCAAATATAAATAAGTTAGACTATATATTACAAGGATTGATAATTGAAACAAAGCATTTTTGCAGTTCACTGGATACACATGACAAAGAGCCAATACAATTCTCAATGTTCAACAAAAAGGAAACAAGGAAAAAACTTATGGGATTGCTGCCCGAGGGTTGTCCAACAGCTTGGGGAAGCTAGAGTCCACCGACATTGTTGGGGCTCCTCTTTAAAAATTTGAGAGCTACAATGTCAGTAGCTGACTATGAGCTCTATGCCATAACAACACAATGGTTGAATGTTCAATTAAAGCAACAAAGGTTGACAAGCTCTATTCCCATTTTTTTGTTTCAAATTTTTTATGTTTCAATTTTTTTGTAGAGACATTAACAATATGAGGGAAAACAAATAATTTAAAAAAGGAACATTTGGAAAACCCTTTGTAGATCATTTCAAAAATAGTCTATATTCTTGCAAAACAACCAACCAAGAACATACATTGTCAATCACTATGATCGATGGTGGAATCAATGTTCCATATAACACTTAAAATACAACTTATCATTCCAAGAATTTTCCAACAAAATAAACATAGGGACCAATATGTATCAATTTTTTTTGCATCTACTATGACATACATACATATCTGCACATAGGGGGAATACATTTTCCATCACTGTGATCAATGGTGGCATCAATGTTCCATATAACACTTAAAATATAGCTTATCATTCCAAGAATGTCTCAGTATGTATCAATTTTGTTTGCATCTACTATGACATACATACATATTTGCACATAGGGGAAATAAAGTGAAACACAACAAAATAAGGCATTGTTCATCACTACAATCAATGGTGAAATCAATGTTCCATATAACATTTAAAATATAGCCTATCATTCCCTATGTGTAGATATGTATGTATTTTTTGTTTTGTGGTGATGGCTGCAACACAATAAAATAGTTAATGTTATACAGTCCCTGTTTTCCATAAGGAATTGTTGATTATTGTTCTCTAGCTTTGGATATATTGTTTCATTTTTTATAAGGCACTGTTGGGAAAAAAATTGTCCACGTGCATGGGTTAGTTACTGTGAATTATTCTGTTTTGTGTGCTTTATCCATATGGGTCACTTTTGAAACCAATATTGTTTCATTTATGGTTCGCGTTTTGTGGCAATTTACTATGAATTCCACTATTGTCTATGACATTGTTGAAGTCAATACTGTTTCATTTATGGTTTGCATGTGGTGCAATTTTTTTCTATATTAAGTGCAATAAGGAACATTGGTTTTACTAAGGATCATAGTGGTGGATAATGTATGTACTTGCTCAAGTGTTTGGTGATAGCCTATCAAGCTCCATGAAACAACATCATAGGGTGGAGAGCAGCCCTTATTTTCTTTCGTTTCATTTTTTGTGGGAAAATTTATTAGAGCTGAGACTTTTGTATTTTTTTAAAACCATCACCCCATGCAAAAAAGAAATAGCCTCCAACCACCTTCACAAAAGCTTGACAACTTGTGATTGAACTTGCACCTTCATAGAAGCTTGTCGTTGTGGCATCAACATTAATTGTTGCATGGTTTTCGGGTAGTGGTGATAGTTGTACAAAAGCTCGCCATTTTGGAATAAACATTAATTCTTGTATGGTTTCCATGGAGTGGCAATGGTTGTAATAACACCTTCCATTTTAAACCTCAGAAAACATAGCAAAATTCTACACAATTTTCAACAATGCATTGTTGGGTGTTGTTTTGTGGCTTTTCCTGCTATCAAGGTTGTGAGCTAAGACATCGAGATTTTCTAAAGGTACAAGTTCAATCGCCCTATTCAACACACATATCAACATTTGCAACTGTTCTTATATATACTCATGGACATGTTTGTTTGCATCTCTACATCTACATATGCATATACATAAACATATATGCATGCAATTGAATTTTTTGAGTGCACACAACATGTTCATACAAACGTGTGTAGATATATGTGTTTGTAATGCATTTGTATGCATATATGCATAGAGGAGTACTATTTCTAAAGCCATAGGTCAACAACCACCAATGCCTTATCGAGAAGAATATGAACTATTTTCATACTTTGCAACCATCACCACTATATAGAAACCATACAACAATTAATGTTGATGCCAACCACTATTTTAATTTTTCTATCCTTCTCTATCATCTTGCCAAACTATATTAAGTGCAATAAGAAACATCAGTTTCACCATTGGTGACAATGGTGGCTAATGTATCTTTTTTCTTGGTTTGTGTTTAGTGGCAATGGTTTTGCATGGGTTTTTCACTTTGATTTTTTGTGTTTTGTGGGTTTTCCCATATGGGCCACTGTTGTAACAAATATTGTTTCATTTATGGCCTCTATTGTGTGGCAATGGTTGCAACACAATAAAATAGTTAATGTTATATCGCTTATGTGGTTTTTCCTTCTTTTGTTGTGTACCATTTAATTTTCCCTATGTGTAGGTATGTATATTTGTCAAATTAGATGCAGAAAACATTCATATGTACAACAACCTATATATTAAGTGTAATAAAAAAAATTCATATCACCATTGAATACGCTGGTGGACAATGTATGCTCTGGAAAACTAGAATGAAACAATAACCACAAAAGAAAATAATTCATAGCAGAAAATGCATGCAAGGGGGGAAAGAAACAATCTTGACAAAATATTTTGTTAAATTTCCTTACAACCATTAGCACCACATAGAAAGCATAAATGAAACAATATTGGTTTCAACTATTCCTTACTGAGAATGAAACAATATAGCCAAAGCTAAAAAACAACACTTCATAATGTCTTACATATAACAACATAAACTCTATAACATGCTCTATTTAATTGTGTATAAAAAATGAAATAATACAGCCAAAGCTAGAGAACAATAGTCAACAATGCCTTATGGAAAACAACATAAACTGTATAGTGTTGCAACCATCACCACATAACAGAAGCCTTAAATGAAATAATAATGGTTTCAACAACCTAGAAAATTCTTTGTTGAACAACACCTTATTGGAAATGACCATATACACACATACATACCCACACACACATATAAACATTGAAAATAGTGAACAACAATTATGGAGATATAAGAGTATGTGGCAATCAAACCAGGTAGGAAGCAAATAACTGTATTGATAATAAAAACTAGACATATCTATATATAGATAAATGCATGACCTCAGAGATACATGTAGAAAATGAATATAGAGACATACACACTCACACCTTAAATGAAACAATAATGGTTTCAATAGCAACCTAGGAAATTCTTTTTTTCAACAGCACCTTATCAAAATGGAAAAAATACAGCCAAAGCTATAGACCAATAGTCAACAATGCCTTATGGATAACAACATAAACTCTATAACATTTACTATTGTATTATGAATCAAATATGAAACAATATAGTGAAAGCTAGAGAACAACACTCAACAATACCCTATGGAAAACAACATAAACTCTATAACATTAACTATTTTACTACATTGTAACCATTGACACAAAATGGAAGCCATAAATGAAACAATATAGCCTAAGCTAGAGAACAACTATCAACAATGCCTTATGCAAAACAAAATGAGCTGCATAACATTAACTATTTTATTACATTGCAACCATCGTCACAAAATGGAAGCCATAAATGAAACAATATTGGTATCAATAGTGACCTAGATGGAAAAACTCACAAAACACAAAAATTCATAATAACAAACCCATGCAAAATCATTGCCACAAAAGGCGAACCACAAATCAAACAATGCCTTATCAAAAAGGAAA
Source organism: Sequoia sempervirens (assembly GCA_007258455.2). Lineage (NCBI taxonomy): Eukaryota > Viridiplantae > Streptophyta > Pinopsida > Cupressales > Cupressaceae > Sequoia > Sequoia sempervirens. The sequence continues at coordinate 243,474,721 of VDFB02281492.1, forward strand.
CAATATAACACCTTGTTGGAAAGGAAACAATATATCCAAAGCTATAGACCAATAGTCAATAGTGCCTTATGGATAATAACATAAACTCTATAACATTTACTATTGTATTGTGAATCAAATATGAAACAATATAGCCAAAGCTAGAAAACAACACTCAACAATTCCCTATAAAAAACAACATAAATTCTATAATGTTAACTATTTTACTATATTGAAAACCATTGACACAAAATGAAATCCATAAATGAAACAATATAGCCTAGGCTAGAGAACAACAATCAACAATGCCTTATGCAAAACAACATGAACTACATAACATTAACTATTTTATTTCATTGCAACCATCGCCACAAAATAGAAGCCATAAATGAAACAATATTTGTATTAATAGTGACCCAGATGGGAAAACTCGCAAAAAACAAAAAATCACAGTAAAAAACCCATGCAAAACCATCACCACAAAAGGTGAACCATAAATCAAACAATATTGGTTTCAACAAATTATATAGTCTTTCTTCAAAAAAACATTATGGAAAAGGAAACAATATAGCCTAAGCTAGAGAAAAATCAACATTGCCTTATGGAAAACAACATAAACTATATAACATTAACTATTTTGTTTCATTGTAACCATCACCACAAAATAGAAACCATAAATGAAACAATATAGCCTAAGCTAGAGAACAACAATTAGCAATGCCTTATGGAAAACAACATAAACTATATAACATTAACTATTTTATTGCATTACAACCATCACCACAAAATGGAAGCCATAAATGAAACAATATTGGTTTCAATAGCAACCTAGATGGAAAAACCCACAAAACACAAAAACTCATAGTAACAAACCAATTCAAAACGTTCACCACAAAAAATGAATCATAAATGAAACAATATTGGTTTCAATAGTGACCCAGATAAAAAACTCATAGAACACAAGAATTCATAGTAACAAACCAACACACAAAAAGAATTTGTCTTCCAACCATTGCGACTACACAAAAACCATAACTAAAACAATATAGCCCAAGCTATAGAACAAAAATCAACAATGCCCTTTGGAAAATAACATAAACTATTTTTGAAATACTATAGAAAGGGCTTTTTCAATATGCACCTCTTTCTACACCTCTTCCCACTTGCTTTCTCTCCACTCCCTTCTTTCTCCAGCACCAAGAAAAATTGGGCAAAAAATTTGTAAGGAAAGTCAAGGTGTGAAAACAACTCTCCTAATGCCAAAACCTTAGAGAAGAATGCAGATATACTTTTAATTTTTCAATTACAGTTCAATTAAGATGCACTATGAAGTAGATAACAAAAATAGAGTATTTGACAATCACACATGAACACCAGATATATGTGGGAAAACCCTTACGGGAGAAAAACCCACAACACCAAGAGAAACCACTTTGTATTATAGTAATGGAGATTACATACAAATGTCAGACTTATCTTTCTAGTGTCTGTTCACAACAACATTCACCATGAACAATCTTGTATAGGAACCTTCAAGTTATAGTCTTTACAGATTAGAATACATTTACCAATCATACAATCACCCAGCAATCCGTCGATGCAACCAACTGATCACAATCAGCAATCACAGAGTATAACCATGTCATTCTCTGTTTGTTGAGCTTCCTCACAGAACTGCCACAATGAACTATCTTCCAACTGTTCAGATTTGGCTTCTCCTATTGGTCCATGAGACTCCACATAGGACAGTCAAATAGTCAATAGAGCCCACATTGTATCGACATGTCGGTGAGACACAAGAAGTGTCTCCTCGATGCCCTAAAAGCTTCATATCGTTGTCGCCAAGCATTATCATTATCACCAAGATGTTTCAACAAGCTTTCATGTGCTACACCGAAGCACCAAGCAGTCGAGGAGACCTATCACTTTCACCAGGAGATCATAGTGAGGTACAAAAGTCTCATAGATGTGAGTTTACCATTCGGCAAGATTATTGTTCTTCGCTAGGACCTCACGCCGAGTCATTAAGGGTTATACCAAAGTCACATGTTATACCAAGCTCCAAAGAATAGTCAACAAGACTTAACACCTTCGCCGAGAGTTCTTATCAAACACATATATGATACACCGATGGCCATCGTTCGCCAAGAGTTATACCAAAGACCCTTCATCATCGGCGAGACTCACCAAAGTCGATGGGACTTTTTATCGAAACCATAATGTTACATCGAGACCATTTTTCACCATGAGTCTTACTAAGAATAGACTTCAACATCGGCGAGACATAAACACATTGTTGAGACATCATAACGAAACAATCATTGTTACTTCAATGAACCCAAGTGCATTCCCGTCGACAAGACTTTAACTATTCGCTGGGACATCATAGCGAGAACCCTTTAGTTATCCCGAAGACTTCAATACAAAACATACTATTAGTGAGGCTTTAACACATCACCCAGACTTCTTCCTGAATGAAGACTTTCGGCCAAGGGTCTCAACGATAAGCGATAGAATGGCCTATCAGCCAAAGATCTCCATGGTCGGTAAGAGGTCACCCCAAATGCTTCTTGTCACAATGATAGACTCCAAAGTGTAACCGTTCGGTGATACTCCTATAAGGTCATAGCGACCTGAACAATACAACAAGATGTTCCTAACTACTCATTGGCCAGACATAGAAAATGTCACACCGACTTGGCTCCAGTAGAGGTTTCAGCCAGTGATGATTGAGGCACATATTTCCAACAATCTCCCACTTGATGAAGATCACACAGGCACCTCCAGAGCACAACAAACAACTTATTGAAAATCATAGGCACTAAGGTAATGCATTTTAAAAATTCTCCAGAGTATCAACCTTTTCCAAACTGACCTTTCCAGCCTCAACCATATCTCGTACAAAGTGATACTGCACATCAATATGTTTCGTTATGGCATGGAAAGTAGGGTTCTTTGCCAGAAAAATTGCACTCTAACTATCATAGAAAATAGTTATTTTTCCTACATCAAAACCAATGTTAGAACACAAATGTTTCAACCAAACTGATTCTTTACAAGCATGAGTAGCTACCATGTATTCATCCTCTGCAATGGACAAAGCGACTACAACCTACTGCTTGCTCATCTAGCTCACTACACCACCATTCATCATGAAAATGTATCCACTGGTGGACCTCCTACAGTCAATGTCCCCTACCCAATAAAAATCCACAAAGCCTCAAATACTGAGAGTCCTCTGTGATTCAACCAAATTCCCATGCTAACACAAAGTAAAATTTGAAGTGCCCTTCAAATATTTGAAAACTCTCTTTACAACATCACAATGTGTCCTTTCAGGATTACCCATAAACCGACTAGGAACTCCCACTGCTTGGGCAATGTCTGGCTTTGTACAGACCATCATATACATAAGACTTCCAACCGCGCTAGCATAGGGTACACTGGTCATTTCCTCCATCTCAGTAGGAGATTTTGGACAGTCCTCAACAGATAGCATCATTCCCTACAAAACTAGAACCACTAGCTGTTTGCAATCATGCGTACAAAATTTCTCAAGAAAAGTCCTGATATACTTACTCTGACTAAGTCATAGTTTTCTATTCTTCCTATCCCTAGTTATCTCCATCCCCAAAATATACCTTGCTGCACCAAGATCCTTCATTTTGAACTTAGCAGACAACTGAGACTTAAGATTAGAAATCATTATCTTACTATTGTCTATGAACATCATATCATCAACATAGAGAGAAATAATAAGAACTCAATCACTTTCAGCTTTATAATATACACAGTGATCAGATTTTGATCTCACAAATCCCAAAGACAATACAAAAGTATCAAATTTTTGGTACCACATTCTAGGTGACTGCTTTAACCCATACAAAGACTTCTTTAATTTGCATACCAGTTTTTCTTTACCTTTTTCAACAAAGTGCTCAGGCTGTGACATATAGATTTCTTCTTCAAGATCACCATGAAGAAATGTTGTCTTCACATCCATCTGTTCAACCTCTAAGTCATTCGCTATTGCAAGTGACAAAAGAAACCTGATAGATTTTAGCTTTGCTACAGGAGAAAAAATCTCCCCATAATCAATTCCCTCGACCTGGGAATAACCCTTTACAACCATGCTTGCCTTGTACTTTTCTACACTGCCATCTAGACCAATCTTTTTCTTAAATACCCATTTGCATCCCACAAGTTTTCTGCCTTCAGGCAAGGGCACCAGACTCTAGGTATCATTCATTTCTAATGATGCCATCTCTTCTTCCATGGCTTCCAACCAAGAGTCTGAATCAAACATTTTAAATGCCTCTTTTACAATCCTAGGCTCATTAGTGCTAGAAATCAAAGCATAGGCACAAGTAGAATTAATCAAAGAGAACCCATACCTATCAGGTTGTTTTCTTTCTCAGGTTGACCTCCTCACTGGCTGAGGCTAAAGTTGTTCTTCTTCTTTTGAACTTTCAAAATTGCTTGAGCTCTCCTTAGTTTTAGGTACATTTTGAATTTTCAATTCCTCTTTTTCTGGTGTAGGAGGAATTACAGCTACATCCTTATTTTTTTCTGACTTTGTCTCTGACTGCAGATCCAAGGTGGAAGGTTTTAGCTCATGAAAGATTACATTTCTATTGTATACAACCTTCTTCGTATCAGGATTCCAAAGCTTGTATCCCTTTATGCTAGCACTATAGCCAATAAAAATACATTTGACAGCCTTGTTCTCCAATTTAGATCTTTTCACATCTAGCACATATGCATATGCCTCACAGCCAAAGACTCAAATATGTATAAGAGAGGGCTTCTTACCAGACCACACTTCCAAAGGTGTTTTCTCAACAAGAGCAGAATTAGGAGACCGATTAATCAGTAACATGTAGTAGTAGTAGCCTCAACCTAGAACTTCTCCTCCAAGCCAGCACTACTAAGCATACTTTGTGCTCTCTCCATCACTCTCCTATTGAACCTTTCTACAACTCCATTCTATTGTGGAGTATAAGATGTAGTCTTATGTCTTTTAATCGCATGGTCTTTACAGTATTTTTCAAATTCATCAGAACATAATTCACCGTCATTATTAGTCCTTAAGCATTTTACTTTTCTACTAGTCTAATTTTCAACAAGATTTTTAAATTCTTTAAACCAACTGAATACTTCTGATTTATTTTTCAGAAAATATACAAATGCTCTTCTTGAATAATCAGCAATGAATGACAGGTAATATATGGACTTAGACAAAGAAGGAACATTCACTGGACCAAATACATTAGAATGAAAATAATCTAGCAAACCAGAATATTTATGAGAACTGGAATAAAAAGAAACACGGTGATGCTTTACATATATACAATGCTCACAAAATTCAAATTTGAGATTACAATCTTCAAGCCCCTCAACCAGGTTTTTGTTCTTCAAGGTTTTTAAACCTTTTTCTCCTATGTCACCTAACCTATGATGCCAAAGCATAGTCTTCTCTGCTGGAAGTTTTACTTCCATAGAGTTTACATAATTAGGGATATTTCCCTCTTTACCTCCATGAGTAGATTTTAGTGACTTTCCAGAGATACTATTACATTGAACAACATGGGTATCCAACTTGTACAGGGTACCAATTCGAGCACCTCTAGCTAGCACCATTGATCCTCTAGTCATCTTGCAGCCATTTCCAGAGAGCATGACTTGTACTCCATTATCATTTAGCTTACTGACAAACATTATATTTTGAGCCAGACCCGGTATGTGCATAACATCCTTGATCCCCTTTACTCTGCCATCAGGGAATTGGATTCTGACTCTTCCACGGCCAACAATTTCCAAAGTTGAATCACTTGCCAAGTACACCTTTCCACCATCATATTCTTCATACTTCATGAACTAGTCTCTATAAGATGTCATGTGAAAAGATGCACTAGAATCAATCATCCAGACATCATTTGATGCATGTGTAGCCAAGGTAGCAATGAAGGCATCTGAATCAGCCTAAGAAGAATCATTGTCAAAAGAGTACTTCTTCTTATTTTTATCCTCTTTGCAATCCTTTCGAACATGACCAGGTTTCCCATAGTTCCAACATTTCACCTTGGACTTCTTGCCAGGAGAATTTGATCTCCCCTCTAATTTCAATTTTGATTTCTTGTCCTTCTTCTTGCCTTTCTCTTTCGGTCTTCCTCTGACATCAAGAGCTTCCTTCTCCATCTCAGAAGATTTCCTTCTCATCTCTTCTGACATCAAAGAACCAACAACATCTTCCATCTTGAAATTCGATGTTGTGCTCCCAATAGCCATCACCAAATGATTCCAAGAGTTTAGAAAAGATCATAATAGAAGCATACAATGATCCTCTTCATCAATTTTTACACCAACATATGTCAATTGAGCAATCAGCATATTAAATGCATTCAAATGATTAGCTACAGACCCTCCTTCCTGCATTCTCAAAGAATACAGCTTCTTCCTCAGGAATAGTTTATTCACCAAAAAATTCCCCTGATAAATAGATGCCAATCTCTTCCACAAAGAAGGTGCGGTCTTCTCCTCATGCACATTCAAAAGAACTGAGTCTGCCAAACAAATCCTTATCAGCTCCTTAGACTTCCTATCTGCAAGGTCCCAATCCTCTTGCTTCATGCATGTAGGTTTAGTTCTAGACACTGCAAGCCACATATCATGATCAACGAGAAGATCCTCCATCTTGAGTTTCCAAAACTCAAAGTTACTTCCATTGAATTTCTTTATTTCAATCTTTCCAGACGTGCTAGCCATCTCAACCTGTAATCAGAAATAACAAACTCTACAAGACTCCCACTGTACATAATTGACTCAAAAAACCCAATGTACCCACAAGGATAACACAACTGGCCAGGCTTTGATACCACTTGTAAGGAAAGTCAAGGTGTTGAAACAACTCTCCTAACACCAAAACCTCAGATAAGAATGTAGATATACTTTTAATTTTTCAATTACAGTTTAATTAAGATGCACTATGAAGTAGATAGTAGAAACAGAGTATTTGACAATCACACATGAACACCAGATATACCTGAGAAAACCCTTATGGGAGAAAAACCCACCACACCAAGAGAAATCACTTTGTATTATAGTAATGGAGATTACATACAAATATAAGACTTATATTTTTGGTGTCTGTTTATAGCAACATTCACCATGAAAAATCTTGTATAGGAAACTTCAAGTTACAGTCTTTATAGATTAGAATACATTTACTGATCATACAATCACCCAAAAATACGTCGATGCAACCAACCGATCATAATTTACAATCACAGAGTATAACCATGTTGTTCTCTATCTATCGAGCTTCCTCACAGAACTGCCACAATGAACTATCTTCCAACTATTCAGATTTAGCTTCTCTTATTGGTCCACGAGACTCCACATAGGACGGTCAAACGGTCAATAGAGCCCACATTGTATCGGCATGTTGGTGAGACACAAGAAGTGTCTCCCCGATGCCCTAAAAGCTTCATATCGATGTCTCCAAGAGTTATTGTTACAACCAAGATGTTTCAACAAGCTTTCATGTGTTACACCGAAGCACCAAGCAGTCGGGGAGACCTATCGCTTTCGCCAGGAGATCATAGCGAGGTTCAAAAGTCTCATAGATGTGAGTTTACCATTTAGTAAGAGTATCATTCTTCGCTAGGACCTCACACCGAGTCATCAAGGGTTATATTGAAGTCACATGTGCTCCAAAGAATAGTCAGCAAGACTTAACACCTTCAAGAAGAGTTCTTATCGAACACATATATGTTACACCGATAACCACCGTTCGCCAAGAGTTATACCAAAAACCCTTCATCATCAGTGAGACTCACCAAAGTCTCTAGGACTTTTTATTGAAACCATCGTGTTACACCGAGACCATTTTTCACCATGAGTCTTATTGAGAATAGACTTCAACATTGGCGAGATATAAACACATCACCGAGGCATCATAACGAAACAATCATTGTTACTCTGATGAACCCAAGTGCATTCCCATTGGTGAGACTTTAATTATTTTCTAGGACATCATAGCGAGAACCCATTAGTTATCCCGAAGACTTCAATATAAAACATACTATCGGCGAGACTTTAACACATCACCCAGACTTCTTCCCGAATGAAGCCTTTTGGCCAAGGGTCTCAACAATAAGTGATAGAATGGCCTGTCACCCAAAGATCTCCATGGTCAATAAGAGGTCACCCCGAATGCTTCTTGTCATAGCAATAGACTCCAAAGTGTAACCATTCGGTGAGACTCCCCCAAGGTCACAGCGACCTGAACAATACAACAATATGTTCCAAACTGCTCATCACCCAGACATAGAAAATGTCACACCGACTTGGCTCCAGTAGAGGTTTCAGCCTGTGATGATTGAGGCACATATTTCCAATAGAATTATCACAACTGACACTTTTTTTTTTCTTTTGCAACCATCTCTCCATGCAAACAACACAAAATAACCTCCAACCACCTTCATAGAAATTCCACAATGGATAATCACACTTGCACCTTCACAAAAGCTTTCCCTCCTCACTCATAGCTCTGATAGAAGGTAAAGCCATAGAATGACACCCAACAATGCTTTATCAAAAATTGTGCATACATTCGCTATGTTTTCTGAGGTTTTAAACTACAGGTGTTACTTACAACCATTGCCACTAAATGGAAACCATACAACAATTAATGTTGATGCCATCCAACGTTTAATTTTGCTAGCCTTCTCTATTAGCATGCCAAACACTTTTAATTAAATTAATTAAAAAATCCAAAATCATATGCCACCTTTTTTTCGACCGGCAACCCAATGCTTGAATGGTTAAAAATTGGGAAGGATGACGACAATTCCAACCAAAGTTCACACATATAGCCTATCAGCTAATTATAAAAGAAAAATTACGATTTTAGAATCTGAAAAGAATGTGATTATAGTTTGTAAGGAACATAGTTTTTGTAACAGAGATAGAGCATTGGCTACCATTTTGCAAAAAAAAAATTATATTATATAATCTATTAATATAAAGAAATTCATTAAATGAATACAAAATTTAATATAGATATCTCAAGAAGTTATTTATCTTCAATTTCATCTTGGTTTTTTTAGATAGAGGTATATAATATATTTATACTTGTATATATTATCAATTTTATAAAATACCAACAATGTGGTAGAAGTAAAATTTTATAAATTACTTAATTTTGTAATATATTTATTCTTTATTGATGGATAACATGATATTTTTTATTGGTGGGTACATTCATGGTCATAATGGAAAAATGATTTTGGCCTATGTGGTAAATCTTGGCATTCACTCCCCTAGTTTTACAGAGGTGGCAGTGGTGTTCTATGGTATTTAGATTGCCATGAATGCTGGTTTTTCCAACTTGGCCATTGAAGGAGACTCTAGAAACACCATTCTTTTGCTAAATGAGATGGCTAAACCCTACTAGTCCCTCTATGACCCCATCTTATCAGCTCACAATCTCACAATTACTCTTAGGAATAATAGATCTACTCACATGTATAGAAATAGAAACAAAGTAGGAGATGTGCTAGCTAGCCTTGGCACTTTTACTCCAAATTTAGTTCTCTGGGATAATATCTCCAATATCCCCAGGCATTTGTGTGAGTTAATTAATAATTATTTCAAGGTGTACTACAAAAAAGAGATTGATTTGGATCTCATGTCAGCTCTCTTCATCATTTTCCACAAGTTACAATTATGGAAAATTACCCTCTCTAGGAAATATTTTCATAAGCCTTTCTATTCTTGGCTTTGGTATTCTTCTTAAAATTTCTATAGAAATTTTTCTCTTGCTTTGTTGTTTGTAAATTTTTTCATGGGGGTGAGCTGGTCCAGGAAGAACCTGCTACCTACAAGGTGTGGAAGTAGGATAGGGAGGTTTGGGCTAATATTCAACGAGGCAAATTAGCCTCATATGTGGAGGGTATGAAGGGGCATGACCCCAAGTTTCTTGTTGTGTTGCTAACTCCTACAATGGTGCCATCGTCACCATTGGCAGGTGATCCTTATGAATGTTGAGGTGACAAGGCTTTTGTTGGACAGTACTTGCATCCCTCGAAAGCCTAAGGGGCACTACCAAAAAGATATGGAGAGGTTTCTAAAATAAGGAAAAAGGTTAACAAACTCCAAAACAATTTCAATAGGGTTGTCCTCCCTGAGGTGTGGAGTAAAATTATGGAGGTGATGATGAGGTATGTCATGTTAGAGGGTCATTTCCACCATTTTCATGACCATCTCTTTCCCATGTTTAACCATTTCTACTATAATGACATAAAAAAAATTCATTTTAGATTTTTTCTTCTCTTGAACATCCCATTAAGAATGTTTAGGGTAAAAGTAAAAATCTCAACATTCACCAAGGTTTAGTTGTCCGCCTTTTTCATCATCAAGTCACTCTGTTATAGTCTCAACCAGTATCAAGAGGAACACTTTGGTCATCCACAATCCTACTGACCCCCCTGAGGGCCCCATTTCCACCTTTACCCTAGATGAAACCCCACCCCCCACTCACCATCACCAAAGCTTGGGGAAAAACCATTGTCAACAAGGAAACCCCTCCCAACCCCATTAAAAGTGTTTCTTTCCCAGATACCACTCCTATTTTTACCTCTAGCTCTAATAATTCAGATAACTTGGATGACAAATCCTAGAAACCTACCCATGGAAAGTCTCTCAGGAAGTTCCCTATTCATGATGAGGTGTCCAATGTCCCCAATACCCCTCCTATCATTAACCATTCTAGCCCCAAAACATCCCCTAAAATTTGCATTAATTTGAATGGGACCTCTGTTGAACCCAATGTGGGTATTGATATTTGTGCCTCATGTGTTCCCCTTCAAAATAAAATGAATGAAATTTCATTGACTTTCAATATCTAGAATGACATCCTAAATTGGATTATGGGTTAGCTCATTACTGCGAAGGAAAAAATCTAGGTACTAGAAAACAAGGTGCTTAATAAACAAGTGAACATAGCCAGGTGAGGTCGAGGATGCTAGGAATTGTGATATGCTTTCTTCCCTTTCCATATCATTTGACAAATGGCTAATTGGGATAAGGAGGTGGACGATCTCATAATGGCTTGAATGGCATGGCATTAATCATGACATCCTTTTAGCACCATCTCTAGATTGTCAAGTGCTTCATCATATGTATTCCCATATGTTGTGAAATAATCCATGTAAACCTCGATGGAATCATGGGAAAAGTCTAAAAATATACTTAGTATTTCCCTCTAGAATGTGGCTAGTACATTACATAGACTAAATGGTAGGATATAATAAGCATATATTCCCCAAGGGCATGTGAATGTCATCTTGTCTTAGTCTTATGTGGCAATCTTAATTTGGTTGTAGCCACTAAATCCATCCAAAAAGGAGAAGTAATTTTATCCTTATAATAAATCAATCACTTGGCCAATGAAGAGGAGTGGAAAGTGGTCCTTCCTAGTTGCATCATTTACTTATCTATGGTCTAAACATACTCTCCACTTTCCTCCTTTCTTTGGAATAATTACTAGAGGTGACACACATTGAATATCAAAGGTAGGATGTATAAAGCCTACATCAAGTATTTTTGCAATTCAATTTTAACTATGTCTCTTACTATAGGGTTCATTCTCCTGTGTGGTTGTCTTATGGGTTTAAAACCATCATTGATACAAATCCTATGCATGCACATAATTTTGGGTCTATCCCCTTCATGACATGATAATCCCATGCAAAGGTTGTGTGTGCTTGAAACACATTCATTAGTGAGGTCTAGTTTGTATCAATCAATTGAATATTAACATTTAATGTTTTACCCAACATTATCTATAAAGTTCTAGATGGTGTTTGCACTAATGATATTTCAAGTATTGCTATGTTTTGAATACATTGGTATGGTAAAAAATTGTGAAATATTTATGAAATTGACTTGGGTGAACTAGCAGGGATAATATTTTGTAGAGGACCCTACAAACATGTCAAGAAGTCCTAATGATGTGGGTCCCTACCATAGTCATTTTGCATGATGCTTACTATCAATTCTTATTCATCAAGTGGTGTTTTAACAAGGGATTTCATTCAATAGTCATCAAGGTTCACAAGGAGTATTGATCCTCCTCATCTAGGGTAGGAAAAATGGTTCATTGTAGGTTTGCATGTGGCTAGGTTGGTGGATAAAGGAATAATTTCTTAGTCACATTTTTATTAGAGATCATCATATTCCCATACCTACAACCTATGAAGGCATTTGTTGTTGCTATCCAAGGTCTTCATAAAATGAGTGGGTAACCTAGAAGATCAACCTTTCGCTAGAACACCATGAAATTTGTAGGGAACTCCCATGAATCTAGTGTTATTACCAAGTCTTCAATTATACCCTCAAGTTTGACTATTAACCTATCAACAAACTGTAGAACATTAGGTGTAGGTTTAAGTTCTATCAACTATGAAAACTTCATTGTCTCTATGGTCATTACATTGATAGTTTCTCTCAAATCAATTAATTTGTTCCTAATGATAGTTCCATTTATCTTCACATCCACTACATGAATCCTAGGGTTTGAATACTTGGGGAAAACTATGTTCCCCAACATAGTATTTGCAACTTGTCCTAGGACTTGTATAGTTTGAGGATATTTCCTCTTTGTACATGGATTTTTAAGGAAAATTTTTCTCATTGTTTTTGTATAGATAGAAACCTACTTAATCGATTGGATAAGGGGTATTTTGATACAAACATCTCTAACTTGTCCCAACAAGTCAGTTTTAGCTTATTTTTTAGGCATTTGAACTACTAATCTTTTAGGGAGTGGGGGCTATGGACTTAGATTAGTCTAGTTAACCTGATTTGACTTAGGCTCCTTAGGCTAATTGTCCAAGGTCTCTATTGGGGGTTCATCATCAATCAATTCAATAATCTAAGGGAATGAAGGTCGAACTAAATTTTTCCCTGATTGGAGGTGGAAATCATTCACCTATACCCCATAAGTAGGGTATTCAACAACTTCATTAATGTAGGCCTATTGAAAATGCTTGTTCTTAGGGTTAGGTGCAAGTTGTGCTAGAAGCTAAGGTACTTTAGGTGGATATGGTGCTTGGTTTGTTGGATTTGGTATAATGGCTTGAGATTGTGACTGCTAGTAATTCATGTTTTGGCTTTTCCATTACTATCTTCTTTACCCCTAGGTTTTCCATTTTCTTGTCCGAGTGGCCATTGGAAATTATAGTTAGATCCTTGATAATTTTGTGATGGCCACATATTTTTCTATTGTTGGTTCCAATTGGGTTGAGGAATTTTCCATTGCTAGTTTTTAATATTGGACCAAGACTGATGATTTCAATTAGGAAGATTTGACTTGCTACCAAGAAATGGCATGTTATAATTCAAAGGATCTCTAGGCATTCCTTGTCTTGTCTCTTGTGGTTTCCTTTGAGCTATGTAGAATACTTGTCCATCTTCTGAGCCTTCCAATGCATGAAAGTATGATGTCCCTCTAGAGATACTTGCCACCTTCTTGCATTTACAGTTAGTCCTTCTTTTTCTACAATGTGGGTAGTATTCTATAAGAGTTGTGTATGCCTCATCTTGCTTCTTTTTGATATGGAGGGTATATAGCTATGTATCCAAATAGATAATAATATCCTCCTTAATATTTGACAAAACATTGCTCAATTCAACTCTAGAGACTCTATTGGATGGTTTGATGATGGAAGATGTCTTGTCTCCTCTAACCTTCTTTGTGAAAGAACTTGTATAGTTCCTGCATGCCTTGCAAATTTCATAAAATTGTGATTGAGAGATATATCCTTCCCCAATGAGGTTAAGCGCATCCATGTGATCCTCATTAATCCCCCATAAGAATATCGGCTTTAAAGACTCATCAGAGAGTTTATTTTAGTAGGACTTCTTAAGGAAAAACTAAAACCTTTCCATCTAGTCTTCCATGGATTCATCCTCCATTTGTGATATCCTAAATATGTCATCTCTCTTTTTGTTTGTTCATCTATATTATTCCTATTACTTTTCCAAGAACTTTGTCTTCATGGTATTCTAATTTGGAACAACATATCTTCCCAAACTCATAAAGCATCTTAGAGAAACATTCTTCAAGGTTGTTTGAAAAAGTTTGAGCCTATATTCATTTTTAGTATAATTAAATAACTTTTATGTAGCTAAAACCTAAAAAATAAGGGGGGGCTCTAATCTTTTTGGAAGATAGAACTAGGGTTTAGGACCTTTCCACCTATTTCCTTCAAGTTTCACTGAAGGAAACCTTAGAGATCTCAATCTAGGGATGGAATGAGGGAAAGTTATCTGCAATAAGGTGCCCTAGGGTATGATTAAATACTAAAAGAGGGCTCAACACCAAGCAAGGGCTTGGAAAGAAATAAATGTAATGAAATGTTAACCTAACTATGCAACTCAAGATATGAAATTGAAAAATAGAAGAATGAACTGAGAAAGGATAGAGGTGCACCTAGAAACTAAAAAGGATTGGATTGAGGTCTGAAATGTTGGAAATACTAATTTTTAATGCAAATTGGGACTCATACGCTAGTAGGGGAGATTTAATCCCAGTTTAGGATTTTGGGCCAAAACTGGAATTTTGAATTGCTAAACCAAGATCTACAAAAAATTCCTTAAAATTGGTATACTAGGACTCATGTACCACAAGTGGCAATTTAGTACCAGTACTAGGTTTGAATTGAAACTCTAATATCCTCTAATTTTCTCCTATAGCTTATTTCCTATCAAATCTCTAAGTCTAGAACACTGAATTGCAACTTGTAGGTAACTTTTTGTGATCTTGGAATGTAGATGACAACTTTGACAACTTGAAAAGTGTTCTCCAATCTTTCTCTTCAATGTATCTCCAACCTAAATATGTAAATCACACATCAAAGAGAGGTAAAAATATTGGTTTTTTAGTAGATAGGGGTTTTCCTTGGTCAAACCTCATTTTGGTAATCAAACCTTGAAATGAAATCAAATAGAAGGAAGGAATGATGAATGAACAATATGTAATGTTGCAACTCACCAAAACCTTGAATAAAAGGTTGCAATTTTGTATGTAATGGCTAGCATGAATGTGAATCTTGACTCTTTCTTTTTGATATGAGATCTTGACTTGAACACTTTCTTGAATCATAAGATACCCACATCACAAATGTTAGCTCAAAAACAAACATGATGCATGATGAACATGAAAGAATGCAATAAACTCAATGGGGCTGATCTTGAAAGATGACTTGGCTCCAGTTTATGGCTAACAGATCTCTTGCCAAGAATTGAATTCAAAATTAGGTCCAAGCTAAGCAAGACTCATATGCCAGTTGGGGCATTTGAGTCCTAGTAGGCTAGGATCATGACACAAATTTCAAGAAATTTATGTTTTATGCTAAATTTACGTTTAAGTCCCGAAACATAGGTGGGACCCATATGCCCAAGGTGGCACATTAGTCCTAGATCAGTAAATATGGTCCATACTAACCAAAATCATTAAATTATGATCAGTCACTTGATATGTGTCAGGATTATCCTTAGAAAGATGCATTAAATAAGGCTTGTGGATGCAAAATAAGACCAAATAAGGCATAAAGAAGCCTAATTTTAGCAAGGAGGGTGCAAAAAAGTGTGAAAATGTAAAGGGATACATTTTTCTACACTACATAGCACATCAAACTCAAAAATGAATGTATCTAGATACTCCGTGACCAACCCATAGAAGACAAGTAATGTTGAAGGAGGTATGTTCTTCAGTGCATTTCTTCTTTCCTCATTAGCAATGGAGAATTCAAAAGTTGCATGCTCTAGTGGGTCTTCCATTGTAGCATCACCTAGGGTAATGATATGTGTATGGGAAGTCTCCTTTGTATCTAACATGGATATTGGTGTTAGAGATGATTAGTCTCTAGGAATACCCTTGCTTTGTTCACTATGATCACTAGTATCCTCTAAAGATTTGTGTGTTGAGGGGATAAATCTTCATAGAGTGTCTCACTACCTCCACATGCAATAGTTGTGACTCTTTCAAGCAACGAATCCTACACATTGTTAGTAAATTATTTTTGTATTGATAACTAAAACCTAATTACACTAATTCTGAAAACAAAATTCTAACTATGAAATCTTGAAATAACACTAGAGAATCCTAAATTTAGCAGCATCCCCAGAAACAACACCAAAAATGTAAGGCCTCACCAATATCCAATCAACTTGGTGTTAGACATTAAATTCAAAGGAAGGGTTCCTAACTCAATGATCCACTAAACCCTCATAAAAGACTCTATTAAATTATCAACCAGGGCTTTGTAATATTTTGATGATGTTGGCACTATATTTGCATTCATGGACTCTAAATGACCTATATCATCAAGTATAGGTGGTTTATACGTGAGTAGAAAAACTATAAAGGATAGAAAATGAAAATAAAGCATAAACTACAAAACAAGGGAATTAACTTAATTTTCTACTTATGTTGTAGGTACCTTTAGCTTAACATTGTAACTATTCACTTCTAAACTTGGACTCTGCAATTTCACTAGTACTTTTGATTCTTCTAACTACTTGACTCACTCTAGAAGATGACTCAATGATGCATTATAGAACTTAAACCATGAGACTAAATATCATTCTCATGCATGTAATGAAGAATCTATCAAAATGAATGAAATAATATAAACATCTAAATTAAAAATAGAAATTAAGGTGGGTGAATAGTAACTTGTGTAGCCCTTGCTCAAGTTTTTGTACCCTCAAGAGAATCCACATATTTACTACTTAATTGAACTAATCATAACAGTAAACTAAAGCATCTTTATTGCATATAATTGAACTCTACAATCTAACAATAATCTTCATAGATTTCTCATTCATGAATGCATAACAAAAAACTAACAAAGAAATATTTTCTATGTAACAAAACTATAACTATCAAAAGATATATCTTCCAACTAGATTTTCTCCTCAACTACCAATCCAACTATATAGGTTCAGGAGGAGGTTTATTTGCATAAGGACTGAAAATATAAATTAAGTGAAGATGTCTACTCTCCCTAAAAATAGAGAGAGACAAACTCTTTGCAACTAAAACTATAACTGAAAAAGATAGAAGAAGACAAATAGGTTTGCAACTCTTTTTTAATAGCATGACAAAGACATGCTATATGCAAACAGTCGTGTCACTTTCCCAATTGCTACAAACTTCTTCTTTCCTCCATCATCTTATTGAATTATCTAATGACTCACATCTAACTATTCCAATTATCACTTCCATCATTTCTACAACTATCATGTTTCCATCATCCTTGGAATCTCCCCTACAATCAGCCTAGAATCCTTTGGTTGTGGGCTCCATTTTTTGTGGGTTGCAATAATTCTAGCTATAAGGAGTTAGTTTCATCTAAAGCATACATACAATTATCAATCATGAATTAAACATAAATTCACATTTAATTTCATACACATTCACACATTCATCCATGGAAACATCATCATATCATAATCATATTTCCACTCATCCAAGTTTTGTTTGGATGGCATGAAATATATAAAAGTTATATAAGTTCAAGAATGTGTATGAAACAAGTAGCTTAGAGTGTTTAAAAGATATGAACTAAACAAGAGAAAACTAGCTATTAATCAAGCTCATCACCTAACAACTCTTCCCATTGCATACCATGCTGAGAATAAAATTTGATTTGATATATTTTTAATGTTAATAAAACTAGCTACTTGGTGTTTCCTTCTATTTTTATTGAAGTTGATTTATTCATCAATTGAGGGGTTCAGATGTTGGCAGGTGAAAAATTCAAAGTTATCTAATTTGCACAAAAATTGGTGAGTAGGTTTGGATTGATGTCCCATGTTCCCTTGTAGAAATTTTTTTATCCAACCTTCAATAATTTCAAGATATTAAAATTTATGTAAACCAACAGGTTAGAAATAGAAAGTTTTAATATCTCTTAAGCAATGCACGATACAACCATGAGATCTTTGCCATTAATTCCCAAATGATTTTAATAATTATTTGAAACCTATTTTTGTCTTATGTTAATCATATGCTCGTTGAGGATATCTTGCATCAAAATTGTTGGGTAGGAAGTTTGTGAGCATAGGCTCACAAAGGTGGAGTTGAGTAATCAAACTACTCTTCTAGGTTTTAGCCAGCCTATAGTGAAATCCATCATTAGGATAAAATTGCACACATTCATTTATTTTTCCTCATCTTCCATCATATAGTTGGAACATTCACCATCCTCCTCCAATAAATATGCATCCTCTTCCTCCTTTCTCTTATGGACTTGCATCCACCATATACCATCCTCCTTTGCCAAATACTCCCTACTCTCCTCTCCTCTTTCATAGGATCCAACCCACCACAAACTAATCACCTCCATCAAGTTCTACCTATAGCATCCTCTACAATTTATATACATAAACATGCAACATGTACACAAAACTCTACAGCTATAACTTTATCCTGTACAACAACGTCCTCTTCTACTTTGACTATGGAAGAATAACTATAAATGAAATCAAAATGTTTATAGATTACCTCTTTTACCTTTGATGTAAACCTCATCTTATTTCCTCCATCAGTAAGCTTACCAAACCACTCTTCTTTTACTGCCTAAATATGCAACATTAAGTCATCCTTTTCTTCACCATTTACAATCTCTTCACATTCCATTGTTGCAATTAGATCATCTACAACTGCATCTTCATTCTCTTCTACCATCATTGTTGCTACACTTGCATCCTATTGTTCATTATTTTCTTCTTCTTTCTCCATACATTCTTTCTCATGGCATGTCTTCACTACAACCTCTTCAGTCTTGATATCCTTTCCATGCTACCCTGTTTCCAATCTACTCAATCTTTCATTTATATTAAGCATCATTTCTAAAATATTCCTCTTTCGATATTTTCTCTAGAGCCTTTCCATATCGGGGGCTTCTTCCTCATGAGTATACTCATCTCATTCATTGCTTCAATCTTTCACAACTTTCATCTCATGCTCTAAAATCTGCGATCACACTTCCTTTTGTGGCTCCCTAGAGCTCAATTTCTTAGGGCTTATATCTACTGGCAAAAAACCTCACATGAGATCTTCTTCATTGTGCTTCCTCTATCCACCCACTAGTCCTAGCATAGGTTGCCTCACATTCAATGCTCTATCTATACACTCAAAACCTATGAATTTGATACTGGATTTGACACAAGAGGTACTCGCTCTTTCCCAAACACATACACTTCCACATGCAAAATCACACAACACACACATGAAACTCTCTGCCCACAAAATTAAGCATTATCCAAACAAAGATTGCAAAAATATTCTTATTTTATTCAATTAAATTCATTACATCTACAAGCTGAAACAACATCACACTATCACAATTTAAGTTGTATCTATAGCTTTCCACTATTATAACACTCTTCCTTGAAGCCTCTCCTCCAAAATCTGTAACAAAACTAATTAAATGTCACTATCCAGGTGCTTTTCTCTAAGCTCTTCTCTTTCATTTCCTACACCTTTGTTTTCTCCTCTGATGAATTTTAGTTCTTTTTAATGTTAAATGGTCACACTACATGAAGCAACCTCTCTCTCTACAAACTTCAATCTATGTTCCTCTTCTTAATTTGAAAACTTTACTTCAATCTAGACATCGTGCCATTTTTTATCTTCAAACATTCTATATTTTTCTTTATAATGTAACCTATCCTTCCATTTGAACATATCATGGTACTATTAGATTATGACAAAAATTTAGAAAGAAAGAAAATTTTATCTTTTGGAAAGATAAGGGAAATAAAGTAAATTCTTGTCTTTGGGAAATCTTATCTTTGGAATCCTTTTGGAAAAGATAAAGATTTAAAACAAAAGATAGAGCTTTAAAAAAAAATAAAACAAAGCAATAAAAATAAAGCTTGTTTTTTCTATGTGCAACATAGGTTGAAGATATTATTTATATCTTGTTTCCTTGAAGGCTAAATCAAATTATTGTAATGAATTGTATTGAAGAGCAACAATTGTTTGAAAGTTGTAATCAATTTCTCTGAGCAATAAGAATACTAATACTTTTCCCTGTGGATGTTTCCGTGACATATTTTCAATGTTTTACCACGTAAATTTGTGTCTTCTCTATTATTTTGTGATTCCATTTAATTATCTTTTGTATTTCTTTGCATCTAACTTGTGCTGCAATATTATTAGTTTTATGAGTTTATGTTTTCGTTTACACAACAATGACTGTATGTTTTATGGTTTTTCCCTTAACCAATGTCTCCTCCAATGATCTACAAGGTACTTCCATTTCCCTTATATCTACACTTTTTATTATTCAAATTATTATTTCCCACCTTTCATGAAGTATGACTTCATCCCATTTAACTCACACCTCATTCAATTCATAAATATTGTAGCCTATTCTTTATTTTCCATTTGTAAATTAAGTATGTTATGGGCATAGGTTTTATTTGAATTTATATTCTCAGTTCATGGCACCACCTCTACTTTGTCACTAGTTGCACAATATTCTTTATTTCATTGAAAATAGAGGCTCATTCTTGCCTTGTTGTGGCCTACTAGAAAATATTTTTGTATCCTATCCCTCTACTGCAGTAGATGGAATTATTCTATGTAGATTATCTTCTACTTTTTTTTGAATTTTGGAAAAATTTGTGAGATGTTCATATTTTGGAGATTTTGGGCATGAATTACACTTCTTCTACTAACAGATCTTAAAAAATGTAATCCATTGTCCCTTTTTATTCTTGAAATTCTTTGGAGCTAATCAAGATGGTCTTAAGACAACTTTAGAACTTGTGATACCAATGAAGAATTCAAGTAGTGTTCAACTTCTTGCTCAATACTGAGTATGAGTGAACTTGTCAAGGATGTATTTTCTCTATTCTTTGATTACATTTTTAAGAAATGGGTCA
Organism: Sequoia sempervirens; assembly: GCA_007258455.2. NCBI lineage: Eukaryota > Viridiplantae > Streptophyta > Pinopsida > Cupressales > Cupressaceae > Sequoia > Sequoia sempervirens. Next base: position 243,495,667 of record VDFB02281492.1, read on the forward strand.
TCCACTTTCTGGGGCTTAAATCATTATTAAATATAATTTTATTTCACTTTGTTGGAACTCATAAAAAATAAATTGGGAAATATTTTTAGGACCTATCACTTTTAAAAAAAAAAATTCAATGTCTTGTGTAACAACAAATAGGGGTTGTCACCAAACAAGATATCATTTCTTGCATAATTTCTCCCTTTTTGCTTATTCTCACATTCACTCTTTAGAAGTTGGTGTTAAAATGATTATCTCAATAGGGTAGGATAAGATTAAATAATAGTAGCTTCAAGGATAAGAGGAATATCTTTTATGGATAATGAATACATTAATGTTGTAAAGATCATATATTTTGTATTTTCAATATTGGGGCTACTAGATATTTTCATGTAGTCTTCTTATTGTGTGATAATAGCTACTTGAAATTTCCATATAGTTTACGAAGCATCTTTTAAATCTCTTGAAATTCTCACACTACAATTTTTTTATATAATTCCATTGTGTATTTATATGATAGTTATAATAATATTATATAAAATAAATTTATAATTCTTCAAAGTAGATCCTATAAGTAAAATAAATTGGTAATTAAATAGTGTTAAAAGTAAAATGGAATAATCATTGCTCAAGTAAATAAAAAAACTTAAGATTATATTTAATATATCTATAATAGTTTATGTACATTTATTTGATTTTGTTGGTCAAACAATTTTCAATATCGTATTTATATTATATTATATTGTAATGAGTATACATATAGTTAAATTAACATATTAAATTACATAATATATTATATTAAAGAAGTATTGAAGTTATCATAATGCTTATTTTGACAAACTCAACTTTAACTTCACTCCTAGATATTTTTCTATCAAACTTAAAATCAACTAATTGGTCAATTATGTATCCTAATGATCAAACACAACTTCAACTTTACTAGCCATAGTTGTGCCTATTATGGATCAAACCGTGGGATCAAGGTCAGCCCTAACAACTAATCTTCACCAAACCATTAACATTAGGATAGAATCTTCTTGCATGAGTATATTGATCTCGTAACTATTACTCGGCTACTTTTATATCATTATGTCATGCCACCCTGTCTATCAATTAGATAACAAATTCTTTACCTACTTCTTGATTGACAACAAATGCTTATAATACTACAAAGACAAATACTCGCCACTATGTGGCACTTGTTTCATTATTAGTCAACTCTCTTAAATTTATAATTTATGGAATACCAATAAACAGTATATTAAAAGATAAGGCTTTAGGTGCAACCCATCTCCATCATTAGTCAACTCTGTCCTAAAGTTAAAATTATTGAACAAAATAATGTTTACTAGGTTGAAATATAAATTTCAGATGCAGACCATCTCCATCATTAATCCACTCCATCCTAAGCTGCTCCATCGTTTATGAAATAACAAAACAATTGATAAGTAGGAGGTATTATCAACCACATGTCAAATTGTGATTTCCACCACATGTCAAATTGTGATATTGCTATAAGATTCAACCATGTAGTTTTTTACAAGTCAAACTCATTGATCCATGTTTCATGAGTAGTGGTTCACAAGAACCCATCTCTCATGATAGTGAATGGTCCACTTAGCACTCATTGCATTTAGGTGATGCTCATAGAGGTGGAGCACTGGACCTTCCCGAAAGTTCACCCATCCCAGTACTTTTACAACTCAAACGTGCTTAACCATGAAATTTTTCCAAAAGAAATTGGTTTCTTCATATATAAGCATTTGTTTTCAAATCTCCCATCAAACGCTAGTTGACAGTATATTCTTTTCAGTAAATATGACGACCGTGAAATATATTAATGTTTTCTAGCCAGTGATCTAGTGTTAATCCACAACATATATTACTTGGACTTGATTTTGATTTAAATACTTAAAAAAGTTCATCCACTGCAGTTGGGGAGGGGCAAAACTAATATGTTACAGGTAATAGCTGTTGGTATAACAGAACATGAGAAGGGAAAAATAAGTTCATCTACAAGTACACCCATCTCATTCACTACTACAATCTTTCACAACTTTTACCTCATGCTCTACAATCTGCAATCACACTTATTTTTGTGAATTCCTAGATCTCAATTTCTTAGGGCTTACCTCTACCTGCAAAAAACCTCACATGATATCTTCTTCTTCACCATTCTTCTTCTGTCCACCCACCAGTCCTAGCATAGGCTACCTCATTTTCAATGCTCTACCTATACACTCAAAACCTATGGCTCTTATACCATTTGACACAAGAGGTACTCCCTCTTTCCCAAACACATACACTTCCACACACAGGAAACTCTCTACCCACAAATTAAACATCATCCAAACAAAGATTGCAACAAGATTCTTATTTTATTCAATTAAATTCATAACATCAAGGAGTTGAAACAAATTCACACTATTAAAATTTAAGTTGTATCTATATAGCTTTCCTCTATTCTAGCGCTCTTCCCTGAAGGCTCTCCTCCAAAATCTGGTACAAAACTAATTAAATGCCTCTATCTAGGTGCATTTCTCTAAGCTCTACTCTTTTATTCCTTACACCTTTGTTTTCTCCTTTGATGAATTTTATTTCTTTTTAATGTTAAATGGTCACACTACATGAAGTGACCTCTCTCTCTACAAAATTCAATCTATCTTCATCTTCTTAATTGGTGAAATCTACTTCAATCTCGACATCGTACCATTTTTTTATCTTCAAACTTTCTATATTTTTATTTATAGTGCAACCTATCCTTCCATTCAATATCACATGACTGTATTTTTTTATGGTTTTTCCCTTAACCAATGGTCTCCTCCTATTGTCTGCAACAATTCCATTTCCCTTATATCTACATTTTTTATTATTCAAATTGTTATTTCCCACCTTTTATGAACTATGACTTCATCCCATTCAACTCACACCTAGTTTAATTCATAAATATTGTAGCCTATCCTTTATTTTACATTTGCAAATTAAGTATGTTATGTGTAGGGTTTATTTGAATTTATCTTCTCACTTCATGGCACCACCTCTGCTCTGTCACTAGTTGCACATTATTATTTATTTCATTTAAAAATAGAGGCTCCTTCCTATCTTGTTGTGGCCTACACCTTTTTTTATTGTTGCAACCTACTAGAAAATATTGTTGAATCCTAGCTCCCTACTGCAGCAGATGGAATTATTTTGAGTGTAAATTATCTTCTATTTTTTTCTAAATTTTGGACAAATTTGTGAGATATTCATCTTTAGGGGAGTTTGGGAATGAATTACACTTCTTTTGCTAACAGATCTTAAAAAAAGCAAACCATTGCCCCTTTTCATTCTTGAAATTCTTTGGAGCTAATCCAAATGGTTTTAAGACAACTTTAGAACTTGTGATATCAATGAATAATTCCAGTAGTGTTCAACTTCTTGCTCAATACTGAGTATGATTGAACTTTTCAAGGATGCATTTTCTCTATTCTTTGATTACATTTTTATGAAATGGGCCATCCACTTTCCGGGGCTTAATCATTATTAAATATAATTTTATTTCACTTTTTTGGAACTCATCTAAATTTTCTGGGAAATGCTTTAGGCTCTATCACTTTATTTAAATTTCTTTGTCAATGTCTTTTGCAACAACAAATAGGGGTTGTCACCAAAAAAGATATGGTTTCCTACATAATTTCTCCCTTTCTACTTATTCTCACATTCACTCTCTAGAAGTTGGTGTTGAAATGATTATCTCAATAGGGTAGGATAAGATTAAATAATAGTGTATCTTCAAGGATAAGAGTAATGTCTTGTATGGATAATGAATACAATAATTTTGTAAAGATCCTATTTTATCTTTTCAATATTGGGGCTAGTAGATATTTTCATGTAGTTTTGTTATTGAGTGATAATAGCTACATGAAGTGTCTATACAGTTCAGGAAGCATCCTTAAAATCTCTTGAAATTCTTGCACTACAATTTTTTTTATATAATTACATTGCATATTTATATTATAGTTATAATAATATTATATAAAATAAATTTTATAATTCTTCAAAGTAGATACTATAAGTAAAATAAATTGGTAGTTAAATAGTTGTTAAAAGTAAAATAGAATAATCATTGTTCAAGTAAATAAAAAAAACTTAAGATTGTATTCATATATCTATAAAAGTTTATGTACATTGATTTGATTTTGTTGGTCCGACTATTTTGATATTGTATTTATATTATTGTATTGTAATGAGTATACATATAGTTTAATTAACATATTAAATTACATAATACATTATATCAATGAAGAGTTGAAGTTGTCATAATTCTTATTTTGACAAACTCAACTTTAACTGCACTTCTAGAGATTTTTCTATCAAACTTAAAATCAACTAATCCATCAATTATGTAACTTAAAGATCAAACACAACTTCAACTATACTAGTCATAGTTGTGCCTATTATGAGTTAAACTTGGGATCAAGGTCAACCCTAACAACTAATTTTCACCAAACCATTAACATCATGATAGAATCATCTTCCACTAGTCTATTGATCTCATAACTATTACTCGGCTACTTTTATATCACTATGTCATGCCACCTTGTCTATCAATTAGATAACAAATTCTTTACCTACTTCTTGATTGACAACAAATGTTTTTCTTATAATACTACAAAAACAAATACTAACCACTATGTGCCACTTGTTTCATTATTAATCAACTCTCTCTTAAATTTATAATTTGTGGAATACCAATAAGTAGTATATTAAAAAATAAGGGTTTAGGTGCAACCCATCTCCATCAATAGTCAACTCTGTCCTAAAGTTATAATTATTGAACAAAATAATGTTTACTAGGTTGAAATATAAATTTCAGATGCAAACCGTCTCCATCATTAATCCACTCTATCCTAGGTCATGGTTTATTAAATAAAACTAAAAGAGGGGTAGAAATTTATTCAAACTAAAATAAAGCAGTACAAAGCAAGGGCATTGCACACCTTGTCAATGTCAACTAAGTGGTCCAACTTTTGTCACAAATCTGGCGGCAATTAACCCCTATCCACAATGTTCCAATTCTGTAGATGATTTAAAGCCCATTTGGCCAAACAATCCGCAACCCCATTCCATTCTTTAGGAATGTGACAGAGAGTAACAGATTCTAAGAAACACACAGATTAAGAATCTGTTTTATAATTACAGCCAAATGCCAAGTGACATCTTCTAATTGCTGCCTCTTCAACAAAGTCACCACCACCTGAGAATCAGATTCACAAAACAATTGCTTTCTTCAAATATAAGCGTCTGTTTTCAGGTCTCCCATCGCATGCTAGTTGACAGTATACTTTTTCAGTAAATGTGACGACCGTGAAATATATTAATGTTTTGAAGCAGACGATCTAGTGTTGTTCCACAGCATATTTTAGGCAAGATTTTGACATCTTAGACTTTGTCTGTCCCTCTATCCTTAAAAGCATGAGTACGCTAACTTGATTTTGATTTAAATACTTAGAAAATTTCATCCACTGCAGTTGGGGAGGGGCAGAACTAATATGTTACAGGTAACAGCTGTTGGTACAACAGAACAGGATAATCTGAAACTTGTTATTAACTTTATTGTTCCATTCCCTGTGTGATCTTGCGTATCATTCCTAGGTTGCAAAGATGAATTGTTTGTTGGTGTTGTGGCGTCATCTATTTCTGTTTCTCTTCCTTTCCACTCCTACCAAAATTGCTGCCCAATCAAACTCTGATCAACAAAGTCTCATTGCAATCAAGAATTCAATCACCTTGGATCCTCTCAATGTTTTTGCGAATTGGGTCCCCAGTATTCCCTTCTGCAACTGGACGGGAGTGCGTTGTGATGCAGCAGACCAGAGAGTAGAGTCCCTCAGTCTTGAGAGCTTCCAATTAGAGGGCTCTGTTTCCCCTGCAATTGGAAACCTCTCCTTTTTAAAAGAACTCTATCTCTATAACAACAGCCTCAGTGGAGAAATTCCACAGGAATTAGGGAGACTAGAGCGCCTGCAACGACTATATCTATCACTCAATAAACTTCAAGGTCAAATTCCATTGAATCTCTCTGCTTGCCAGGAGTTAATACAATTGTCTCTAGCGGATAATCATTTGACAGGAAGCATTCCACCACAGATGAGTGGCCTCACAAAACTTCAAGTTCTTATGTTGGGAGCTAACAACCTCACAGGTACCATTCCGTCATCTTTAGCAAACCTTTCTTCTCTATATAGGCTGTTTCTGGAAACTAACCATCTCCAAGGCGTAATTCCCCAAGAATTAGGACAGCTAAATGGATTGCAGTCGCTCTACTTATTTGAAAATAATTTATCAGGCCCTGTTCCATCTTCCCTTTCAAACGCATCAGCCCTCACTGAATTAGATCTCCACAGCAACAACTTGAATGGTGAGATCCCATCTGAGTTTGGGAAGTTGGCTCAGTTGCAAATACTTTATCTATGGGGTAATAACCTCAAAGGTGCTATTCCAACCTCGCTTGCCAATTGCTCCCAAATGGTTAATCTGGACATAGAGTTAAATCACCTGACAGGGGTTGTGCCATTGGAGTTCAGCAAGCTTTCCCACCTTGAATTTCTGAGTTTATCTTCTAATCAACTTGTTAGTGGCAGCTCTACCACAATCCCCATTCTGTTAGCTCTGTCCAACTGCACCCAATTGAATGAATTGCGTTTCCATGACAATTATTTAACAGGACACATCCCAGAACAACTCCCCACAAATCTGTCCGTGCTTTTACTAAATGGAAATAATATAACAGGATTTATACCTTCACAGATTGCCAACCTAACCAATTTGACTCAAATTGATTTCTCTTCTAATCTGTTTACGGGCCAGATCCCGTCCTCGTTGGGCAATCTTGAAAAGTTGCAAAGATTATGGCTGGACAACAACAAGCTAGAAGGAAGCATACCTAGTGCGATTGGTGAAATAGCAGAGCTTGGGGAGCTATCAGTGAGCCATAACATGCTTTCTGGAGACATCCCTGACACAATTGGTCAACTTCAACAACTCAGACACCTTATGCTTCATCACAACCAACTGTCAGGGAGGATACCAGCTAGTTTGGGGAAATGCTATGAATTGGAGCTGCTGGACCTTTCCAACAATCAATTCACTGGACAACTACCCCCTGAAGTGGCCTCTCTTCCCAATTTACAGCTTTATTTCAACTTGTCAGGGAATTCATTGGAAGGACAATTGCCTCTGGAAATTGGAAGGATGGTGAATGTCCAAGGTATAGATGTCTCTGCAAATAGGTTGGAAGGTCAAATTCCAGCCACACTGGGAAGCTGTTCAAACCTCCAGCATTTAAATCTTTCCTCAAACAAATTACAAGGCCAAATTCCAAATTCTCTTGGTGACTTAAATAACCTAGTGGATATGGACCTGTCTTATAACAACCTGTCAGGACCGTTACCTGTGTCTTTAAGAAACCTGAAGATGTTGGAGTATATGAACTTGTCTTTCAACAACTTGAGTGGAGAAATCCCACAAGAAGGTGCTTTCCACAATTTCACAGCTGCATCATTTATAGGAAATTCTTTTCTTTGTGGAGAATGGATACATCTTCGCTCGTGTTCAATTGTCATTACTTTAGGTAAAAACCCGAGAAGTAAAGTTCGAACAATTGCATTAGCAGCGGGAGCAGTCGCCATTGTAATGTGTTTGCTAATAGGGGGATTAATTTACAGGAGACATTACTTGCATATTCAGAGGATGAGTCATGGTGACTCTACAGGTCTTCCAAAGATAAATCTCATTGCTCACAGGGGAATTTCGTATCAAGAAATAATTAAAGCAACTAATGGATTTGATGGGCAGAACTTGTTAGGTACTGGTAGCTTTGGCTCTGTTTATAAAGGTATTTTAAATGATGGTACAGTCGCTGCTTTCAAGGTCCTCAACATGCAAAACGAAAGGGCCTGGAAGAGTTTTAGTGCAGAGTGCAAAGTTCTGGGAAACTCTAGGCACAGGAATCTGGTTAACCTCATAACCTTTTGTTCAGAAACTGAAAATAAAGTGTTGGTTCTCCAACTCATGTCTAGAGGAAATTTGGAGAAACTTTTGTTTTCAGATAGTTTTTTACTGGACCTGAGAGACATAGTAAACATAGCATTAGATGTAGCCCATGGATTGGAATATCTACATCATGATTGTTCACTGCAAGTTGTACACTGTGATATAAAGCCTAGCAATATTCTCCTGGATGAGGATTTGACAGCCCATGTAGCCGATTTTGGCATCGCTCAATTGATTTGTGGGCCAGAGTCCTTAGAATCATTGACTTCAATTCTCTCTCTCAAAGGATCCATCGGCCACATTCCACCAGGTACTGATGTGCTAAGTAATTATATGTTCTTATTGCCATGTATAAGATCCGATCTGACAGGTAAACTCTTTGTTTGTTTGTTCAATGCAGAGTATGGCGTGAGTGGGAAGATTTCGACAAAGGGTGATATTTACAGCTATGGTATTGTGTTGTTAGAGATGATAACCAGAAAGAGTCCAACTGATGATATGTTTATGGGAGAATTCAACCTCCATAAGTGGGTCAGCATGCATTTTCCTGATAGAGTGCAGGAGATCGTTGACCAGAAAGTGATGAGAGATTTAGAGGAATATGAGATAAATATGGTTCTTATTCCATTCATACACATGGGCTTGGTTTGTTCAAATGAATCACCTTTGCAACGACCCACAGCGCAAGAGGTGGCAACAGCACTAGAAATTATGAGGAATAATCTGCTTCGAAGCACAGTGACTAACAGACTAGAGACATATTTTTAAGCTTTTCTTGGTGATATTGAGGTATGCAGGTGGCCACTCAGGACAAGATGTGTAAATATGTAGGATTCTTTGTTTATTTTGAAATTCTTGAAAAAATTGTTCGTTTTGCTGAACACTTTTACTTTTATCTGTTTTAACGTTAAGTTATAATTTTCAGATCAGAAAAATGATCTTCAGGCCTATGGTGTTAATTCTCTTCATGCCTATTTGAATCCTTCCTCCATCTTTCAGTTATAATCGAGCAGACAAACAAATAATAGAAGTGTATGATGTCTTTGGAGTGGAACGTACTATCATATATAGATTTTAGGTTTTTTTTATCATCTCTACTTTCTAGTTTTATATTAGCTCTTAAAATTAGCTTGGAGAGAAGGGAGCAAATCTAGATTCATTGCATTTCACATTCTATTTATTTAATTCTAAGATTACTTTATATTCTTTTATTAACAGTTAAATTAGCATTTAAAGGAGATTTTTTTTTGGATTTTGAGAAACAATTTCACATTTAGTATGTTTGATTCAAGATTGTAATGCTTATCGATATGTAATATTTTCCTACTTAATTTGAAAGAGTTCATATGTGTTATTGTTAGGTATTATTCTCATTTTGTTTCTTTATTTACAATCACCTAATGTAGCATATCTAAACACAATCATATTTTTTATTTAAACTAAAATAAAGAAATATTAATAATTTCAAAGATATTTTTAATAATAGATAGGATAGAAAAAACAATGATATAGAATTGTATTGTACCCCTCAAGTAGAATATAATATCCCAATAGATTTTAATCGCTCTAGAAACATACATTTTTCTCTTTGATCAATCTAGAAATTTTCTCTTTGTTCAGCATTTTTCAGTCAATAACAATTTCAAAGGATACTAATTCCTTCAAGCTAAGCTTCTTATATTTGTGTTGTGGCATATTATTTAGTTTTCAAGATGTTGGTTCTATCAAAGATGTTTGCGACTATGTAAGGATTTTCAATTTTCATAGGAGTTTCATTTTTGTTATAAAAGTTAGTTTTTGTGTTAGCTATTGACACAATATCAAGTAGATAGTTTACACATTGATATAAACATTGTCAAATTAATAGGGATAAAATGTTCTATGATTGGATGAAGTTTTTATCTTAGAAAACATGTAGTCTTGCTTCACAAGAAATAAAGAAGGTTGAAGATCAGTCTAGATATTTCTTATTGCTCCAATGATGCCAATTCAATGGTGGAGCCCAATAAATTTATAAGAGCACAAATAAAGGGACTAAGGTGACATAGCAAATATTATGTGGTACCATTACACAAGGTTTCAAAATACTGGTTTGGTACATTTTGGATGTTTCTCTATTGATTAGAAGGCATTGATTCCTCCCTCTTGTTTTATATAATGAAAATGTTTATATGTTAATTGAGTGACTCATGTTACTAAAGTAGATGATAATTATAAGGTTATTTGAAAATAATTTTCATTGAATAAGATATGCTCCATTAAGCACATAACTCTTGAATGGCCTTGAACTTTAGAAGATACTCTTTATCATAACAATAATGAATATTACAAGAACCATTTTGATAAAAATTTCTTTAGAATGATTTTTTCATCTTTCTAAGATTTCCTCATATGGATTGGGGGCGGTTTCTTATAAACCATATTTTCACACAAATAATAAATTAGAACCCTTTTCTTCTTATATTGAATTCTCTTACATGATGCTATTTTTTCCCCTTGAACTTGTTGATCTTGTGAACATAGTCGCTATGCTCCTTTTAGGTATCTCAATATCTTATGGATCAAATGTATTATAAATAGAATCATGAAACTTAGTACCAATACTTAGCTTCCCTTCAAAATGAAAACTATGTTACTATGCACAAGACAATAATAAGAATCAAGATGACGTGAATACTAATCACTCATTGTCTTTTAGTAAGTTTTCTTATTTTCCAATGGTTTTAATACATTTGTCCACATTAGCAAATTCAAGGTTGTGCACATGAATATTCTTTGTATGAAGCTCAAATTTTACAATAAGGTCCATTCATTTTGAGGTGGTTTTTATTTTCCTTTTATGGTATAAAATTATTGCCATTCATCCCTATTTTTCCTTATTATTAATTTGAAAACTATAGAATATATTTTACTAATGGCTAGTGCTTCTTGGGGTCAACTTGAGTTCATTTATAAGCTATAGGAAGATGTCTCTAGCTACTAAAAATATTTGAATTGGAATGTTGATCTCTATATTCACCTTGAATGAATTAGTTTCTTAATTTGACACCTACTTTTTCCCCTATGCTTTTCTTTTTGGAACCATTTCCATTAATGGATAGTCAATTTTTTCTATGTACATCGATTTTGTGGGCTAAAATTAACATATGATCACACCAATTTGTACCATTATTCCTATTATATTTTACTTATGTATATGAATTGAATGTTCTAACATATTTAAAGTAACAATTTATTAATACAAGGTGAAATGCTTGACTCTTACAAGTATAGTGCTCCCTTTACCAAGGTATGTTGATCCAAACAATTGATTGCAAAAACTCCCTGCTCTTGAAAATCTAGACATATCTCTACAAATGTATGTTTATCCAAAAAAGTGACTACAAATTAAACTTATAGGTATGTAATGTTACATGATTGATATCTTATTCCCATGAGGATGATTGTAACTTAAATCTACATATGCATGAATGTAAGATCATCTAGATATTGGTCTATTAAAAAATTAGTATATCTAGTGTGTCTTAGGTTGATTTATATAATTAAGTGATGAATGAAAATATCTATAAGTTATAAGAATATACTATATAAGAAAAACAAAGGATATTCCATGTGAGTGTGGTATTCAACTTCATGATTCCATGGTATATTTTAACAATTTAGGGGAATCTTTGAGCTAATCTAATAGTATCATTCTAAAACATTTTTTGACTTGATGTAATAGGAAGTTGATTCATTTTTATAATATTTTAAATAAATTACATGATACCTTTGTATTGGTGTCTTCTTGTTGCTTGTGGGTTGTTACACCTATATCTTATTTGTAATTTATATACATGTAGGTCTAATTTTTTGTATGGTTTTAGGTGTGCTCTCTTCCTCCTTACAAGATTTGAATAAGTTACCCATTGAAGTGGGCATGGATTTAAGTAGTAAGAGGTTAAATAAATCTCATTATAATTACATCTCTCTTGTTATTTTAGGAGTATTTGTTAGGTTTCTCCATGATCTTATGGTCTATAGATGTAACTTGTGCCTTGTCTTATGCAACCTAGTATCAATAAAGGTATAGAGAATCTTGTTGGTGTATTTGTCTCATGTATGTGTTTATACATGGTAAGATGCATCCACTTATATGGTAAAAAGTATGTTATATTTTTATGGATGTAAAAGAGTATGTCTATCTACTAATAGGAGATAGTAAAAATTTATTTGCAATTAGTGTTAAGATGAATTATGTGTTAATCTTAGGAATTCATAATAGCTTGGCTATGGTTCTTAAATCCTTGTGCCTATTCTTTATTTTTATTTAATTTTACTATTAAGACCTTTGTGTTGTGTAGCTTCTTCCAATGGGTCAGGCTTAGTCAACATGGTTGTAAAAGTACCAAGTTGCTGCATAAAAAGACAAGATTACATTAGGCTATCAATCTATGTACATGTATTTAAACATAATAGATTTCAAAAATTAATGTCTAAATAACAATTTAAATGATATTGTATACTGAGTCCCTAGGAAAAATGAAATGGCTAATTGTGTAGCCTCCTACACTTGGGAAATCTAGTCCTCTACCAATAACTATTAAAGATTTTGGCACATAAATATATATTAGTACAAATATCTCTTATAAAATATGAAATAATTTAGATAAAACACACCATGAAATTACTTTAAGTCTTACTAGTGCTCCCACATAATCTCTAGCACCTGATGTATCTTCTCAAAATGGTCCACTCCATGCTCTATCAACTCCTACATCTGACATCTCATGGACCTCATAGTCGGATGTGTTTATGGGAGCCTCATTGGACTACCAAAGAGGACTCAAACATATATTGTGGCACGTGATGTAGTAATGGGGCACAAATATGTGTCGAAGAGGAGGGTGTACCAGTTGAAACTAATGCAACAGGTGCATCACCATCATGATGGGATGCACCATCATATGACTCCACAACATGATGGCTCTATGTGATTAAATAATCACTTAATGCATGTATGGCATCAATTCCCTGACTCCCTACATGTAAAAAAATCTCGGGGTAAGGTACTACATTCGAGGCAACAATAGGCAGAGCTGGAAGAACTAGGGTGACTCGGTGTTCTTTGGGTCTATCCTCTGGCATTCCTTTACCCACACCCTAGAAATCTTGCATGTCAAAGTAATTGACATGCCTCCCTAGGACAAACTTGACATATAATTTCCATAGAAAATACTGAGGGACGTCAATATTTTTGTTGTGTGGTTTATCAAAACCCATCCACCAACGTCTCTAGAAATCATTTAATATACCTCAATGTGTGCACCATTTAATTGAAATTTTGGCTTTCACACATCTATGGGCTATCCTATTTTGGGATTGATGAATAACTAGGATAATTGGGCTTTTTCAATATCAAGTGCCCTCACTTCATCATATGATAATCCATTGGCATAATGTTTCCTTTGGGACTCTCACCACTGTGCAAACCTATTATGCTCGTTTACCAGAGTTTCAACATTTTTTGAAATGATTGTTTCTATTTTTTTTTTCATATTTGATAGCTCAAGGAGTGTCTCATAAATTCAACATATGTTTCTCAATTGATTTAAATTTCTATGAATAGATTCATGTATTGTGGGCACATTTTGGTTTGGAAACATCGGTGGTGGTGAAGGAGGATTTGCAAGGTTTTCATCTTGAGTGGGGTTGGGATCAGCCATTCTTAAGCCTGTTTATTGATGAAAATTTTAAAAATTAACAATCATTTTAATGTAATAAAAAACCTATTAAAAACCCATTTTTGACTAAAATTCATAAAAATCCAATGCAAAACTAATATAAAATTGAAGAAAAATATTAAAATTTATAAATACCTATAAAATTTGACTGATTTGAGAAAAAAATTCACTCCCAAATGGATATCTGAGTCGCCTAAATGAAAACCCACGTGCACAAATGAAATGCAATATGTTGAAATAAGCTCTCAATTTTTTGTTTTTTGATTTTATGAAACAAGAAATGGATATCCATTTTGAAACAAATATTCGTTTCGTTTATGTTTCTTTTTTAATAACTTGTGGACTCTACCTCTATATATTATGTACGTTTATTATGAGCATAGTGAATGTTGTTTATAATATAATATAATTTAACATATTTATTATTATCCTATTTTGTATTATATTATATTATATTATATATAATATATATATATATTATATTATAATATATACATATTATATTATAATATAATACAATATAATATTATAATATAATACAATATAATATTTATATTATATAGTCGGTACCAATGTTTGCGAATAGGTCAGGAATGCCAAGGGTGAATAGGTCGGTGGGTTTGGTACCGGGGGCTGGGAGATAGGTGGGGCCCGGAGCAACTCTATAGCCTCCCACCCAAGGCCTATCCCTATATCCTCCCACCCCCCTGGTGGGAAACATTATATATAATAATATAAAAAAAAAAACTTAATATAATACCAGACCCAACCAAATTTAAAAAACTAACCTAAACAAAGCAGATATTTGTTCCAAAATGGATATCCATTGTAGAATGGACATCCATTTCGAACAGACATCTACTTAGGTTTGGTGTTTTCTATGGCATAATGTACTTTCTACCCAAGACTAGAAAAAATTCAAAGCGAATTTTTGCATTTTTGAGCAAGCTAAAAATGCCCTTTTTTCACATCGCCACTTTTTAGATCCCCATGATCTTGTACAGACCCACAATTTTTCCAAATTTCAATGATAGTTTCCCACATGGCATATTATCCTATTTCACAAGGTTCCATCTTTTTAGAACATACAAATTCATTCATTTTCATGCAAAACATTCATTTTCCCAATATTTTCATAATGCAAAAACCATAAAAGTTCCTAAATCTATCATTAAAATTCATCAAAATTTAAACTTAAAAATAAAAATTATAAAAAATACCCTCTGGTTGAAAATATGCCCAACACCCCTCTTAAGCTATAAAATTGACATTTCCCATTTCTCAAAAAATTGGGCATGGTAACCTCACATTTGAAAAAAAAATTAAATAAATCAAATAATTTAAACATCTAATTTGCTAAATGAAGCAAGTTGCGAGGATTCTACACTCCCCTAATAATTCTCCTACAACAATATTCAATGGAAATTGATCAAATAAAATAAAAACAATGAAGATACCTCAATTTCCTCCAAAATTTGAAATGTAAAACCTAACAAGCACACCACATGAGGACTCACAAAAACTAGAAAGTGTGATCCCCTCTTGAATCCTATCCCAATGGATCCAACCTCATCGAATTCTGATAATAGATGCACTCCCAATCAAAAAATATCTAAAATGATCCAAACAAGTTTTCCTCTCCCAATATTATTGGTCACATTTATAAAATAAAACAAAAATAGAAATATTTTTCTCTATTTATCCATTTCAAAACTCAATTAAAAATTCATATTTCTATTTTGTAATTCAAAAATGCCTCAATTTCTCCATAAAACAATTTGATCAATTAAATTCATTCCAAACACATCATTTAACATATAATTTAACCATTAAATTTATTTAAGCATAAAAGTGAACTAATTTTATGGAAAAATGGAATCTAAATAATTCAACACACACTTCCCTTGGGCTTCCACAATAAGGTTATGGTATCTGGAATCATATAAAATCAAATCAACATGGTTTAAGATAATGGTAAATTGCACTTGAATCAAGTACAATGGGCAATATTAACAATTGGCCAATGTGGCATCTCCACTATAACCACCATCAGGGAATTATTCAAACCTTTGAAGCCAGGTGGAAAAATTGATTGTACTTGTATCCACTCAAAAAATTCCAAGTGTACATGTGCATATATATAACAATTGAAACACATAGAATTCATGAATGAGGTATATAACATAATCATAAGTACTCATTCAAATACACATGTGCATAATCCTTAATTAAAAAAACATAATCCATCATAACATAATCATAATAAAACTATATTTAAAGGTGCATACAAACTAATGCCAATACAAAATAATAATTATGCTACGAATAATATTGAATCTATATATAGGTAAGAGAATATGATCAAATTCAAAAATTATACTAAATATTGAAAATGTGAGAAGCACTACATCCTCCCCTACTAGAAATATTATTACTCATGGAAGCATGCAAAAATACAAGGATAAAGAAATCTCAGTTGCATTACATCCTCTCAAGCCACTGAAGACTCATCATTCAGGGCCCATTAGAACCTTACTTGCTCTAGATACCAAACTTTAGTGTCTACTAGTGGAGAATATGAAAAGGATCTAAAGATAGTTTCCCACCCTCTTGGACCTACAAAGCAACCCAATCCAGAACATGGGTCACATCTTGAATATACTACTAAGAACTAAAATATGGAAAATGTTGTGGATATATGATAAGTTGTGTGGAAAAGCAAGACAATAGGTAACATGACCAATCCTTTTAAGGATCTCAAAAGGTCCAACAAAATTTAGTTTGAGTTTAGAGCCTTTTCCATGACAGATAAGACTCTTGCATGGTTGCACTCTCATTAAAATACAGTCACTTACTAAGAAGTTCCAATCCAATCTACGGGAATCAGTATACTTCTTTTAATGGTCATGGGTTGTCACCAAGTTCTCCTTGATCTGATCAACTTGCTACTCCATGTCCTAAAGCATCTCAAGAACCAAGATAACACAATCCTCCAAACAATCCCAACTCAAGGGAGTACAGAAAGTTTGACCATGAAAGGCCTAAAAAGGTGTCATGCTAAGAGAACTAGGGTACACATTATTATAGGAAAATACTACAAGATGCAAATATTCCTCCCACTTTGGCTATCAGTCCATCACATACATGCAAAGCATGTCCTCAAGAACCTAGATCACTCTCTCCATTTGACCATCTATCTCAGGATAATAGGAGGAACTAAAATTAAGTTTCACCCCCTAAATAATGTTTTAAGGAAGTCCATAACTTAGATGTGAACACTAGATCTCAATCTGAAATGATCCTATGACAAATCTCATGCAAACACACAATGTCGGGTCCATGAACAGACATGCCACTAGTGTGGCTAAATACAAAGACATTATTGGATAAAAATAGGGAACCTCCGATCATTTGTCCATATTATCAATGATTGCATCATGATGACGAGAAGACATAGGTAACCCACCTATGAAATCAAGAGAAATCATATCCCACTTCCACTCAGGAATGACATACAAATACAAAAAATGTGCGAGATGTTGATTATTGGAATTAACCACTTACACTCAAGGAATATAACCATATAATTGGTAACATTATGCATCATCATTCCCAAATGATATAATTGTCTAAGGTAATTTTGCATCTTCTTGACGCCAAGATGTGATGAACAGGGAGCATGATGTGCCTCAGACAAAATCATTAAACAAAGATCTTGGAAACTAGAACGTATGTATGACCAAGATCTTGTAATAGTCCATCATAATCCAAATAATAATAAGAAAACCTACCCCCAAGGGCTCTCTCAAACTCTATCTCCACTCTCTCCTCTTGACACCACGTATCACTTAGAAGTGCCTCAAGAATACGACACCACAAATTGATACCTAGGGTCAAAATTGAGATCTCATGTCTCCTCCTACTCAATGCATCTTGAAAAACATTCTCCTTCCCTCTGATTTAATGAATGGGTATGTTTAGGATCATCATGAAAAAAATAGGCCATTAAGTGGTGAAAAATTTAGAAAAATCAGAGTTAGGCAACTTGACGTAAAAATTTGAATAAGTTATCTATATTATTTCAAAAATATGTAACAATAGCATCTGTAGCAAATTGAATGTAGTTTCTAAACTACTAGGTTTATTTTAAAAAAATCTATTTGGTGAAAATTTGAAATTTCAATGCAATAATACTTAAATTTTAGGGAAAAAATAAGAAGTAGGTGTCTATCTGACCACCCAAACCACAATAAAATGATAATAATTTTTTATGAGATTATAGATATAAGTAGAGGACTCATGTCCTGATGTGATTCATAATTTTTTGTAATTTTTTTCCAAGTAAATAATTAATTATGAATTTTTTATTACAACTTTAAAAACATATAAAAACTTGTATGTTTGACCACCTTAATTTGGACAAAAATTCATGAAATTAATATTTTTTTTTTTTTAATCCTATAGTATGCAAAGCATAGAATGTGATGCATGTTTCATATTAAAAAAATGTGATACCGTTTTAAAGCTATAGATTTTTTTCAATCGGCCTATCAATCAAGACTTTAGTCGTAATTCAAATAGAAAATGAATAATAATTATTTTTTAAATTCAAAGTAAAGCATAATTTATATTTGTGGAAAGTTGAGAATGTCCTTTAAAAACCCTTTTTCATTTCATCAATTTTGGGTAAAAAATAAGTCATCAGCCACATACCCTAGACATACCCATCATATCACTAATTTTTGGCCCATCATGATCCTGCACATACCTGAACATAAAATTCATACTTGCACAAGGACTCCATCTAATGATGTTATCAAGAACTTAGGTTTGGCTGAGTAGAGGTATATTGTAGATTACGATGTTCAATATGAAGCTCAAATTCATGAATCAAAAGAAAATGCCTCCAATGAACAAGCACATGGACTACTTCTGCTAAATCCAAATTGTGACTGGGGTAGTTCAGCTCATGATCCTTGAAATTCCATGACTCATAAGCAATCAATCAACCCTTCTACATGAGAACAACCTTCACACCCACTCAAACCCCTTTACAAGGAGTCCACCTCTTGTAATACCCCTCGTGTTGTTGTTTGGACTTGATATTTTATGTGGTTTTGCTTGATACTTTGAGACTCTGATAGTTACTATTTGTTGGTTGGATTAGTTGATTGGATAGTTTAGACTGCTTGATGACTATGCTATGTTATATGATGACATGGATATTATGATACGACATTATGGTTACATTTGATTTGGTAATGTTTAATTTGATTTCAGTAGTATATTGTGATGCAATAGAATAGTAATTATTTTATGATGATATGATGTGATATGTATAGTTTAACAATGCTATTTTATACTTTTTATAGTTGTCATTATTGCTTTGGTGAGGGGACAGCGTAGTACCACTTTTTGCAAGTGCTCTGCTACATTGTGATTCCTTCTCATGATGTGATGCATTTGATTATATATATATACATGTGGTACACAATCTTTTTTGTATGCAAGAATTGTAGGAACAAAGTCTTGATTCCACCTGTTTTAGTAGGATAGGGCGAGCATCAATTTAATCCAATGGGTATGAAGTTGAAATAGAGATGACAAGGAAGTCGCCCTGTCCCAAGTTTGTCAACCCATTTTGTGTCTAGTGGTGTTGTGTGTCTTTGACCTTAGTCATTTTTGCATTTTATGATAGTTGTTTTGTGTGAATGTATTTATGTCATTTATTTTATGTTGGTGTTGTAGTATGATGTAATTTAAATAATTAAATGAATTAAAATAAATGTTAATAATAGTTATTGGAATAGTATTTATTAAAATATAAAAGTATTAAATTAAAAGTCATGTAATTTATTAAAGATAAATAAATTGGAAGGTGTAAATTAAATTATTTAAATTGGTATTTAGATAATTTAATGAAAATAGCATGTTGAGGATAATTAATGGAATAATACAATTAAATAAGTTAAATTTTGTGAATTGCAAGAATAAATTATCAAAATTGAAATTAAAACAAAAAGTGCATGTCAAATAGGAAAAAATCAAGAAAAGAATAAAAGGACCAATGAATGTTGAGATTTTTGGGCTGAAAAGCTAGTGAAGAAATAGAAAACTTCTTTTAATTCTGATTTTTGAGCTTTTGAAAAAGGGAAGAGGATATATTTTTATTTAATAACAAAAATGAGAGGTTTTTCATTCACGGGAAATTGAACAGAAGCTTCAAACAGAAATATTTGAGTTTCGTAAAAATTGTTTGTCTTCAATTGTTCTGGAAAAAAGACTCTTCTGAATAGAAAAGTAGAATAAAATTGGATTGAATAAGTTGGTGAAGTGTTGTACAAGAAAGGAGTGATTTTTGAAAAGTCGTTGATGCGTGGAAATTGAATGAAGGCTTCATCAAATGCTCTGCAAGTGAGGGACTTCAGGTTCCATTTTATTTCTTTGTTTTTTAGAATCAGTGAGAATAAATATGTTAATTTGTAGAAGAGGTTCTATTGGGGATTCAATATAAAATTTCTCTCATCAATCTAAATTATACTTTGTCTGGTAAGAGGAAAATATTAATTGATTAGATTATCTCTATTTCTATGTTTTGTTTTGAGAAAATTCTATCCCTATTCTGAAAACTTGTATTTATATGGGTGTGCATGTATATATATGTATATATATATATCTATATATATATATATTAGAGGATATACATATATTTGCATATTCTTTTAAGAGAAAAATTATGAGGTTCATATATATGTGTGTGTGTGTGTGTGTGTGTGTGTGTGTGTGTGTGTGTGTGTGTGTGTGTGTGTGTGTGTGTGTATTTGAATCGAAAATTGGTTGGGTGGAATATTTTTCCTCTGGCAAGAATGATTTTTTTTATAGAAAAATTTAATTGAATAATCTTGGGGAGGGATGACGCTGGCCATAACCCCGTCCCATTTTGTACTCATATATTACAGCCCAGCCTTGATGACTATTGTGAGCAACAATCATCAGGACTGTTGTGCACAGTCCATGACTTGGTTGTTTGCGGCCTGCTAATGGCCAAAGGCTTAAGAAATCATTGTTTAATTAATGTTTTTTTTTTTGTTTATATTTGTTGTTTTATTTAATATTATATATATATATATATATATATATATATATATATATATATATATATATATATATATATATATATATATATCTATATATATAGATAGATAAATAAATAAGTATATCCCATCCTTAAGCATATAAAATAAAGGAATATTTATGTATTTATATGTTTTATTTATATATATATATATATATATATGTGTGTGTGTGTGTGTGTATTGTGTAATTATATGTATATATATAAATTAAATTTAAATATATAGATATATTGATTTCATTTATGAAAATTATAATTATGATAATAAGGAAAAAGGTGAAATTATATATATATATTAGAATTATTATTGAAATTTTATTTCAAAATTATATAAACGAAAATGAGATAAAATAATTGTTTAACATTGTGTGAAAATTATTATGTTATTCTATTTTGTAGACTTCTTTATTTCCTTGGGTCATCGTTTTGGCTTTTATGATGTGGGAACCTAGATTGCTTTAGGAACCTGCTTAGGGATGTTGTGAACCTTAGGCTTCCAGAGGCATGAAATGATTTGTTAGTTGATGTTTCTCTTGTTATGTGCTCTTAGTCGGGCAAGCTTTTTGGTATCATTATTTTGAAAGGGTTGTACGGGATTTTGTTGAGACTCTGATTATGTGCTTATAGCAAGATGGGTAATGCCTCGCATGTTTTCCATTGAGATTTAATGTTTGTTTTATTATGGTAAAACCCTTGATTTTGATTATGTTTTTGGGTCTCTTGGGAGAGTGGCTCTTCATGGGGGTCAGCGCCTCAAATAGGAGGAAGGGCCCAGGATAACCCATGTAAGAGTTAGATTAAAAAGTGAAAACATAATAAAAGAATTTAGGGGGATGGGTAGTAATAACATAATAAGATAATTTTGGATACCTCGTCTTCCATTAGGGATTTCTTAGATTAATGGTGGATTGAGAAGGTCGTGGTTGGCAAGGTCGTTACCTCATCCTCATGAGAGGTTAATGGATCCGCATGAGTCATCCTATGGGGCTAGTGCCTCAAGTAGGAGGAAGGGCCAGGATAACATTAGATGGGGGTCAGTGCCTCAAGCAGCCTAGATCAACCAGTGCTTGGAGGAAGGGCTTAGGATAACCCATGTAGGACTATGTGATGACACTATCCACTAGTTGCCCTTATTCTTTGCTTCCGTGCTTGCCTCTGGAAGTGAGTTATGATTGTTGTCTTTGATTTATTTAGGAAGTGGATTATGATTGTTTCCTTTGATTTATTTATGAAGTGGTTATGGTTGTTTCCTCTGATTTATTTATGATGTGTTTTACGGTCTTGTGTTATTGTGATTGATTTCTTAGTCGATCTTCATTTATGATCTATGTATTCTCATGTTATTGTTATTGGAGTTACTGTTTCTATGATTATTTTTATTGGAGTTAGTCTTGTTGATATCATTGGTCGTGGTCACTTCTTTGTCATCTCTAAGGACGGGGGGTGGGTTTTTCTAAAACCCACATGGTCGGGTGGAATGTGCTCCACACCCCGTTGGGTTCCCCATCAGCGTTCATCTACATAGTATCTTTCAGATGGAGCTTGTACCAGATATTCATTATGTATTTAAGATGTTCTTTGCATGTTGTATCTATCCCACATGTATGGGAGATTTTGATGTAACTCATGTATATGAGTATGTTATGTATTAAAACATGATGTAATGTAATTGTATCCTTGTAATCATTCATGAAATATGAGATTCATTATGGTTGTACCATGTGATGTACTTATGCTCATGCTTATGTATGTATAGATGTTATCTCTTTCAAACAGTTTATGTAATATCTATGATGGATGTAAGTTAGTTAATTTATTTGGCTTTATGTATCTTTCGTCATGGGTTGGTTTTATGCAATGTGACCTCACGTGCCCCAAAGGACTTAGATGTTTTATGATGTTATCGTGTAATGTAATAATGTTTAATGATTCTTTATATGTTTACTTTATATATATTTTTTTTTAAATGTGTGTATAGTTTTTGTCCTTTTTGGTTTGCACAGGGGGCATTACAACTTGGTATCAGAGCCAAGTTGCAAACGTTGGTGTCTTTGGGTAGTTATTTTCATTAGACAACCTTTGTGTCTGAATCTTGAGCTCACTTGTACCCCTATCTTGTTGTCCATAAGCATGCCTCGAGGTAGAGGATGTGACCGAGGAAGAGGCCATGCTACTGGTCATAGAGAAAACCAGCAAAGTCCATCAACTCCAAGCTCCCACGGTTCAAAATAGGATGAACAACAGAGCTCTCAAAATGAGCAATATGAGCAGTGATTCTATAAATTGAAGCAGTATGCAGGAATCAACCACATGATGAGGGGATGTTAATTCAACATTTGGTTCGAGGCTTAAATGCCTGAATTAGTGGTGGTGTGCGAGTCTTCGAGCCAAAGACAATGGAAGTAACTGTTGAGAAGGATCGCCTAGTAGAAGAAAATTTGGCAATGGCATTGGGAGGTCACACAAGAGTTTAGAACGGCAGTGCACTGACATCGAGTGTTGTTTCTCATGGTGGTACGACCCTCACTATAGGGTCCTCTAAAGGCTAGTAAGCACCCACTAAGGGTGATCAACAACAACACTCCCAGTCAAGACTGGAGAACATTCAGGCTCAACATGGTAGTAGGTCACAAAAGAGGAAAGATCAGAGTTGGAAGGGTAACAAACTTGATCGTTCAGATCAACCAACTCATAGTTTTTAGTCTACGGTTGGTGGAGGTAGTATTCCATAGTTTAGTGCCCCTTCAAGTGGTCGGGGGTATGGTCGAGGTATAGGTTGTTTCTCCTACGGTCAACAGGGACATATTTCTAGACAATGTCCACAAAGGGACACTATGGGTTTTAGTCAGAGACCAGCCACTTCTAAGCTGACAGTGGGTGATGCAGGTAGGTCACATTGAGCATTTTCCATGGTTGGCAACCACCAGGCTGGGCACCAAGGTGCAATTGTAGAGCTACCGATAGAGGATGATGAACTAACTTAGGAGCTTGCGCGTGAGCTCAAGAGGGTCTGATAGTAACCTAACATTGAGACGTCAGCAACATGGGAGGATGCCTCCTGTATTAGGGAATCTTATCCTTACCTATTTATTGGCTTCCAAGAGTAAGCCAAATTTAAGGGGGGGAGGATGTAATACCCCTTGTGTTGTTGTTTGGACTTGATATTTTATGTGGTTTTGCTTGATACTTTGAGACTTTGATACTTACTGTTTGTTGGTTGGATTGGTTGATTGGATAGTTTAGACTACTTGATGACTATGCTACGTTATATGATGACATGAATATTATGATACGACATTATGGTTACATTTGATTTGGTAATGTTTAATTTGATTTTAGTAGTATATTGTGATTCAGTAGAATAGTAATTATTTTATAATGATATGATGTGATTAGTGTAGTTTAACAATGCTATTTTATACTTCTTGTTGTAGTTTTTATTATAGCTTTGGTGAGGGGATAGTGTAGCACCACTCATTGTGAGTGCTTTGCTACGTTGTGATTCCTTCTCATGATGTGATGCATTTGATTATATATATATAAACATGTGGTACACAATCTTGTTTGTATGTAGGAATTGCAGGAATAGAGTCTCAATTCCACCTGCTTCAACAGGACAGGGAAAGCATCAATTTAACCCAATGGGCATGAAGTTGAAACAAAGATGACAAGGCACCTCGTCCCAAGTTTGTCAACCCGTTTTGTGTCTAGTGGTATTGTGCGTCTTTGACCTTAGTCATTTTTGCATTTTATGATATTTTTTTGTGTGAATGTATTTATGTCATTTATTTTATGTTGGTATTGTAGTATGATGTAATTTAAATAATTAAATAAATTAAAATAGATGTTAATAATAGTTATTGGACTAGTCTTTATTAAAATATATAAAAGTATTAATTTAAAAGTCATGTAATTTATTAAAGATAAATAAATTGAAAGGAATTAAATTATTTAAATTGGTATTTAGATAATTTATTGAAAATAGCATGTTGAGGATAATTAATGGAATAAATATAATTAAATAAGTTAAATTGTGTGAATTGCAAGAATAAATTAGCAAAATTGAAATTAAAACAAAAAGTGCAGCTCGAATAGGAAAAAATCAAGAAAAGAGTAAAAGGACCAATGAATGTTGAGATTTTTGGGCTGAAAAGCTGGTGAAGAAATAGAAAACTTCTTTTAATTATGATATTTGAGTTTTCGAAAAAGGGAAGAGAGTATCTTTTTATTTAATAACAAAAATGAGAGTTGTTCTAGAAAAAAGACTCTTCTGAATAGAAAAGTAGAATAAAATTGGATTGAAGAAGTTGGTAAAGTGTTGTAGAAAAAAGGAGTGATTTTTGAAAAGCCGGGTGGAAATCGAAGGAAGGCTTCATCAAATTCCCTGCAAGCGAAGGACTTTAGGTTCCATTTTATTTATTTGTTTTTTCAGAATCAGTCAGAATAAATATGTTAATTTGTAGAAGAGCTTCTATTGGGGATTCAATATTAAATTTCTCTTATCAATCTAAATTATACTTTGTCTAGTTTAAGAGGAAAATATTAATTGATTAGATTATCTCTATTTTTGTGTTTTGTTTTGAGAAAATTCTATTCCTATTCTGAAAACTTGTATTTATATGGGTGCACATGTATATATATGTATATATATACATATATTTGCATATTCTTTTAACAGAAAAATTATGAGGTTCATATATATATATATGTTTGAATCAAAAATTGGTTGGGTGAAATGTTTTTCCTCTGGAAAGAATGATTTTTTTTTATAGAAAAAATTAATTGAATAATCTTGGGGAGGGAAAACGCTGGCCATACCCCCCCTCCCATTTTTGTACTCATATATGGCTGCCCACAACAACCTTGATTACTATTTTGTGCAGCAGTCATCAAGACTGTTGTTCGCAATCCTCGCAGCTCGGTTGTTTGCAACCTAGTAATGGCCGAAAGGCTTAAGAAATTGTTGTTTTAATTAATTTTTTTATTAATTTATATTTGTTGTTTTATTTAAGATTATATATATATATATATATATATGTATGTATATATATAGATAAATAAATAAGTATATCATGTCTTAACATTGGGGGCAATCCAGAAATTAAGCATATAAAAATAAAGGAATATTTATGTATTTATATATTTTATTTATATATATATGTGTGTAATTATATATATATATATATATATATATATATATATATATATATATATATAATTTAAATATATAGATATGCTGATTTCATTATGAGTATGAAAATTATAATTATGACTGTTAAGGAAAAAGGCGAAATTATATATAAAAATTAGAATTATTATTGAAATTTTATTTCAAAATTATATAAAGGAAAATGAGGTTTAGTAATGGAATAAAATGAATTGTTTAAGATTGTGTGAAAATTATTATGTTATTCTATTTTGTAAATCGGCTTGACTTCTTTATTTCCTTGGGTCATTATTTTGGCTTTTATGATGTGAGAACCCAGATTGCTTTAGGAACCTACTTAGGGATGTTGTGAACCTTAGGCTTCCAGAGGCATGAAATGATTTGTTAGTTGATGTTTTTGTTGTTATGTGCTCTTAGTCAGGCAAGCTTTTTGGTATCATTATTTTGAAAGGGTTGAATGGGATTTTTTGAGACTTTGATTATGTGCTTATAGTGAGATGGGTAATGCCTCGCATGTTTTCTGTTGATATTTAATATTCATTTTATGATGGTACAACCCTTGATTTTGATAAATTTTTTGGGTCTCTAGGGAGAGTGGCTTTTCGTGTGGGCTGGTGCCTCAAATAGGAGAAAGGACACAAGATAACCCACATAAGAGTTAGATTAAAAAGTGAAAACATAATAAAATAATTTAGGGGGATGGGTAGTAATAACATAATAAGATAATTTTGGATACCTCATATTCCATTAGGGCTTTCGCAGACTAATGGTGGATTGAGAAGGTCGTGGTTGGCAAAGCCATTGCCTCGTCATCATGAGAGCTAAACAGCTCCGCATGAGTCACCCTATGGGGTCAGCACCTCAAGTAGGAGGATGGGCCAGGATAACCATAGATGGAGGTCGATGCTTCAAGCAGCCTGGATCAGCTAGTGCTTGGAGGAAGGGCTTAGGATAACCCATGTAGGACTATGCGAGGACACTCTCCAATAGTTTCCCTTATGCTTTTCTTTCATGCTTACCTCTGGAAATGAGTTATGATTGTTTTCTTTGATTTATTTAGGAAGTGGATTATGATTGTTTCCTTTGATTTATTTATAAAGTGGTTATGGTTGTTGCCTTTGATTTATTTATGATGTTTTTTACGGTCTTGTGTTATTATGATTGATTTCTTGGTCGTTCTTCATTTATGATCTATGTATTCTCATGTTACTATTATTGGAGTTACTATTTCTATGATTATTGTTCTTGGAGTTAGTCTTGTTGAAATCCTTGGTCATGGTCATGTCTTTGTCACCTCTGAGCACAGGGGGTGGGTTTTTCTAAAACCCACGTGGTCAGATGGAACATGCTCTGCACCCCTTTGGGTTCCCCATCAGCGTTGGTCTGCATAGTATCTTCCAAATGGAGCTTTTACTAGATATTCATTATATGTATTTAAGAAGCTCTTTGTGTGATGTATCTATCCCACCTGTATGGGAGATTTTGATGTAACTCATGTATATGAGTATGTTATGTATTAAAAGATGTTGTAATGTAATTGTATCCTTGTAATCATTCATGAGATATGAGATTCATTATGGTTGTACCATGTGATGTACTTATGCTCATGCTTATGTATGTATAGATGTTATCTCTTGCAAACGGTTTATGTAATATCTATGATGGATGTAAGTTAGTTAATTTATTTGGCTTTATGTAACTTTCATCATGGGTTGGTTTTATACAATGTGACCTTGCGTGCCCCAAAGGACTTAGATGTTTTATGATGTTATTGTGTAATGTAATAATGTTTAATGGTTCTTTATATGTTTACTTTGTATTTTTTTTTAAAGAAAAATGTGTGTATAGTTGTTATCCTTTGGGGTTTACACAGTGGGCATTACACCTCTACTATTGAGAGAGAGTCTACCCAACATATGCAACATAATCCACTTATGCAAACAAGATCACTTTCTCATGAATTTACAAATTTCTACAATCATAATAAAAATTAATAATAATATGCTACACACTCATACAAATTTTATTTTCAAATGAAAAACTAGCACTTGTAAGGGTTTAACTCATGTACCTCGAGAAATATTTTCCCAACACACTTGATAAAGCCTTTTATATGAAGACTACTCTAATCTTATCCTCTCTTCTTAATCCTTCTTTCTAAATTATCTTCTCCCTTTGCTCATCTTGGAAAAAATGAAGCCCCAAAAATATAATTTATTTTCTATCCTCAAAGGAAATGCATAAATAGGAGAGTTAATTTCTTCATCTTATGACAACTTCCATCTCCACAATAGATAACTTCATTTAGTATAAAAAAAATTATAATAGATTATATGGATTCATAAACATATACACATATAACATAATATATATTAATATTATTTCATAGCTTATGCATGTCTTCCAATTAATCCTTCTTGATTTAATTTTCCTCACTCTCACATATATTTAATTTATATAATTCTACATGATTCCACACATCCCCCCCCATCTCTCACTTTTCCCTTATTTATAGAGCCTCTTAATGTATTTTCATAATACCTCTCCATCATATCCTTTCACAATAACAAGTTTAATTATCTTATTCCATAGAATTTTCTTTTTTGTATAATATTTTACACCTTAATAGATTATTTAGGCACATTAGAGGTGTTTTAAGGTTATTTAAGTGGTGTATAATTGATATATGGGTCTACAATGTTCCAAATGTGATGCAAGAGAATCTAGGGCGAAGAGAAATCTTGCATCAACAAAATCTTCATTACTTTTATCTCAATAAGGGATAATCAACTTGAGTTTACCAAGTATGATAGTCAGACTTTCCAATCAAAGGCAGCTCAGAGGACCTGGACCAACTGATGAGGATTTTAAACTAACCTCCTACACTTCAAGCTCTGCAAGACCCAGGAGGGTGGTTCCTATAATGTGTTTATGATCTCTGCACCAAATTCATAAACAATCATTAACAAATCATAGATAATCCCACAAATGGCTCAACAGAAATAGGATTCCACTAAAATGAATTGGCCTTTCACTAGTAATATCAGCTACCTGGAGCATGAGATAATTACAACATTATTCTGTAACTTATGATAGTCATTTTATTTGCAATTTGGAAGCAAGCCCAAAGCAAAGAAAAATAGATGCAAAGCCTCACAAACTTATACAATTTAGATCAATGCCATATAACATTAGGGAGTCAAACTCACAAACATTACGATTCGACAAAAAATTTAAATACTTAGCACATATGATCCCTGACAATATTGCATTACAATAATATCAATTCTATCCCAACCCGATACTCCTTACTAAATCCCTTTACAAACATACCCATCCATGATTCCATCCAAGCATTTTAATTAATTCTTTCAATTAAAGCCAAAACAGAAAACACACAAATCAGAATGATGAGATGAACATCATAATCCTTGATTATTTTATTCAAAATTATGATATCTTTGTACAGAGGAGAGACTTGAGCTCAAGATATAACATCATAGCTTAAATGCTAGTACTGTCATGAAACATGCAATTTTCATAATTCTGAAACCCTTTACAAAATAACCCCAAGCCTAAATTGCCTGAACATTTACAAAAGTTCTTACAATTTCCTCTACAACTGTACCTAGACTTGACCTTCAAAAATATCTGACTTTCCCCACACCTTTCTGGCCTTGAAATCCTTCTTATAGAAAATGAAGGAGCAATAAGCATCGGGCCAGAAATTACACATGTCACCGATCAATTGGACCGCTATGTGCTAGTTCAAAACTGAAATCACAACAACCAAGTCCCAAAGCATCTTTCTGTTGATTCCATTCATTACACAATAACCACAACATTTGGAACACCTCAAAACCTATGCCCAAAGCCGCCATGGAACAAAACCAAAATCAGTTATACATAACCGCTGAGCTGTCAGTTGCTAGTAATATACACCATTTCACTCCTCTTCGGTTAAGTATTTGTCAACCCAACTCTGATATTCCTCATCCGTTGGCCAATTAAAGTTCATCACCTCCCTCATCTTCGTACTGGAAGGTGTGAATTTCACTGCAACTTGGTTGACCATCCTTTCAAATGACTCTAAGAACATGCTAGTATTAATTATTTTATCCATACTACTTACCAACAAGTCATCATCTGAGTCATCACAGATTAATTTGATTTGTGCATTAATAACCTCCTCTACCCTTTCCTGCCATTACTGCAGTGCCTTAATATTTCCCTATGTATCTATTATATATGGTAAGAAAGTGTCATTCCAATCATCAAAACCCTTTATTAATTCCCTAATTTTCTTACTCAAATCATTAGGTAAGGCCTAGAATCCCTTCAATGATTTCACAAAGATTTGAGTAGGCTTTAATGATTGGGGCCTATTATTCACATCAAATATAGAAGCTTTAAACATAACATCTAAATCAATGGCCCTAGGGATCCACTTCTCAACCGGGGGAAAAATCCCTTCCCTATCTCTGTTAATGTTTTGTATTCCACCCAAGAATAAAGAAATAAAGAATGTACAAATAGCAACCTAGAATCAACCTTTTCATTTAAATGCCTTACAATAGTGTCAACAACATCATTGTGTTTGGCTATAGCATCATCCTCACTTGCTTTTAGGGAAACCTATAATTCTATAATTTTATTCATCATCTACCTTTTGGTAGGATCCACAGAATACTCAACCTCTTCTTCAATTGGCCCTAGTGTAGGGCTATCAACAGGTGTCTAAATTGGGGATCCAGGAGTAGAAATGATTAGGACAACAGGGGGCAATGACCCCGAAGTAGTACGTATTGCTCTTGCAGCAGGGGCATTGGAGGATTCTCCCACCTGCCTGTACCTTAGTCTATCTACTTCAGACTGCAGTTCAACATTTCTTTGTTGCATCCTACTATACTCCCCAATTATTGCATTGTACTTTAACATCAAGCTTTTCTTTTCAGCCTAATCTCTTTCAGCTGTCTTCTGGGCCAATTTGGCCACATTCAATGTCAATCTTGTGGCCTCTGTCATTTAGGTTTCAAAAACTCTCTTGATGATAACCTCGCCCATTAGATTTGGACTGATATTAGCCACATTCAATTTTCTGCCTTGAGGTACTAATGCCCATATCGCTAAAGTTTCATATTCCTCACTAAAGGCAGAGTCTTGTAGGGCTGCCTTGACTTCCTCTTCACTACTTTGCATAGGATGCTTGGACTGCATGATAGCATTGAATGCTACAGCATCAACTATGTCCCATTCAAGGAGAAGTAAGACACCAGCTTGAAACACAAGTTTCCTTCCTTCATCAGGAGTGATGTTCTTGAATTGTTTCATTAATTTGACTTTGACCTCATCATCATTGTCCTGGTCAAACCTATTAGGTCTTGATTCCCTCCTTCTCTTTGATTCATCCTGATATTCTTCAAGTTTCATCCTCCATACCAACTGCAAGAAAATAGGAGTTTTCATGAAGGCATCATCATCCAAGAATGCCTTGGAGGCCACCATCCTCGTGTCTTGTACACACTACCCCTTTATATCCATATCAATTAGCACCAATTGTACTGATCTAGGAGGGGAGGGGATGCCAACTTGCATGTCCTGATCAGTTACAATTATCTCATCCACCAGAGCCTCTTGTGATTCCTCAATTCTTTTCCTCTTAAGGCTTGGCTCTGATGGTGGCTTCATAGGGTCATCCCTAGGTGGTGAATCAAGATCCACAATCTTTATTCCTCTAGGCTTTCTGATCCCATGACCCAATTCTGATGATGCTTTCATTATTTGTTTTCCTTTTCTATGTCCTACTTCTTCATCACTGCTATCATCTTTTTTCCTTCTGTATAAAGGCCTATCCCTTGGTGGCTGATAAGTTGGCCTTTCTTCCTCAGGCATCACCTCTGATCCCTAAATTTTCAAATCCACTTCCAGATTTATCTTCTTAGTTCTTAGGGTGTTCATGATTTCTCTGAAATTATTCATTAGGAAATCAATTCTTTTATGAAATGGAGTGAACTCCATTAGTGGATCATACTTTGGATCCAGCTTATGCACCATGGCCATCATTTTCTCATAGGCAATCCATTTCTCTTTATTTAATTCTTTCCGACTCAAATCAAACTCATTCCTAATCAAATCTTCAGAAAAATTGAAAACATGGACAAACTTGCCACCCTTAATTCTTTTTCTGAACAGAGCAAAGAATCCCTCAGGGTCATGTTGCATCACAGATCCACTCTTCAAATGGTAATCATTAAAATATCTATCAAAGTGAACCCATCCTCCCTTAGAAAATATAAAATCTGAAACAATAGTATAATTAGGGAACAAAGTCCCTTTTCCTCTTCCTGTCAATTTATCTTCATGGATGCAACCCAGTTGCCACAAGACCTCTACAAATCCAATCCTTGATGGTACATTGTACGGGAGAATATGAGGAGCTCCTTGGAAACCATAAACCTTTAAGATAGTGCTTATAGGGTATGGAATGATGTCACCCCAATTATGGCATACCTTCAAATCAAGCCTTCTTACTTTATGTCAAAGGAAATCATGCAAATCCTCAGGAATCCTTGGCACATTCACCATCAACCTAGCTCTGAGCCTGGAAGTAAAATAGTTATCAAATTGCACATAGCTAGCACCTCCCTTGTTGCAAGGCAAGTCTGCACTCCAAGCCTGTACCGATAATATTTCTCCATTCACCTCCTTCCTCAACTCCATTTTCTCTAAGAAGAAGTCAGCATTCTCATACAAGAACATGTGCATTAATAAGGAGTACCAAAAGAAAGGAGTACTAGTGTCCCCCACATATAAGTTCAGCAAACCCTCATGTATCCTTTCAACAAGGAAAGAAGCATAGTCATATGTTACAAAAAAATTGGGATGCTAAATTTGAGCCCCCATAAACATATAGGCAATGGGCATTATAGTACTAGGGCTGAAACCTAAAATTTGGAAAAGTGAATAGAAAGTTTCCAAAAATGATCAGCAAAACAACTTAACTTGAAAGGTTCCCGATCAATTGGGCTGATATGAATTATTGAACTGCCTGCACTGGCTAGATGAGGACGAAGCAATTTTGATCTGAAAAGAGGTTGTGTTTTGGCATAATCCTGCTTCATTTCCTCAAATTCTATCTAAACCAAGAATGATCCATATTCACTCAAATCAAAAACATCCCGAATCACATCTGTATTTATATTCAGTAAACCCTCAGCATCATTATCCCTAATAATCTTTGTGACAGGATCATATCTTGCAGCCACTGCCCTGAGGAAGTCAACATCAAGAAACATATTCAGTACCATAAGCTTTCCTATATCATACCTCCAACCATTTGAAAAAGGATGAGATGCATTCCGCTGCCCATACCATCTTTTAAACAATTCCAAACCTGTCATTGGTACCCTAGCATCCGCAATGTTATAGGTTTTATATCTCAATCCTTCACCTAAGGTTATCCCTCTCATTAAAACTAAACCCCTCTTCTTGTCATTTGTTGACAAAGAGAATTGGTCAAGGAAATCGTCATATAGATTCCTTTGCAAGTAATTGTTGAAGTTGTCAAATCCAACTTCAGAGTCCAAGAAAACCTACATGCAAGAATACTTATCACAGGGAAGAAAAAATGGAGAAAGAGAGAAAGAGATATTTTGCTCTGTGAAATTGAAAAAGTTGTATATCCTCAACAACTAAATTAACATAATTACATAAAAGATCAATCCTTAAGAAAGGAGATCAACAAAACCCTAAAAGGATAACACATTTAATAATTAATATAATTATTAAATGTCTTATTATACAAACTAAGGTGAAATGTTAAGAAGGAGATAAAGGTAATTTAATTAACATGATCAAATTTAAACCTTTACTCTAACACCCCCTTAAGATGAGCAAAAGTGTAGCTAAAAACATATGCAAGAAAGCAAAGGTAACTATAATGCTAGTAAGTAAACTTGGGTCCTGGCAACAAGGCCAGATAAGGTACCCAATTACAACCAAATCTCTATAAAACGGAGTAAAAGAGAAAACCCAGTGGGAAAAAATCCTCTCCAAAAAGAGAAGAAAACATGCTAAAAAAATATGAAAGAAGGAAGGAAGGCCTCATTGAGACCCCCCAAGGACAACTTCCTTCACCCCAAGCATGGAGCGCAACTGAATATAGCGCGGCGATTCCAAAGGTTTAGTGAAGATGTCTACAACCTACTCCTCTGTAGGAATGTACTCCAAGATGAGAGAACCATCCTGAATCAACTACCTAATGAAGTGCATGTGGATTTCATTGTGCTTAGTCCGCTGATGCTCCACTGGGTTGCGAGAAATATGAATGGCACTCTGATTGTCACACCAAAGCATAGTGGGACTATCAGGAGGAAACCCAAACTCTATCATCAACTATCGAAGCCATAAAACCTCCTGACTAGCTAACACTGCTCCTCGATACTCAGCCTCTATAGATGATAATGCAATAGCTGACTACTTCTTGCAAGACCATGTAATAGGACTAGAACCAAGGAAAAAAACAAAGCCAGAAGTAGACTTCCGATCATTGACATCACCAGCCCAATCTGAGTCAGTAAAGCCAACACTGTGAGGGGATCTTGATGTGTAGTGAATTCCATAATGAGTGATGCCTTGAATGTACCTCAAAATACATTTGGCTGCTTGCCAATGACTCTCATGTGGATCATGTGAGAATCGAGAGACTAGGCCAACTACAAAGGAAAGATTAGGATGTGAGTGTGTCAGGTACAACAAACTGCCAACCAACTATCTATACAGAGTAGTATCTATGGAAGTAGTACAAGTGGAAGACAAG
Organism: Sequoia sempervirens; assembly: GCA_007258455.2. Lineage (NCBI taxonomy): Eukaryota > Viridiplantae > Streptophyta > Pinopsida > Cupressales > Cupressaceae > Sequoia > Sequoia sempervirens. The sequence goes on from VDFB02281492.1 coordinate 243,530,529, forward strand.
ACAACACCTAACTGAAAAGGTGTGGGGGTAGGCTTGCAATCAAGCATGCCAAAGCACTAGAGCATATTACAAGCATACTTTTGCTGAAACAAGGAAATCCCATCCGAAGACTGAATAACCTGTAGGCCCAAGTAATAGTGCAAAAGTCCAAGATCTGTCATCTCGAACCGCTCAATCAAAGCTCGTTAAACATCCTAAATCATAGAAGATGAGCTACTTGTAATGATGAGATCATCGACATATAGCACAAGAATCAAAAGATCACCCTCCTGACACCAAATGTACATTGTGTGATAGGAATGGCAATGTATGAAGTGAGTGGAAAGCAAAAAAAAGTCCATCTTCTCATACCAAGCTCGAGGGGCTTGTTTAAGACCATACAATGAATGCCAAAGTCTACAAACCAAAGAAGAGTCCTACACAAAACCCTGAGGCTGCTCCATATAGATCTCCTCATGTAGGTCCCCATGCAAGAAGGCACTCTTCACATCCATCTGAAACACTGACCATCCCTGTGAAGCTACAAGTGAAAGTACAAAGCAAATAGAATTCATCTTAGCGATAGGGGAAAAGGTCTCATAGTAATCAATACCCTCCACCTGAGAAAAACCCTTCACAACAAGACATTCCTTATACTTATCAATAGAACCATCTATAGCACACTTGGTACGGTACAGCCACTTGCACCGAACCAACTTTCTTCCCTTAGGAAGAGGACAAAGATCCCAAGTATGATTCTTCATCAAAGAAGAATACTCCTCATCCATAGCCTTATCCCACTCAAGGCGACCTATCACCTCTGAAAATTTTTGAGGATCATCCAAAATGGTATGACTCAAAAGACTAGAACCAGATGTCTAAGCACGAGTACGACGAGTATCTAAAGTATCACCTGCGAAAGAACCAGCTCCATCAACAGTGACACGGGCCCACCTAGGCAAATACGGAGCAACTGGAGGTGGTGGAGATGGTGGATCATCATCTACATCATCCTCAAGAGATAAGTAATCCTCAAGAGATGAAGAGGGAGGAGTAGGCAATGAGGGAGAAGCTGGTGATGGAGAATCCATCTGAGGATAGCGCTCATCAAATTGGACATCCCGCCAAAACAAGACCTCTCTAGAATTAGGATCAAACAACCTGTACACCTTAACATCCTCATAGTAGCCAACAAATATGAGTGTTTAGCTCTTCCTCTCCATGGCTTTCCTTTGAGCATCGGGAATAAATGCCCAAGCCTCACTACCAAAAACTCATAATGTAGAAACATCAGGCTTGACATGGGTCCAAGCCTCCTCAGGAGTCATATGTCGCAATGCCTTATGAGGCATCCGATTCTGAACATAATTGGCACAATTGACTGCCTCAGCCCAGAAGGAAGAACTCATAGCCTGAGACTATATCATACAATTTTCCATCTCCCGTAAAGTTCTATTCTTTCTCTCAGCGACACCATTCTACTGAGGGGTGTAAGGGACTATAAACTGATGCTGTAAACCATGCTCAGTGCAAAAATCTATAAAATCTTGATTAACATATTGCCCCCCATTATCTGTGTGTATCCTCCTGATAGAAAGTCCAGATTTCTTCTCCATAAATTTCTTAAAAATCCTGAATGAGTCAAAGACATCAGAGTTGTACTTAAAAAAGTACACCCATGTACGTCTAGAGAAGTCATCAATAAAAGTGAGCACATAGCAGGCCCCTGAAAAGGAAGGAGTCAGAAAGTACATAAGATCACTGTGTACCAACTCTAGGGGTGCCCTAGCACGAGTGGCTCGACCCTTAAGAAACGGATCTTGATGATGTTTTCCAAGAACACAACCTCGACATACACCATCAGTACAAGAAAATTGTGGGAGCCCAATCACAAGTGCCTAAGTACTCATTTGTCGTAGATATATATAATTGACATGGCCAAAACACTCATGCCAAAGCCTGCTCACTGAATCTACATGTGCTATAAGAAAAGGAACCAACAGTGTCTGAACTCTCAAAGCCATCAAATTTGTATAAGCGTGATGCATAATCCACACTCCCAGTAGCCACAACCAAGTCAGGATCATGAAGGTCTTGAATAACCACATCATGTGGTGAGAACTCAACTGTCTTACCAGAGCCAGAGTGGAAAATCTGATAAATAGATAGAAGGTTTGTCAAAATGTCAGGAACTAGAAGCACATCCTATAGAAAACCACCATCCAATGAAACAGTACCTGAACCCTGAACTGAAAGTTGTGCTAAGTCACCAACTGCAATCTATGAAGTAGCACTATGAGCAAGTGTAGTGACTAAATCCTATGAGTGTGAGATATGGTGCGAAGCACCAGAGTCAATAATCCATGTGGATCCTGAAGATCAAACTCGTGGAGAAAGAGCGTGACCTTTCCCCATGGATGGAGAAGGAGGCTGACATGAGGAAATATGATGCAGCTGCATGGCTTCCTCTAAAGCCTCTAAACATTTCCAATACCTAGAAACTGGATGTCCTTCCTTGCCACAGAAACTACAAGGATCACCTAGATTCTTCTTAGTCTTGGAGGAAGACTCACCAAACTTAGAAGATCTACCCTGTTTAGGATTGGATTGTGGTTTTGAATTTGTTTTAGGTGGTGGCTTGGAGGGACTCTCACTACTAACTGAATTTGTCTTCAGCTTCTGTTTCTGCTTCTATTTCCCTTGGGATGGTTGAGAAATCAATGCTTTATTCTTTGATCTAGGAAAAGTATCCAACTGTGTGAGCTTGGCCTGCTCTCGTTTCAATCGATCACAAAATACCTCAAGAGAAGGCATCGTAAAAAGTGGACCCGAAGCATCCATGGTGGAATAGAAGGAATAAGAGAAAATTTGGAAGGATCCATGAAGCTTAGATAGAATCAAGTATATGCACTATGTATCTGTTTTTTTTTACCACAACCCTATAACAAAGATCTGAGATATTTGAATTTCATTAGGAAATCCTCAATAGAAGGAAAAGAATCAGGTACCAAAGTGGTCAATTTTGCCTCAATCTGAAGTGCTCAAAACTGATTAATGGTGCCAAAAAGTGTTTCAAACTTCAACCACATAGCTCGAGGAGTTGCACAACCCTTGAGATGAAAGAGAAGACTGTCTAAAACATGCAAGGATAACAACCCCATGGCCTCATCCATTATGTTCCTGTGCTAAAAGATCTCAAATTGACATTGCAACTGAGGTTGAACATCATCCAAACATGACCATAAACCTTTGGAAATGATAATTCTTGTCATCTATGCCTTCCAGGTATGATAATTGTGTGGGGAAAGATGCTCAACCGAAGAAGAGTCCGCCATTAAACCCTGCACCTATGCCTGCTTGTTTTTTTATTATTATGTGATCTTTCAGAATAGATAGAAGATGCAAAAGGGTTTGATTGTTTTTGAGAATTTTGGTGTTCTAGTTTTCTGATGGAAAATACAGAAAGCAAGAAAAAAACACCCCCCCACAATACGAGAACCCAAACCCCGGTATAATTTTTAAAGCTGAAAAGCTTGAAAAGGAAAAAAATGCTTCATACAAAATTATGTATACCTGGTAAATTTCTAATGAAAAAATATCACATATCTTAATAGTGCATGGTAGGAGCTTTCCAATTCCTAATTGAGTTTGAAAAACAGAGTCTGTTTGCACCTTCTAGGGCCCCGGAAGTGCAAAACAATGACCCCAATTTGAGTGGAAAAAAATATAGCCAAACAGAAAATATAAAAAAAGTACTAGTTTGATGGTGTTTGGCATGGAAACAGATTTCCAACGCCTATTTCCGTTCGAAAAATAGAGCTAAAACGAGTGAGATAGGCCCATTTGACTGAAAGTAGCTCCAAAAAACACAAAAAAAACTTTAAAGCCCTCAGGGGCTAAAAAAACAAAGCCTCTGGTCGCCTGGGCAGACCAGGGGGCTGAGCGCACTATTGGAGTGAAGCTACTGGTGGAGCAGCACAGAGCTGGTGGCGGGCCGAGTTGTCTAGTGGTAGGTCGGTGGCGGGCCGTCGGCCGAGCGGCCCTCCGGTGGCCACTGGGCGGCGCTGGGGTGGCCATCGGGCGACAAATGGGTGGCGGAGTAGTTTTAAATGGGCTGCGCTCAAAATTTAACAAAAAACCTTTGTTTTTTGTTATTTTAAAAAACAAATTCACACATTTTTCCTCGAAAAATGAGCATGGGGCCGTATGGCCCGAAGGCTAAAATTTATTTGCCTCCCCAGTCGACAGTGGTCAAATCTGACAAGCTTTATATGGAAATATAGGTTTTTAGCCGCTCTGAATCCAACTGTGAGGTCCTTTTGGGCCCAAAATGCACCCAAAAATTGGAGTAACCTAGATCCACACAAAAATATCTTGTAAACCTATGAAAACCAGATCTAACCCTTTCAACCTCAAATTCTTCAAAAACAAGAACAAGTTGTAATAGGTTTGTGCTCTGATACCATGTTGAAGTTCTCAAATCCAACTTTAGAGTCCAAGAACACCTGCATGCAACAATACCTATCATAGGGAAGAAAAAATGGAGAAAGAGAGAAAGAGATATTTTGCTCTGTGAAATTGAAAAAGTTGTATATCCTCAACAACTAAATTAGCATAATTACATAAAAGATCAATCCTTAAGAAAGGAGATCAACAAAACCCTAAAAGGATAACACATTTAATAATTAATATAATTATTAAATGTCTTATTATGAAAACTAAGGTGAAATGTTAAGAAGGAGATAAAGGTAATTTAATTAACATGATCAAATTTAAACCTTTACTCTAACACTAATCAATATGGCCAGAATGTTGTTTTTTTAGTGCCATTTCAAGCAAGCAGGGCTTCTCCTAAGATCAAATTATGAACAACTAGAGCTACCCAAAATGAAATTACAGTAGAATTTTGCAATTTTCCACAATTCAAAAGAAACAGTAACCCTAGAATCTTAATCTAGAAAAACTCTAATCAACACAACATAGCCTTCCACAAGAATCACATTCGAACAGAATAGTGATAAAGAAAATAACTCATGAAATTTCGCTTCCTGCAGAAAAATTCAAACCCTTGCTATAGTTGCTTTGAAAACTCTATCTTTTGCTTTGGACCGCTTTGAAAACACTTGAATGCCTTAATGGTGAAAGCAGTATGCAATTAGACACTTTAAATTTATGAAAAATGGCTCGTAGAGGTCTCGTCCACCATTAAAGCTTACTTGCATACCGCGCCAATGGCTTCAATTGTAATTTGACGTAGATTTAAATCTTTGTTGTTGATCTCTTGTTTCTGTCAGATCATTGAACGGTCCTCCTTAAAAAAAAAGCTGACCACACCTCCACATCATTTTCAAGGGCCCACCATAATACGCAGTGCCAAGAGAAAACACGTGGTGCCCACCTGTGATATAGCGATCATTAAACTTCCTTTAGTTTAGGATCATGCGATGGCGGGCAATTGTCGATCTTCTTCATCGGTGATCATGATCATACAAAACAACGAATAGCATCAATACCTATCCATTGAGCAGTTTTTCATCAAGATTAAAACATCGCTATTGATTATGAGCATGTGCATCACCCATGTGATTTAGTAACCCGCTTGATAATGCACTAAAGTTTGATACTTATTAAAAACTTTATTTACTTTTGCAGCATCGACAGCCTAGGACACGTGGCACCTACCCGCGATATCATGATCACCAAGCAGCCAGTGGTGATGTCATCATGGGATTGCGAGGAGCAATTAGGATCAACCACAGAGAAATCAATAGTTATCAAATAACCCCTGAAAAACATTGAACATTTCTTAGAAGAAAATAAGAGGAAGGGGACACCGCTTAGGGAAATGACAGTCGATGACTCAATGTTGCTTTAAAAGCATAAGGCACGAACCAACTCAAACCCTAGTAAATAAAAGGAAGCTAGCAAAAATATTTAACACTTTTATTAAAAAGGGCCAGGCCTAGACGATTCAATGGGACATAAGTTGTTTTAAAACCCCTTTCAAAAAGTAACAATAGAAAAGACCCAACCCAAATATGGCACACCAAGGCTTCATGAAAGCAAAACAAAAATTCCAACCCTAGGTACCATCTGAATAATCAAGACAAGCTAATAATAAAAGGAAACCCAGGATGTAGATTTGAGGCTCCATCAGTGGCTCTAGTTGGGGACGTTCATTCCACTGGAATGAAGCGAGAATAACAGAATCTCAGGTAGAGCAGACCAGTTGTAGAGACAACCAAAAATACAAACCAAAAAAGACAACCCCACAACAAAATAAACAAAGAACAAACCTATATACAAACCAAAACGCACTATTCATGGAAAATAATACCTCAACTGAAGTATAACTTCAAGAATTGTCCATGAACTTGCAATTCAAGAATATCACATGTTAGTTCTTGAAGGAAATATGAATCCTCCCCCCACTTATCAATTATCAAGAATGGTCCTAGCCAAATTGCATCAAATTTACCATTTTTCCCTTTGTCTTCCAACCTAGCGTTCCACATGAAAACCATATCTGCATTCTGGAAAGTTCTTGTAATTGTCCTTCTGTCATACAACTTTTTCATCTGCAACTGTAATTTGGCAGTTCTCATCTGTGCTTCCCTTCTAATTTCATCCAGCTCTATGAGAGCTTCCACTCTCAATTGCATTTCATCTTCTATCTCATCATCATACATCTCAAAAAATATATACACTCCCATGAGATTATTCTGAGGAAACCTTGCATTTATCCCATAGACTAAATCAAATGGAGCACATCCTATCGCCTTCTTCACTGTCACCCTATCTGCCTAGACTGCTAATTTTAATTTAGAATCCCATGCCTTCTTATTCTAATCTAAGATCCTCTTGATAATCTTCATCAAGCTTTTATTGCTTGATTTCACTTGTCCATTTCCTTGTGGGTGGTAAGGTGATGAATAAGAGACTTGGATGCCATATTTTCCACAAAATTCCATATATTCGTCAAATCTAAAATGCATTGCATTGTCTGACACAATCCTTTTAGGACATCCAAATCTAGTCACTATATTATTCATTAAGAAATCAATTGCCACCTTACTAGTTTCTTTCTTTGTTGGAATCTCTTCCACCCACTTGGTAAAGTAATCAGTGGCCACCAATATCCACGAATGTCCCCCACTTGATTTGCATGTTATCTCTCCTAGAATATCAATACCCCATTGTTGGAATGGAGATTGAACTACAACCGGTTTTAAAGGTAAGTTACCAGAGAAATTTAACTTACCAGAGAAACACTAACAAGCATCACATGTCTTCACTAGTTTATGTGCATCCCTGAAAATAGTAGGCCACCAGAACCCAGTCCTCATTATCTTGTGTGTAGTATTTTTGGCCATATAATGCCCTCCACAAACTCCACTATGCATTTCATTCAAGAGTTCCTTCGCTTGCTCCTGGTCTAAACATTTTAACATAACACCCTCTCCATTTCTCCACCAGAGTTTACCTATTATGACAACATACTTGATAGCATGTAACTTCAATGTCCTCTTTTCATTCTCATTCAAATCATCAGGACATTTCATCTTTTGCAAGTAATAGACCACACCCTTGTACCAGTCAGAATGTTCCATGTCACATATGTATGGTCTCTCCTCTTCTTCAAGCAAATTCATCTGATTTGCTTCAAGATTACTTTGGGTCATAAGTTTGGCCAATCCTTGTCCCCTTACCAACTTGGTATTTTTAATTTCAATGTTGAATTCTTGGATCCTATTAATCCATCTACATCTTCTTCCTGACACTTTTTGTTGTGTAAAAATGTCCTTCACAGCAGCACTGGGCACATAGGCAACTATGGTAGCTCCCATCAAATAGGTCCTAAAGGTTTAACTACTTTTACTAATGCATATGCTTGTTTTTCATTTATGTTATATTTGAGCTCTATAGCCTATAAAGATTTTCTAAAAAAAGATATAGGTTGCTCAAAACCTTCAGCATTCTTTTGTAGTAACACAGCAGCAATTGTCTGGAAAGACGCAAATGAGAAAATCTACAAAGGTTTGGAAAAATCAGGGGTCCTCAACACAGGTGCTTCCTTAATAGCTTGCTTAATATCATGGAAAGCTCGTACTACTACTTCTTCCCATTTGACCTTGGCCCCTTTCTTAAGCATTTTAGAAATAGAGCAAACCACTTCAACAAAATTTGTAATGAATCTTCTCAAAAAAATTATTTTCCCAAAGAAAGACTATATTCCTTTGACATTTATGGGTTGCAAGACCTTATCTATTGCCTTTACCCTTTCTGGATCAATTATAACTCCATCCTTAGAAATAATATGTCCTGACAATTTCCCTTCCCTTACTCCAAAAGTGCACTTCCTAGGATTTAGGGAAATACCATATTCTAATGCCCTAATGAAAAATTTCTCAATATGCTCACAATGATCATCTTCCTTCTTCCAATACGCCATTAAATCATCTTGATGAATCACTAGGAACAAATTAATGAAATCTGAGAATGCCACATCCATGGCTCTCTGGAAAGTAGCCCCTGCATTTTTTAGACCAAAAGGCATTCTCACATATACATAAGTCCCCCAAGGTGTAGTGAAAGTTGTCTTACATTTTTTAGATTCCTTAACCATGACTTGGTTATATCCAGAAAACCCATCCATCATGGACATTAACTCGCAACCTGTCACTCTTTGCAACATGGCCTCCATATTTGGCAATGGATAGTTATCCTTTAATGAAGACATTCAAATTTCTGAAATCCACACATAATCTAATATCTCTATTCTTTTTTCTCATAGGCACCAAGTTAGATACCCAAGATGAATGTCTAATTGGTTTGATGATTCCAGCATCTCTTAACTTATTAAGTTCTTCTTGCATTTTTGGAGCCAAGGTGGGATTAATAGGTCTTTGCTTTTGCCTAAAAGGCTTGGCATCACTACTCAAAGGAATCTCATGTTGAAACAAATCCTGCCTATAAGCCTTAAGATCATCATAAGACCAAGCAAACACATGTCTGAATTTTCTTAACAAATCAACCAACATCTGTCTCACTCTTGGTGACAATTTCTTTCCAATATACACCTTTTTTGGTGATGCGTCTGTCCCTAGGTTTACTTCCTCCAAGTCATCAGGATGGGAAGTAGCACAAGTAGCCTTAGTCCTATCCCAGTTGTCAAACACTCTTTCAAGAACAACTAAACCCTTAGGAATGGTGTTAGTTTTTAACTGAATAACTTCATTTCCAAACACAATATCTTTACCATCAATCTTTTCAACAAAGGCTCCAAAATCTATTTCTTGATTTTCATACTCATCCACATAATTTAAGAATCTTAATATATCATCATCACTATCAAAAACCTACCAGTGCTTAATATTATCAGGAACAGATGGTCTAGTTTGCACTTCAACTTTTGAAATTCCAGCATAAGTCATATCATCCGGCCTCAGTGTGATGTTTGCTAACAAATCTACCACCTTATTGTGACCTCTCTCCATCCAATTTATCCTAAAAGCATCAAAATTTCCCAATTCATCCCAAACAACATTTCTATACTATTTCAACCTTTTGTTCTTTGACACATACAGGGATTTGACTTGGGAAATCACAAGCTCAGAATCACCAATCACTCTGAGCTTCTTGATCCCATGTTTTTGAGACAATTTTAACCCTAACAATAGTGCTTCATATTCAGCTACATTGTTAGTGAATTCAAATAATAAGGTGAAAGAAAATTTGAAAGTTTTCCCACCTGGAAACCTTAACAACACACCTGCACTAGATCCTTCCTTTGAATTAGCACCATCAAAAAACATAGTCCACACATCATCAGATTCTGACAGATTTTCAACTTCTATATCAATTGGTGCAACAAACTTATCACAATTATTAGGGGATTCTTCAGCCTTGAATTCATTTATGCCACAGTCAACAAAACATGTCAAATCCTCGGTCGGACCATGCTCAATCATATGAGGCACCTTTGATTGTCTTTCAGTCTTGACATCTTTTCCCTCAATGCAAAAGGTAGCAAATGACAAATCATATTGTATGTTGCCTCCCATTGATGCACTCCATTTCCTTGATAATAACATTCCAAAATGAGGGGGAATGTCTACAACTAAAATAGTCATGGTCAAAACCTTATCAGGATATTGGGTCAACACATAAGGCAAGGCCTTAATGGTCCCAATAATAGGCACCTCTCTCAAATCCAATGCATAGCATTTACCTTGAGTAGTATCAACTGTCAAGCCCATTGCTTCCATAATCTTTATTGGCATGACATTATTTGATGCTCCTGAGTCTATCATGCAATTCCTCAGAGTTCTCCCATTTATATCAATACTCAAGAAAAAATGGGTGATGTTCTCCAAGCAAATATTGACAGAATTCCCTAGGTATACAAGAGGAATTTGAATTATAATTCCCTCCAACTCTTTCACTTTTATTTCTCCCTTTTCCCTCATTTCTTTACAATTTCCTTGTTCAATTTTACTGTTCGGAATTCCAGTAATCAAGGAAATTTTCTTTTCTCTATGCTCATGTATTCTCATCATCTTGAGCCAGGGTACAGTAACTTTAACTTGAGACAACACTTGAAACATATCCATAGGTGTGTATTTGGATAGGTTAGGAATCATACCATAATTAGTTTCTTTCTTCTCCAAATGTTGTTTTCCTTCAAGTTTCCTTTGCTTTTCCTCTAGAATTGACTCCATAGATTTGGCAATCACTTTGGTTTTTACCAATAGAGGAGCAAAATTTTCACTGGGCTTTTGGATCTCAGTCTTTTTTTCCCATATCTTGTCATTATTGACATCCTTGATTTTGGTAGCATCATTTTTGCTATCTTCTTTAGCATCCTTAATTTTTCCCTTTTGTTCCTTAATGAAAAGGCCAGTAGGTTTGCCTTGCTCACCACCTACAGTCCTATTTCTTAACTGTAATGTACTTCTCAACTGAGCATCCATCTCTTTAGTTAACTAAGCAATCTCATCTTCTGATGGTCTTCTTAAAGATACTGGATCCTTAGCCTGTTCCATATTATAGGCATGATGGCCACACTCACCTTCATCAGAAAAAACTTGTTGATGGTACAATTCACTTTTCTACCATTGATTATTCACATCAACCTCTTGTAATTCCTCATCATAAGAAAACTCAACCTCATCAATATATGACTAGACCTTACAACAACCTACATCATCCTGCTCAAAATCAGGAGCATGTTCCATATTCTCTTCTTTTCCTTCAGCAGCAATTAGCTGAGCAACACCACAATAATTCTGATCATGTGGGTGTTCACACACCACACACCATGGTCTATCCTGTACCAGATTTATAGAATGCTTATGCAAAGGATCTGGTATTTGTTGATCAGTTTTAGATTTCTAGATGGGTAGTATTGGTTTTCCATCCTTCCAATTTGTATTGTAAGGATAATTATGCAATCTAGGAGGTTTATCACTTTTATTATACTATTGCTTATCTCCTCCAGTACCCTTCTCTTCCTTAGCAACAATATATATTTTATATCCTTCAAAGTTCTAAGGACCTTGTCCCACTTCTCATCATCTTTAATGCTTGTAGTAGAGACTTTCTCAGTTTTATCCCTAGAATTCTTCAAAAGAGTAGGTTCTTCTCTTCTACCATACTTTCCAAAAGCTCTTCTATTACTTTCAATATTAATAGCTGCTCTAAAAGCATCCCTCATGGTTTGAGGCTCCTTGTCTCGAAGAAGATATGTCATTTTAGCATCAAAAGCATTGAAATAAGTAGTTAAACAAACATTCTCATCAAGCTTCATCACTTGAAACAACTTGTACATTTCCTTTTGAAATCTAAGGTTAAACTCTATTGCAGGCTCATTAGCTGATTTTTTTATAGTATTGAACTCACTCAACATAAAACTAGCATTTGTCTTGTCACCATATTGTTCTTTAAAACATTTTTCAAACTCCTCCCATGAACCAATACTGTTATTTGGTAAACCCCTGTACCAATCCCTTGCATCTTCTATCAAGGACTGGACAAACAATTTCATCATCACATCTTCATGTTCTACCTCATAATCATTTAACATATCCATGAAACCTTTCAAATGCTCTTCTACTGAAAAAGCATTATTCCCAGCAAATTTGTTCATCTTTTCCCTTAATTCATTAGGGATAGGATTTGGATACCCGAGAATACCATCAAAAAATAGTTGCCTATATCTTTCCAATTATATAGGTCTCCTTTGTAGTAGTCCATCAACTTTCTGAGGTTTAGAACCATCTTGATGTGAATTAACAAACTGGGTTGCCTGAACCCTTGGGTCAGAATTACTTGTGATATTTTTTTGGATAGGTTTAGGATCATTTTTCAAAATCTCCTGATGATCTGATGAAGTTGTGGCTTGTGCAACTTTAGCCAGACTTGTCATTTTTTAGGAAACCTATTTTCCTTCACTTTTCTGCATTTGTAGCCTCTATTTTAGTCCTTTCTAATTCTTCTGTTAAAGCTTCCCCTTCCCTTCTAGCCTTTTCTAAGGCAGTCTCTACTTGTGATGATACATGTGGGAGGGGATCTTTCTTAGGCTGGTGGGAAACCATTTTTCATTTATCTTGATCCCTTAAGCCTTCTGCTTTCCTTTATCCACAATAGGTTTAGAATTTGAATTATCTGATTGTGACATAATAGGGTTTAAAGGTTTCAGATCTGTTGGCTCTAGTTGGACCTTAGCTTGACCTTCCAGACCCACTTTGGACACTGGCTTCACTTCCCTATCAACAATTTTTTGTACAACAAGACCATTCTCTTGTAGGTCCTGTCTACTTTGGTTTAGGAGTTTCATAGTTTCCAACTGTCTAATTAACCTATCCCTTTCAATAATAGCATTCATTAACTCTGCTTCATTCTCTTTGTCCTTCTTTATCCTAAGCTCAACCTTTTTTTGGATTTCTCATCTTAAAGAACTAATATCCCTTAAAACATCTTCGGGGTCAAGAAAAATTATATCAGAACCTGATGTATCGCTCAAATCTATCAGATCTACTCCCTCTTGTCTAAATAATAAAGGGGTTCCACCATCAACAGCAGGAGGAGGAGGAAAATCACTGGTGCATTCTTTGTGGTGGCCTCAACTTCTACTCCTACCTCTTCTCTTAATATATTGGACATTAATAGGCTCTTTATTATGACATGTTACATCCTCTTGAATAGGTGTATTAAACAATGTATCAAAAAATCCACAACTATCTAATTCAAAATGTCTAGATACATGTTCAAAAGTCTCTGGGATAGGATGCAGAGGCTTACTTGTACCTTGATGTACAGGATTTTGGGACGCGGGAGCGGCATTGCTGGTTTCTGGTTTCTTCTTCATCCAGTCTCTCTTCTTTGTTTTAGGAAGTTCACCTTCTAACTTGGATTCCGAGTGGTTCTTCATAATCGACCTGGTACTTTTCATTCCTCTATGCATGTTCAAAGATCTTTCAACTTGTACAAAACTTCAAATAAAGTGCACACTGGTGTAGAGACTATCAGAGTCGCCACCCAATTACCTTGGGAATATCCACAATTCAAAAACACATGATAATACCTTAAAAGGTCCTGAGAACTTATTGTACTGTCAATACACAAAGACACATTGCATTAGCTTTATGCAATTTGTGCAATAACACACTTAATTGGATAAAGAAACACAATGCCCAGTGCTCAACCTTCAAATCATAGAAATACTATGGTAGACTCTATGCAAAATGGATACCCAACCTACTGACAAGAACATTCAAGCTAATGTCCCCACTACAGTCACCATTTTGTTGGTGTTTTTTCGTCTAAACCAGGTTTGTCTCCTAATCTACCTATGGAATTACAAATTCCAATCAAAGGCAGCTCGGAGGACCTGGACCAACTAACGAGGATTTTAAACTAACCTCCTACACTTCGGGCTCTGCAAGACCCAAGAGGGTGGTCCCTATAATGCATTTATGATCTTTACACTAAATTCATAAACAGTCATTAAAAAATCATAGATAATCCCACAAATGGCTCAATAGAAATAGGATACCACTAAAATGAATTGGCCTTTCACCAATAATATCAACTACCTGGAGCATGAGATAATTACAACATTATTCCATAACTTATGATAGTCATTTTATTTTCAATTTGGCGGCAAGCCCAAAGCAAAGAAAAACTTATGCAAAGCCTCACAAACTTATACAATTTAGATTAGTGCCATATACCATTGGGGAGTCAAACTCACAAACATTATGATTCGACAACAGATTTAAATACTTAGCACATATGATCCCTGACAATATTGCATTATAATAATATCAATTTCTATCCCAACCCAATACTCCTTACTAAATCCCTTTACAAACATACCCATCCATGATTCCATCCAAGCATTTTAATTAATTCTTTCAATTAAAGCCAAAATAGAAAACACGCACATCAGAATGATGAGATGAACATCATAATCCTTGATTAGTTTATTCAAAATTATGATATGTTTGTACATAGGAGAGACTTGAGCTCAAGATATAACATCATAGCTTAAATGCTAGTACTGTCACGAAACATGCAATTTTCATAAGTCTGAAACCCTTTACAAAATAACCCCAAACCTAAATTGCCTTAACATTTACAAAAGTTCTTACAATTTTCTCTACAACTGTACCTAGACTTGACATTCAAAAATATCTGACTTTCCCTACACCTTTCTAGCCTTGAAATCCTTCTTATAGAAAACAAAGGAGAAACAAGCATCAGGCCAGAAATTACCCATGTCACCGATCAACTGGACCACTATGTGCCAATTCAAAACTGAAATCACAACCACCAAGTCCCGGAGCATCTTTCTGTTGATTCCATTCATTACACAATAACCACAACATTTGTAACACCTCAAAACCTGTGCCCAAAGCCGCCATGGAACAAAACCAAAATCAGTTATACATAACCGTTGAGCTGCCAGTTGCTAGTAATAGACACCGTTTCACTCCTCTTCGATTAAGTATTTGTTAGCCCAACTCTGATATTCCACATTCGTTGGCCAATTAAAGTTCATCACCTCCCTCATCTTGGTATTGTAAGGTGTGAATTTCACCACAACCTGGTTGGCCTCCCTTTCAAATGACTCTAAGAACATGCTGGTATTAATTATTTTATCCATGCTCCTTACCAACAAGTCATGATCTGAATCATCACAGATTAATTTAATTTGTGCATTAATAACCTCCTCTACCCTTTCCTACCATTGCTACAATGTCTTAATATTTCTTTGTGTATCTATTATATCTGGTAGAAAAGTGTCATTCTAATCATCAAAACCCTTTATTAATTCCCTAATTTTCTTACTCAAATCATGAGGTAAGGCCTAGAATCCCTTCAATGATTTCACAAAGATTTGAGTAGGCTTTAATAATTGGGGCCTATTATTCACATCAAATCTAGAAGCTTTAAACATAACATCTAAATCAGTGGCCCTAGGGATCCACTTCTTAACCAGGGGCATAATCACTTCCCTATCTCTGTTAATGTTTTGTATTCCACCTAAGAATAAAGAATATAAAGAATGTACAACTAACAACATAGAATCAACCTTCTCATTTAAATGCCTTACAATGGTGTCAACCACCTCATTGTGTTTAGCTATAGCATCATCCTCACTTGCTTTTAGGGTAACCTGTAATTCTATAATTTTATTCATCATCTGCCCTTTGGTAGGATCCACAGAATACTCAACCTCTTCTTCAACTAGCCCTAGTGCAAGGCTATCAATAGGTGTCTGAATTGGGGATCCAGGAGTAGAAATGATTGGGACAATAGGGGGAAATGACCCCAAAGTAGTACGTATTGCTCTAGCAGCAGGGGCACTAGAGGATTCTCCCACATGTCCGTACCTTAGTCTGTCTACTTCAGATTGCAGTTCAACATTTCTTTGTTGCATCCTACTATACTCCCAAATTATTGCATTATACTTTTCCATCAAGCTTTTCTTTTCAACCTCATCTCTTTCAGCTGTCTTCTGGGCCAGTTTGGCCACATTTAGTATCAAGCTTGTGGCCTCTGTCGTTGAGTCTTCAGAAACTCTCTTGATGATAAGCCCGCCACTTAGATTTGGACTAATATTAGCCACATTCAGTTTTCTTCCTTGAGGTGCCAATGCCCATATCGCTAAAGTTTCATATTCCTCGCTAAAGGCAGAGTCTTGTAGGGCTACCTTGACTTCCTCTTCACTACTTTGCATAGGATGCTTGGACTGCATGATAGCATTGAATGCTACAGCATTAGCTATGTTCCATTCAGGGAGAAGTAAGACACTAGCTTGAGACACAATTTTCCTTCCTTCATCAGGAGTGATGTTCTTCAATTTTTCCATTAATTCGGCTTTGACCTTATCATCATTCTCCTGGTCAAACCTATCAGATCTTGATTCCCTCCTTCTCTTGCATTCATCCCGATATTCTTCAAGTTTCATCCTCCATACCAACTGCAATAAAATAGGAGTTTTCACTAATGCATCATCATCCAAGAATGCCTTGCAGGCCACCATCCTTGCGTCTTGTACACACTGCCCCTTTATATCCATATCAGTTAGCACCAATTGTGTTGATCTAAGAGGGGAGGGGATGCCAACCTGCATGTCCTGATTAGTTACAATTATCTCATCCACTAGAGCATCTTTTGATTCCTCAATTCTTTTCCTCTTAAGGCTTGGCTCTCATGGCAGCTCCATAGGGTCATCCCTAGGTGGTGAATCAAGATCCACAATCTTTATTCCTCTAGGCTTTATGATCCCATGACCCGATTATGATGATGCTTTCATTATTTCTTTTCCTTTTCTATCTCCTGCTTCTTCATCACTGATATAATCTATCTTCCTTCAATATATAGGCCTATCCCTTGGTGGCTGATAAGTTGGCCTTTCTTCCTCAGGCCTCACCACCGATCCCTGAATTTGCAAGTCCACTTCCAGATTTATCTTCTTAGTTCTTAGGGTGTTCATGATTTCTCTAAAATTATTCATCAAGAAATCAATTATTTTATGAAATGAAGTGAACTCCATTAGTGGATCATACTTTGGATCTAGCTTATGCACCATGGCCATCATTTTCTCATAGGAAATTGATTTCTCTTTATTTAATTCTTGTTGGCTCAAATCAAACTCATTCCTAATCAAATCTTCAGGAAAATTGAAAACATGGATAAACTTTCCACCCTTAATTCTTTGTCTGAATAGATCAAAGAATCCCTCAAGGTCATGCTACCTCATAGATCCACTCTTCAAATGGTAATCATCAAAATATCTATCAAAGTGAACCCATCCTCCCTTGGAAAATATAAAATCTGAAACAATAGTATAATCAGGGAACAAAGTCCCTTTTCCTCTTCCTGTCAAATTGTCTTCATGGATGCAACCCAATTGCCACAAGACCTTTGCAAATCCCATCCCTAATGATACATTGTATGAGAGAATATGAGGAGCTCCTTGAAAACCATAAACCCTTAAGATAGTGCTTACAGGGTATGGAATGATGTCACCCCAATTATGACATACCTTCAAATCAGGCCTTCTTGCTTTAGGTCAGAGGAAATCATGCAAATCCTTAGGAATCCTTGGCACATTCACCATAAGCCTAGCCCTGAGCTTGGAAGCGAAGAAGTTATCAAACTACACATAGCTAGCACCTCCCTTGTTGCAAGACAAGTTTGTACTCCAAGCCTGTACCGGTAATCTTTCTCCATTCACCTCCTGCCTCAACTCTATTTTCTCTGAGAAGAAGTCAGGATTCTCATAAAAGAACATGTGCATTAATAATGAGTACCAAAAGAAGGGAGTACTAGTGCCCCCCACATATAAGTTTAGCAAACCCTCATGTATCTTTTCAGCAAGGAAAGAAGCATAGTCATATGTTAGAAAAAAATTGGGATGTTGAATTTGAGCCCCCATAAACATATAGGCAATGGGCATCATAGTACTAGGGCTAAAACCTAATTTTTTTCAAAATGAATAGAAAGTTTCCAATAAATGATTAGCAAAACAACTTAACCTGAAAGGTTCCTGATCAGTCGGGGTGATATGAATCGTTGAACTACCTGCCCTGGCTAGATGAGGAGGAAGCAATTTTGATCTAAAAAGAGGTTGTGTTTTGGCATAATCCTACTTCATTTCCTCAAAGTCCATCTGGACCAAGAATGGGCCATATTCACTCAAATCAAAAACCCGTCGAATCACACCTGTATTTATATTTAGTAAAACCTCACCATCATTATCCTTGATAATCCTTGTGACAGGATCATATCTTGCAACCACTGCCCTGAGGAGGTCAACATCAAGAAACACATTTGGTACCACAAGATTTCCCATATCATACCTCCAACCATTTGAAAGAGGATGAGATGCATTCTATTGCCCATACCATCTTTTAAACAATTCCAAACATGTCATTGGTACCCTAGCATCCGCAATGTTATAGGTTTTATATCTCAATCCTTCACCTAAGGGTATCCTTCTCATTAAAACTAAACCCCTCTTCTTGTCGTTTGTTGAAAAAGGGAATTGCTCAAGGTAATCATCATATAGATTCCTTTGCAAGTAATCAATATGGCTAGAATGTTGTTTTTTTGGTGCCATTTCAAGCAACTAGGGCTTCTCTTAAGATCAAATTGTGAACAACTAGGGCTACCCAAAATGAAATTACAGTAGAATTTTGCAATTTCCCACAATTCAAAAGAAACAGTAACCTTAGAATCTTAATCCAGAAAAACTCTTATCAACACAACATAGCCTTCCACAAGAATCACATTCGAACAGAACAGTGATAAAGAAAATAACTCATGGAATTTCACATCCTACAGAAAAAATCAAACCCTTGCTATAGTTGCTTTGAAAAATCTATTTTTGGCTCTGGACTACTTCGAAAACACTTGAATTCCTTAATGGTGAAAGCAGTCTACAATTAGACACTTAAAATTTATGAAAAATGGCTCATAGATGTCTTGTCCACCATTAAAGCTTACTTGCATACCACGCCAACGGCTTCAATTGTAATTTGACGTAGATTTAAATCTTCATCATCGATCTCTTGTTTCTGTCATATCATTGAATGGTCCTCCTAAAAAAAAACTGACAACACCTCCACATCATTTTCAAGGGCCCACCATAATACACAACGCCAAGAGAAAACACGTGGCACCCACCCGCGATATCACAATCATTAAACTTCCTTCAGTTTAGGATCACATGATGGCGGGCAACCGTCGATCTTCTTCATCGGTGATCACGATCATACAAAACAAGGAATAGTATCAATACCTATCCACTAAGCATATTTTCATCAAGATTAAAACATCGTCGTTGATTATGAGCATGTGGATCGCCCATGTGATTTAGTAACCCACTTGATAATGCACTAAAGTATGATACTTATTAAAAACTTTATTTACTTTTACAGCATCGACAGCCTAGGCCATATGGTGCCCACCCACGATATCACGATCACCAAGAAGCCAGCAGTGATGTCATCGTAGGATTGCGGGGAGAGGTCAGGTTCAACCGCAAGGGAAATCAACGGTTATCAAATAACCCTTGAAAAAAATTGAACATTTCTTAGAATAAAATAAGAGGAAGGGGACACCACTTAGGGCAACGATAGTCGATGATTCAATGTTGCTTTAAAAGCTTAGGGCACAGACTGACTCAGACCCTAGTAAATAAAAGGAAGCCATCAAAAATATTTAACACTTTTATTAAAAAGGGCCAGGCCTAGACAATTCAATGGGAAATAAGTTGTTTTAAAACCCCTTCCAAAAGGTAACGACAGAAAAGACCCAACCCAAAGATGGCACACCAAGGCTTCATGAAAGGAAAACAAAAATTCCAACCCTAGGTACCATCTGAATAATCAAGACAAGCTAATAATAAAAGGAAACCAAGGATGTAAATTTGAGGTTCCATCAAGATGAAATCCCTAACCCTGTACAAGAAGAAAACCCTGTTCCTGCACAAGATGAAAACCCTCTAATTCATCCTTCACCATAATAGTTGTTTCCCAACCAAAACGTGCCAACAATACATGAATCTATTCATAAAAATTTAGATCAATTGAGAAATGTATGTCGAATCTATGAGACACTCGATGAGCTATCTGGACATGAAAAACACTTTGGAAACAATATTTTCAAATGTTGAAACTTTGTCAACTTAGCACAATAGATTTGCATAGTGGCAAGAGGAACAAAGACAATTTTATGCCGATGGGTTATCATATAATGAGGTGAAGGCACTTGATATTCAAAAATTCCAATTAGCCCAGTTATTCATTGATCATAGAAAAGGATAGCTTGTTAATGTGTAAAAACCAAAATTTTCAATTAAATGGTGCACCCATAGAGGCATATTAGATAATTTCTGGAGACATTGGTGGATGGTTTTTGATAAACCACCCAACAATAATCTTGATGTTCCTCAGTTTTTCTTCAAAAATTATATGTTGAGTTTGTTCTAGGGAAACATGTCAATTACTTTGACATGCGATATTTCCAGGGTGGTTGTATAGGGATGCCACAGGATAGACCTAGAGCACGCCGAGTCACCCCAGTTCGTCCTGCTCTACCTATTGTTGCCCTGACTCCACTACCTTACCCTGAGATTGTTGTAGATGCAGGGACTTTGAGCATTTATGGCTTACATTCATTGAGTGATCATTTGGTCATGTAGAGCCATCATGTTGCATAGCCATTTGACAGTGCATCCCATCATGATGGCATTGCACCTGATACATCCTAGCATGATGGTGGTGCACCTGTTGCATCATCTCCCACTGGTACACTATCATCACCTCCCACTGGTACACCATCCACTTTGAGACATATTTGTGTCCCTAATCGTTGCATGATGTACAACAATTTATGTTTGGGTGCTCTTCGGCGGTCCACTGAGGCTTTTGTAGACACATCCGACTATGAGGTTCATGATATGTCATATGTAGGAGTTGATAGACCACAGAGCGGACCATTTGTAGGAGAGACATCGAATACCATGGACGATATGGGAGGACCTGTGATGTAGTGCCCCTCTGTATTTGGCCTTTCTTGACGTTTGAGTAAGGTATTTTGGATGATTGGTTATGTTCCGTTATTGTGTTGTCTAATTTAATTTTGGAATTATGTGGTAAATTAAATATTATGAATGGCCCTGTTTAATCAATTAAATTAAATTAAATTAAATTGATTATAAGGTAATTTAAATGGATTTAGAATTAATATAATAATTAATAAATCATGGTTGAGAAAGGATATTATGTGGATTCTAATTATTAATTATTAAATTATTAAGTTATAAAGTGATAAATAAATAAAGATAATTGTTTGCAAAGTTGAGTTTTAAATTAATAGTAAATTAAAATAAGATACTAAATTGAATGAAGACATTTCACGAGTTAAAGCAATTAAAAGATAGAAAGATTTCACATGTTGAGCATGGATAGTTTTGGACTGAATGCCAAAAGGAAACTTGTGGTTCTTTTTGAGATTTATCTAATTTTTGTTTTGGAGATAAAACAACTTTCCTTTTGGTAATAAATATAATTTTTGGGAGAGATTTGGATTTTTATCTTTGATTTTCAGTTTTCGAGAATGATTGATTCTAGATTTCTGGGAAGAGAAGAGAGGAGTCAGTCTAGAAAATAAATGCTTTGGGGGCTTAGTTCTAGGTGAAGGGAGACATCTTATCACATCAAATTTGGGAAAAATGAATTGTATAGATGAGTCTTCCTTCTTTGCTATTATTTGTTTAATTAATGATCCAATTGTTCTGTATATAATCTTAGTGTGATTATCTGTCATGCATAGTCAATAACCATTACATTTTTTGAAGTTCCAAAGTCCTCCTTTTGTCGACTATTTGTTCATATTTTGTATCTATCATATGTTTCCTGGCATCTTCTTGCATGATGAATCCTCTGGAATAAGTTAAAAGATATAGCTGGATTTTAGAGGGCTTTGTGTTTGACTTTTGATGTTAATGTTTTCCAAGATTGAATGCCTCTATCGATCAACCTTGAGGGTCTACTCAAGCAGGGCTTGCGAAGAGTATGAAACAAACCAACCGCATTGGTCCATCTAGGTATCTGCGGACTTATCTTATTTTACTCTATTTTTACTAGGAAATCATTGATCAAACTGCTCTATAGATTATTTGAGTCTCATCTACCTTTTGTTTCTCAACCATTCTTGGGAAGGGGCGGTTGTAGATTACTCTTTTTGTTGCACCTGTTGAAAGCATCTTAAGCATTTTCAATAAATCCAATTCGTGCTCATCCTACTTCCATTTCACCCCAGGTGAGGCAATATGTCAAATAGTTAATAGCATGTTTCTTGTGCTTCAATCATTGTGTGCATATCTACCTAGATGGTTGTGACTTCATTAATATATGAATCATTTTTTGTTGTTAATCATGCATGATATCTTTATCATGTTGCACATCAAGTACATCTGCAAATGAGTTAATCTTTTGGAAAGAGTGTCGTCATTGTATCAAGATTGCAGTGAATTCTTCTTCTCTTGGCTATGCCACCCTGCACATTTGTGACTTCCTTCATTATTAAATTTGATGGTTCCTTAAAACCCCGTCTCTTAAATTATGACTATTGTAATTGTATTTTACTATATTCTATTGGCTCTGCCTTAATTTACTTCATATGTTTTCATCATTTCATACGGCTATTCCAAGATAAAATATATGTATGCAATTTTATAGTCAAATAGTGAACTTGCACAAGGTAAGAGATTGTAAGGACAACAATATCAAAAAATGCATAGCATTGACCCTCAATTTACATTTCTTATAAGGAATTGGCGGTCGATTAGTTCGTTGCTTCCTTCAACCTTCCTTCACCATAGTTCATTTAGTTACTAACCAATATTTTAAATTCTCCCTCTTTTATCACTTTCCTTACTATCGAATTGTATCTCTATGCTTCCTCCAAGCCGCGCCTTCAAGATTGGTATTCAATTTTCTCAAGTCTGATATGTGTTCTTATTTGATATAAATCCTTGTGTTTGGAATTCGCTTTATTCTAGTTTTTTTGTGATTTACATCTCAATCTTTATATTCTAAAGATAGACATTCGATTCATATTATGTGGAGTGTATTTCAGGTGACAGTTAGCTTAACAACGCTGATGCTTATGTCGCCATGTCTTGGCATTCGAGTTTCTTTTTACTTTATCCCTCTTTATCATTCGAATTCAAGTCATTGTGAGTGTTCTTTGTGTCTTCTAGACGACTTGTTGGTGTTGGGAAAAAGGAACCCAACTACAGTGGGCAAAGAATAAAAGCATGCATAGCTGAAAGAAGACAAACACAAGGAGACAGAAAATAATATATATTCAATTTCTATTTCATCAAAAAAGATTACATTCGAAAACTCAGAGCTAATGCTCTGTACATGCTTCCTACAAAAAATTATGCAAGTTCCAGTGCATCTTCTTTCTATGTGATGCTGCTACGTGCTGGAAACATTCCGGAGCACTGGAGCACTGTCAATGTCCTCTGCTACTACAGGTTCTCCTGAACTTCTTCTTCTATAGTTCTACTAAACATTCCTTTTTCTATCTTTGTCTCTTTCACATTCTCTGTCTACAGAATAATACATTCTATTATTCTTTTGACTTTTGTTTCTTTTCCAAAAATTGGCACCCAATTCAAATTCAACCACCACAATAAATTTTGTTGTTGTCCAGCAAGGTGGTCAAACATGAGGAGGGGAAAGTCTAAATTTGAATTCATCCAATGGGGCATTTAATGAATTTTTCTGTTGCAACTCTAAATTAGATATTTGAACACTCCCCCTTAATTTTGAGCCATTCTACTCTTCATTTGTATTTGAGACTTTTAGTAGAAAACTTCAAGAGAAAAATTTTTGGCGCTCATCACTTTGCAAAATTTCCGAAGCAATGGACCAAAGGTTCCGGAGCACCAGCGCAAAGTTTCCGGAGCAAGTCTGTGTGCATATATTTTGCTCTGGAACTATTTTCTGAAGTTTTGGAGCATCTGTCTTTTTCTATGTCTTCTAGAACCAAAGTTCCAGAGCATCTGCCTTTTTCTATGCTTTGCATTCTGGAACTATTTTCTGAAATTCTGGATCATCTATCTTTTTTTGTACTGTGCTTTTTTATGCTTCCCAGAACCAAAGTTTTAGAGCATCCACGCTTCACTGAGTTTTCTAGAACCAAATTTCTAGAGAATTCTTGCATACCAAGCCTATTTCTTAGGCGTTCAAAGGATTCTTTTGACAATGCCTTTGTGAAAATATCAGTGAGTTGCTACTCAGGTCTGCAATAATAAAGTTGAATCTCTCCATACTCAACCAATTCTCTTATGAAATGATATCGAATTTTGATATGCTTGCTTCGCCCATGAAAGACAGGATTCTTTGTCAATGCAATGGGAGATACATTGTCAAAAAATATGGTTGTACCATCTTCTTCTTGCTCATTCAAATTAGCAAGGATTCTTCTAAGCCAAATAGCCTAACATGATGCTGCATTTGCTGCTATATATTTTGCTTTGGCTGTGGAGAGTGAAACTATGGGCTGCTTCTTTGACGCCCATGATATTGCTCCTCAACCCATGTGGAACAAATATCCCAAAGTACTCTTCCTGTCATCTACATTTCTTGCCCAATCACTATCTTTGTACCCAACCAGTTGAAACTCATTGGAGGCAGTGTAGATAATGCCATAGCCTTTTGTGCCATTGACATACCTTAGAATTTTTTTTCTTGCTTTTTAGTGTGTGTCCTTAGGTTGCTCCATGAACCTAGAAATTAGGCTTACCACATACATCAAATCTGGTCTTGTTGCTATCAAATACATGAGGCTTCCAACCATGCTATTGTAGAGGGTTGGGTTAACATTATTGCTGCTATCCTCTTTGCTTAATTTCAGACCTGTAGTTGTTGGAGTTGGGGTTGGTTTGCTATCCAACATTCTAAATCTTTTGAAGATTTGTTTAGCATAACTTGTTTATGAAATAAAGATGCAATGATCTGTTTGTTGAAACTCTATGCCTAGGAAATATTTTAGCAAACATAAGTCTATCATTTCAAACTCATTTTTCATTGCTTCTTTAAAATCAGCAATGAAAAGATTACTATTTTCTGTGAAAATTAAATCATCTACATACAAAACAGCAATAAAAATCTCACCATTGGCTACCTTGATATAGAGTGTGGGCTCACTACTGCTTTTGCTAAATCCATTGATCATAAGGTATGAATCAATTATTTTGTACCATGCCTGTGGTGCTTGTTTCAGCCCATAAAAAACTTTCTGAAGCTTGTAGACCTTATCTTCTTTCCTTGGAACTTCATAGCCAGGTGGCTGCTCCACATACACCTCTTCTTTTAGTACTCCATTCAAGAAGGCTGATTTCACATCCATTTGTAATACTTTCCATTTGTGTTGGGCTACAATTGCTAAGACTACCCACACTATTTCTAGCCTTGCAATTGGTGCATATGTTTCATCATAGTCTCTTCCAGGCTATTGTTTATATCCCTTAACAACCAGCCTTGCTTTATGCCTTTCAATCTTACCATCAGTAGTGCATTTGGTCTTATAGACCCACTTAACTCCAATGAGTGATTTCCCTTTGGGTAAATCAACGAGCTCCCATGTTTTGTTTCTCACAATAGCATCCATTTCTTCATCCATGGCATTACACCATTTTTTCTCCTTCACAGCTTCTTCAAAATACATTGGATCACTATAAGAAAACATAGACAAATCTGAATTTTCATCTAAATCAGCATACCTTTCATTGTCATAAATTTCCCTCACGCTTCTTGTCTTTTGTGGCATCAATGATGCAAGCGTAGGATCAAAATTTTTGGAGCTACTTAACTGCTGGTTTGATGATGAAGACTGCTACTATGAAATTTTAGAGCATTTGCCATGCTGGAAGGTTCCAGAGCAACTTCCCTATTGAAAGTTTCTAGAGCTAAGAACTGTTGTTGTTTTCTGAACTATTACCTTGTTGTAAGGTTCCAGAGCATCTCCCTTCTACAGCTTCTTCATCTTCAAAAGGTATTGAAACTGAAATACCCATGTCGCTATCAACTGTTCCATCCCATGACTCATTTTCAATGAATTCAACATCCCTGTTAATCACCACTTTCTTGGTGATGGGATTATATATATCATGATGGGCTGGCAATTTATGGGTATTTGTAGGGTATGTTGCTGATGAATTTTTTTTAACCCAAAATTGATGAAACAAAAAGGGTTTTTAGAGGAGATTCTCAGCTTTCCACCAATATAATTTATTCTTTAATTTGAATTAAATAAATAATTATTATTCATTTTCTATTAGAATTACATCGATTCTTCACTTTCAAACGGTATCAAATTTGTCACATTCTAAATAATATTTTCCTTTTCTCTTTTGTTGTACATGGAGTGCATATGCGACACATCTAAATATTCTCAAATGATTCAACACATCCTATTTGCATTTCGTCCACACTTCTTGTGGGATCCTATTACGAACCTGTCTTTGTGGGTGTACCTATATTCAAGATGTAGACTATTGTTGCTACAGCATCACCCCAATACTGATTTGACAAACCTTTTTCCTTCAACATGCTTGCTGCCATCTCTGTGATGATTCTATTTTTTCTTTCAGCCACTCCATTTTGCTATGGATTATACTGGGTTGTGAGTTGTCTTTGAATGTCATGGGACTTGCAAAAGTTCATAAACTCTTGAGAGATATACTCTCCCCCTCTATCCATTATGAGGAATTTGATATAGTGGCCACTTTTCTTTTCAACCAAGGCCTTAAACTCTTTGAATTTCTCTATGAGGAATTTGATATAGTGGCCACTTTGCTTTTCAACCAAGGCCGATTTTTTCTTCAATAGATACACCTAGATTTTTCTACTATAGTCATCTATGATTTTCATGAAATAGACATTTCCTCCTAGGGTTGGGGTTTTCATGGGACCACACAAATCTGAATGCATGAATTCTAATTGTGCTCTAGCTCTCCTAGAATGCCCTAATTGAAAAGGTTGCCTATGTTGTTTACTTAGGATGCATACTTCACACTTTCCATCGGGCTCTACAATTGTTGGTAGGCCCCTAACCATATCTTTTTTAGCTAAAAGATTTAAACTAAAATAAATTAGATTCCCATACCTCAAGTGCCAAAGCTTGGATGGGTCTTGGATGATTGTCTTGAAGGCTAACTGCTGCAAGGCTGTTGACTGTGCTGAGATTTTCATTTTGAGGGGAAACATCTGGTTCTTTGTCATTTGAACTACTTCCATAACTTTCTTGCTTCCATCTCTGTCATAGATGATGCATACCCCTTTCTCCATTAGCACTATATATCTGTTTTGGACCATCTGTCCAATGCTCAAGAGGTTGTGTTTCATTCCTGAGGCATAAAAGACATCATGAAGCTATCTTTCTTCACCATGCTTGGTTTGTAGGCACACTATGCCTCTTCCCATAACTGAAACTTTCTCATTGTTGCCCATTTTGATTTCAGACTTAATGTTGTGGTCAATGGAGGCAAATAAATTTATGTTACCACTCATGTTGTTGCTATAGCCGATGTCCAAGTACCAAACTTCAACATTGTTTTGTTCTGCAAGATTGCATGCAATGAACACTTGAGATTGCTTTTCATTTTCATCCTTGTTCTCATTTGCCACATTTGCATTTTGACTCCCTTGGTCACATTGTTTCTTCCTGCATTCACTTGCATAGTGACCATACTTGTGACAATAGTAACACTGCACATTGCTCTTATCATATCTCTAATTTGAGTTGCTATTTTTCTTTGTGTTTTGGAAGTTTGATTGGGAGGTGCTTGCCTCCTCCTGATTGTTTGAGCCTCCTCTTCCGGAGTTGCTTCTGCCTCTACCTCTTTGACCTCTTCCTCTGCCATTTCTTCCTCTTCCCTTACCTCTCACATTTTCTTATGCTTTGAAGGCTTGTTCTTGGGAGGAATTTCTAGACCTATTTAGGCATTGCTCATGGGTTTGAAGTGAACTCATTAACTCACCAACTGATAATGTTGATAGGTCCTTTGCCTCTTCCATGACAATAACCACCGGGTCAAATTTTGTGGGTAAGCTTCTAATAATTTTCTCCACAATCTTCTCCTATTCCAGGGTTTCTCCATTTATCCTCAACTGGTTAATCTAGGTGGAAGCCCTTGTATGAAAATATAAAATGGACTCGCTGACCTTCATTTGCATGGTCTCAAATTCTCTCCTTTGCAGCTGGAGTTTTGCTGACTTGACCTTTTCAAACCCTTTACAGGTGGTTTGAAGTATTTTCCATGCTTATTTTGCATAACTAGCTGCTGCTATTCGAGGAAAGATAGCCTCTATCAAGGATGCCTCAATTATACTGAGGTATTTGGCATCATTTTCCTAGTTTCCTTCAACTGGTTCTTTCGAGCATTGGTCAATGCTGCAAATGCATTTGGGTCTATCACATCTGTGAACCCATTTGCTACTAATTCCTATAAATCATTTGTTATTACAATGGTTTTCATTTTCTTTGCCCAAACATCATAATTTTTTCCATCAAATATAGGTGGTTGTTGCCAATGCCTATTGTCTCCTCCAGCCATTTTGCTAAATGGGGGAAACTACAAATACCTAGATAAAATCTAGCGCTTTTCTTCACTGCCTAGAAAACTATGACTTTTCTAAATACCCAAAAACTAAAGTTTTGTAACTGCACACCTAGGAACAAAGCTAGGGCTTTAACAAACTAAATTCCCATAAAACTTAGGGCTTTGATACCAATTTTTTGGTAAAAGGAACCCAAATACAGTGGGAAAGGAATGAAAACATGCACAATTGAAAGAAGAAAAACACAAGGAGACAAAAAATAATTTATATTCCATTTTCTATTTCATCAAAAAAGATTTCATTTGAAAACTCAGAGCTAATGCTCTGTACATGCTTCATACAAAAAATTATGCAAGTTCCGACGGATCTTCTTTCTGTGTGATGCTGCTACGTGCTGGAAACATTCCAGAGCACTGGAGCACTGTCAATGTCCTCTGCTACTGCGGGTTCTCCTGAACTTCTTCTTCTATAGTTCTGCTGAATATTCCTTTTTCTGTCTTTGTCTCATTCACATTCTCTGTCTACAGAATAATACATTCTTTTATTCTTTTGTCTTTTGTCTTTTGTTGTTTTTCCAAAAACTGGCGCCCAATTCAAATTCAACCACCACAATAAATTTTGCTGCTATCCAGGAAGGTGGTCAAACATGGGAAGGAGGGGAAAGTCTAAATTTGAATTCATCTAATGGGGCATTTAATGCATTTTCCCATTGTAACTCTAAATTAGATATTCCAACAGTTGGCATAGTTCAATGATTCCAGCTAGGACCTCCTTGAATGCATAACTTTCGACTACATAGGATGCATCTACATGCATTTGACCTTTTTTCTCTAGTTATGGCCTTCGAACTTCATATTGAAATGCATTAAATTGTTGTTGATAGAAATTCTTGGCCTATATTCTTAGATGATCGACTATATTTGTTATGCTTGGCATATGTTATGTTGTGCATTTAGAGGTTATGCCTTGCGCCATGTACTTTGGTATATTGTTTTTGACCTACTTGTGATTTTTTCCATCAACTGATCTTTTTTCATTCCTTCAATCAGATTGCTTGTTGGTGTTAAGCTATATTTGTGCCATCTCAACCTTTTACCACTTACATATGTTGGAAACTTATAAGTCTTATCAATGCATTCTTTTAAGTCTGCTAGAATGGAATTTTATGATAATACATTTCTTTGTGATTCACATTTGCAATTGGTGGCTTGCCTTGTCTTGCTTTTATATAATATTAGTATTTAAGTAAATTATTATGAAAGAGAATTAGTTAATTAAGTGAATAAATTAGATTAAGTTAAAGGAAAAATATTAATTTTATTTAATTTTAAGTTATGTTATTGTTTTGAGAGAATTAACTTGTCTATATTTTGTTAAATGAAGGATTAGATTTATTTGTATATGTATTTAGATAATTTAAAGATTTGTTCTAGGTGGTCTTTAGGTTAATTGTTAATAAAATTAGTTAATTTGTAGATTAAAATTAAATAAAAGAGTTTTATTTTTCTTGTAGAAGATTTGAATAAACATATTGGATATTATAATCGTTACTGGTAAGGGAATTGAGTAGGTAATTAAGTGAATTGAATTCGTTTGTTTATATAGATAATTGAATCATTGTAGATTTGATTAATTATATTTAGATAAACGAAGGGCCTATGTAAATGAATGAAATTAGATGATCTTTTGAATTTTTCAATTTCCCTTATATTCATTTAATAGTTGATTTGTAAGTTCGCTATATGGATAGTTATTTAGAATACTTGTGATTGTTATCATGATTGATTTGATTGTTTGAGTGGGTTGATTTTTGAATTGAGATTTTGAATCAGTTGATTGTTTTGTTGTTGTGGTGTAGATTTTGTGTAAGTTGTTTATTAGCCAAATTTTAATTTTGTTGGGTAATTAGTGGTTGGGTATCATGTGAGGAGAGAATTGAGGTCTCCCTTGGATGCCCATTTGGTTGGTTTTACAATTGATTAGTGTGGTTGGTTTTGATTTTGAGATTGTATCATTGTTGCCATTTCAATGGGGAACCATTGTGTCAGTGATTTTGACTTCTAGAGGTTTGGGGAAAAAAGGTTTCTTATGATTGAATTTTCATGTTGGTTCTTTGGGAACACTTGTTTCTATTCTTGATTTATGATTATGTGGGTTTTGGCATTGCACTGTGGTATTTTTAATTATGGAGACTTTGTGCAAGTGGATGCACGCCTCGCTTTATGAGATAATTTTTGTGGCTTTATATGTTGTGCAAGTTGGCTTACCCAGTTATTGGACTATTGAGTCTTTTTTTGATAGTAGGGGGAGTGGATTTCAATGGGGGTTAGTGCACAAAGTGGCATACGGGTAACTCATTGAGAGTTTCTTTAATTAGTGATTTATACCTAATAATTAATTAGGGGGTTTGGGTAGTATCTCACATTAATCTAGATAAGGTAGCCTCACTCATGGCTCAAGTGCTCGTTTAGGCTTGAGATGAGTGGGAAGGCTTGGAATGGAAAAGATCAATTGCCTTGTTCTCTTGAAAGGTATGTTGATCTTGCATGAGTGAGAATGGGGGCCGAGGATCGGTAGAGGTTGTCAGGGTTTAACTAGGAAGGGGGTTGGTAACCTAGGAAGATCTACATTGGGTAACCCATATCGAGCTTATGTGATGACACTCTTCCCTTTAGCAACCTTGTATTCTTGTTGTTCCCCTCCTGTTGTTCTTGTACCTTTAGAAGCGGTTCTTTCTTTATGTTTATTGTTTCATTTGTTATAGAGTCTTGGTAGCCTTGTCTTCTTGATTTTTTTTATGTTGTGGGTCCTTCCTGTCATCTCCTTGCACATGGGGTGGACCTTACGACATGATCGGGTGGAATGTGCTATGCACCCCATTGCGTTTCTAGTCAGAGTTTGTGATGTGTGATGTTGTATCTTTGTAGTGTATTCAGAGCTTCACAAGTTTGGAGATATCATTAATGATATGTATCACATTCATTTCAAGCGTATTATTCTATGTAATTGATGTATCATTCCCACTTTGTGTTGGGAAGCACTGTTGTACATTTGTAATCTTGTAACAATGTAAATTCATATTATGAATGTGATATATATACTTGGAATTATCATGTGTTCTTGTATGGAGGTATATCATTTATGTAATTGTTAGCTTGCAAAATCTACACCCAATTTGCTAAGCTTTTAATTTCACTTAGTAGATTTGGATTAGTATGGGACTACTTTCAAGTTGTGGATAACCTGTTTGAAAGAAGACATTCAGATTATGGGCCGACTTCTCCTTTTGATGGTGTCACCTAAACTATTCCTTGCTAGGAAAAGGGGAAAAAGAAGCAATGAAAAGAAAAACTAACCCCTATGGTGATGCATCTAATGATATTTCATAGACCCATATAGCTACTTTTACACACATGAACAATCAACAACTTAACAGTGGCTTACACAACTCAAAACTTCATATGTCTTTGCATCATTATTTCATAACAAGCCTAAAAATGTAAAGGACAACACCTATAAGGAAAAAAAATAGGTCTTCACAACTTAGACTCTACCCTAAACTAACTCAACACATGTTATGACCTACAAAATCATTTAACTGCATAAAGGAAAGAGAAACGAGACAAAATCAAAGGGAAAAAAATTCTGCCATAAGATTTCATCAACCATTTCTAAAGCTTTCACAATAAAACAACATAATGAGAAGGTAAAATATATTAACTTATCAATCAAAAGGTGTTACACACTGTTGTAAATGTCTAATAATGAGTCACAATGCAGTCCTCTATGATGAAAAGGGCTCTAAAAGCCACAATGTCTGCAAGAAGGAAGAAAGAACTCCCTAAAATGTTCAAAATGAACATACTTAAGGAAAACTTCAACCAACAACCCACACAAGTCCTTCTAGAAACCCTAGGTCAGATGAAACACACAAACAAAAATAGAAGCTTCCAAAAACACTCCAAAAGGTCCTCCAAATGGTCCAAATTCAAGCCCAATCCAAGATCACACTAAAGGTGTGATAAAGCAACCCCCAAAATGGCACATGTCTCTCCAAAACAGTCAAAACAAGCCTTCCACACTTTTTTCATGTTTGACAAGTCATCACTAAATCTAGACCCACACACAAGTCATGCAATATGTGTCTTTTTGAGTCACAAGACTCAAAAAAGAATTACAGATAATTACTTTAATTAATTGATTTATAAAGCATCACTTAATCAAGTCATTTTACATTCAAAGTACAAAATAAGGGGCCCACCATCTTCTTATTTTACATTTGCATTAAAAGGCACAATAAAAGTGATTTTCAAATCACTTACATGATATCTTCAAATATGAAAAAAAATGTAACATGTAATGTCATGTTTAAAAGTTTTCAAAAGCTTCCAAGGCATTGACCATCTCAACCTACCTTATTCTGCATTCTACTCACACATGGTCCTACACATTGTTATGTAAAGGCATCACTAAGATCCAAACAGCTTGGCCAATATGGCCGACCTCCAAACTCCTTGGAAAGCATATTCCAAGTCACAAGACACTAAGGCATCATGATCAAAAGGTCAAAGGAATTACATGATTCGACACACTCCATAGGTTGCTTGAAACACTTAGCAACATTTTGAAAAGGCACAATGTTTTTAACAAGGGGAAAAGAACTTAAGGCAAGAATGCCTAAGTTAATAAGCATGAGTTTTTGGCCCCCATCACATTCTC
This sequence comes from Sequoia sempervirens, assembly GCA_007258455.2. Taxonomy (NCBI): domain Eukaryota; kingdom Viridiplantae; phylum Streptophyta; class Pinopsida; order Cupressales; family Cupressaceae; genus Sequoia; species Sequoia sempervirens. The sequence continues at coordinate 243,563,885 of VDFB02281492.1, forward strand.
ATGTGTTGATTTTTTTAAAAACAAGGGATAAAAATCCCATCAAATTGCAAATAGGGGTCAAACCCTAATTGTCAAAACATGTCGACAAAGGGAAAACCTCATCATTTGGTCATTGAAAAAAATAGAAAATGATGCTCTGCCGCAATGGGGTTTCAGTGTTGAGCTCTGTGATGGTTTTCAAATTGGTTTCTGGGAAAATTTTTGATGAAATCTATAGAAAAGAACATGCAACATGGTTTTTCTTAAACAAAAATTATATTTCACATCATTTTGAAGGCCATTTTACGCATTGAAGTTGTGGTTGTGGCATTCTTTTCTAATGTATTTCTCTGCATCTTCATTTGCTAGTTCCTTCTTTCATTGAGGCCACCATCAAGAATTTTTCTAAAGTTTTTATGGAGGTTTTGACTGGCACATTCAAAGAAAACAAACAAATGACCTTAGGTAAACTCCATCCAATGTGTATCTTAATCTTCTCTTTCCTTTTCAGTGAATATAAGCTCAATTCGAGCTCTGGAAAGAACTAAAATAATGAATAGGTTTTATTTTAACCAATGAATCTCTTGGGAATTTTGTTGTATTTCTATAAATCAAAAACCCTCTATGTATGCATCCAAAGCTACATGTTTTCCTATAGAAAACCATTTTTAAGAAAAACCCTCCTTTGCTTTCAAAAACATGCAAGATTATAATATGAATGAGATTTCATGATAGTTGGTCAGTTACAACAAGAGCTATCTCTGTTGACTATTCCAAAATAAAATGTTTCCCTTTGGTATTGCCACTGCTCTTTTGGTTTCTCTCTTCCTATCATTTCATTTGAATTCCCTTGTATTTGAACTTTAACACCAACCCAAATGGGGTTTTACATTCTGAGAAGGGAAACTCTAATTTTTTTTGCAAAACGATTCAATGTCATTGGACAGTGTGAGCATAATTCCTTTATCTATATCATAATATGGGCCAATATTCTTTAGGCCTATAGTCATGCTTAATAGGTCCAATGTAATATTTCCTGGATTTATAAATATTAGCAACATTCAATATTGTCATCCTTTAGCACTTATGGCTCACTGCTTTTGATGCTCTATTCTATTTTACCTTGGTGTCATCTATTAAGCTTGGAGTTGTCAACGCTGAAAGATTATGCAAGGTTGTGTTGATTATTTGAAGCTACATTTGAATCCTAAATGTGTTGTGCATTCCTGAATGCCTCTGGAGGCTGACCCAGTGAAAAAGTTACATCATTTATTTCATGCATTCCTTAACAAATATGAATGTCACTGTCTTCGCTCACAACCTGATAACATGGTAATTGTCATTAAAGCTTTCCCAAGATGATTATATATTAATCATTGATATTTTTCTTTTCTTACAAGACCATTGTCCTTTATCATCTATTGAGAACTCCGCCCCTATCAAAAGCTGCACTTTTTCAATGAGAACATCCACCTCACTTTTGGAATGTTGTCTTTATGATCTCTCAACTATTTTAAATAGCTTTTCAATGAAAAATAATAGGAAAGTATGTGCATATTTTGTTCCTATGTTGAATGACAGTCATTGTACTACCATGCACTTGCACAATCTTTTGTAATGCATGCTCTGTCCTATTTTACCACCATCAATCATGCCAAAAGTTGGGAGTATTTGAAGCACTTGTAGGTGGTCTAGTAAGATGTATTTCAGAATGAAAATGATCTGCATTGAATGATATGGAAAAAATACTTTATCCACATGTTCCCTAAGGAGTACAACCATCAAAATGTCTAGGAGAGATCACTCCAAAGTCATTCACAATGGCCTATGAAAATGACTGCTCTGATTGCTTCAAACTATCTTCTATCATTTTAGTTCATCTTATAGTTTCTTTAGTTGGTCAAGCTCTGCTTTACGCTCTTAACATTGTCACATCATTCCTTCATAGGAATATGATTGTTGCTACCCCCATCAAGCTTGGTAGAAATGTTTGATACACTATCCTTGTTGTCCCACATATCACATGTTGCCACCTTCTATGAACTATCCTTTTGAAACCCCTCTGCTTGAGAATATGAGTTTGGTGGTCACTTTGAATGTGGCTTATGATCACAACCTATACCTAAATCACTAGCATAAGCCATGCAAATTATGATTGGATAGTTAACCTCCATGATCAATGTCACCACACTTTTTGTCTTATCACTGTCATTGGTCAAAAATTTACTCCTTTGTATTACTGATTTTGCTCATTAGTAACAACACTATTGTGGTATTTTCTTTGATACTTCACAGTCCAAAATAATGCAAATCTACCTTAAATAAAATGGACTTATTGCTACAATATGTGGCACTCTATATTGTTGTTCATCATTTTCTCAAAGACTCATGCTTTCCTTGACTCATAATTGTAGCTACCCCTTCCCGATGTTGTGTGGCTGTCATCAATTGAGTGTAGAATTCATTACACCATTACTGTCTCCTTTGTTATTGCCTTTCATTTACTTGTGGCTAACCTCTGTGATACCTAGGAGACTATTCCTACTTTGATGACTATTTATGATGCACCCTTATGTGTTCTTCTGTCATCCATGACTATCACATGGGAGAGACATTATCATTGACACTGATCATAGAATTGTGTAAGTGGTGATTTATTTATCATAGCAAGATAATGCACCATACTCTCTTATGTAATGGAGTGCTATTACATTGGAGACTTGACTCGAGAGATTAGGGACTGATTTTTCATTGATGGGAATCTTCAACTTGGTATGTTGTCATTGTTCTTGATAGCAGCTTGCTTTCACGACTGTGTTTGTTTCCTTCTTGTTTCCCTCTCCTTTCATGAAACAATTGTTGTTGTCCTCCTATTCACCTTAAGGACTACCACTTGTAGACTCATAAGAGGTTGTTGTCATGTTCACTTGCACATGGTCTTGGCTTCAAAGTAGAGTCACCTTGTATTGCTTCATGATTGCATTAATTGTCATTTGTAACTTGACCTTATTGTCATTTCATGCATGCAATCATGATCCATGTTATATCATTCATGATGACCAAAACCCCTGCATGAAAGGTTATGAGAATACTCACTAAATTTTTCCTTACACTGACATGTGGCATGCATTTATGATTGTTCTCCTTCCATGAGACTATTGTAATGCTTGTTGTCCCACATTGATTTGTTATTTGATTCCATCACATTTGTTTCCTTTTTTCTCATGTGTGATACACAACTATCTCCCCATTCTAACTTTATTAGACAACCACCTGTCACATATGTGGGTGACCTCACATCTCACCTTCCTATGTGATGTGTGACTGCCCCATACGGTTATGGTGAGAGGGGCTTGATAACAACTCTGGATTTCTCTCTCGTTATTTAAGAGATGCATAATTGAACTTGATGTATCTTTTGAATTTGATAATGAAATTTGATCAACTGGTGTGATTTCATATTGATTTAGTGCATTGATAACAGATAAATCTTTGATCAAGTTACCCAATTTCCTTTTCCTTTCAAAGCATGCTAAAATCTACCCTCGCAGGAGCCACATTTACCCCACATGTTGTATTTAATTTGAATTAGAATAGTATCTAGACTTGTCCTAATTCTACACATGAAGCAAACAGTTAGAAAATAAATGCATATGTTGGATGTGTTTGATGACCTCTTTGTTTTCCAAGACATCCAAGGTTTGCATACTTATTTTATGCACTTATGGATGAATTTATACATGCATAGGTAGGTGTGTATGTAAGGATTGAATCTTTCATTGCTTAGAGCCTCACTCTAACATCATGCTTTTTTCAAATGTAGGGGTGAGGATCACTGTGGAGCTGGGGAGGACACAAGCAACTTGAGGCAGTAGCAGAGAGCAATTAGGCAACCTACAACCAGTCAATCCTAAGCAATGGATGGTTCCATTCTTATATGCACACTTTCCTTTCTTCTACTTATTCATGTATGAATTGCTTCAAATTTTCATTGAATAAGAGAGTTAGTTCGTTGGCTTGTGAGGGACATGTACATTTCAATATTATCAATAAAAGACTACATTTGTATATTTATGATTCTCTTTCTCATTTGATGTATTGCAACATTGAAATGACAAAATGTAATATGCTTTATTTGAAAATCACTCCTTCATGAACATTGAAACTAGCAGTTTAATGGTTTGTATTTTAAATGTTTAAACAACCTAAAAAGAACAAACACTAAGTTACCTGATTTCATCTAAAAGCTAAAAATTAGGTAACATTTTTGGCGACATCTGCTATATGTTTGCCTGCTAAACATGAGACCAGCTGCCTAAGCTTATCTATTGGGAATGGGGTCACTTAGAAAACCAACACCACTTGAAAACAACATTGTAAGTTTTTGTAACTCATCAAAATAGAAAGAGACACCATTGAAATTTATTGAAAACCCAACCATGCAAAATGAAAACTATCTAATTGTGCAAAAGCAACACTTAGGGAAAAGAAAGTTACATCTGAAATGAAACTATCCTAACCTACTCTAACCAACAAAGAAGTTGGTAAAATGAAACCATTGATAGGTTGGGTGAAATAACCATCTTTTCTAAAAAATCTATAATGTTTGCCATGTTGGAGAACAACTAGAAAGAAATGGAACATGTATGACAATTCAACAGATAGCTACAAGATATTTTGAAGAACATATTCAAGCTTACTAACCTTTTCATATGGAATGTAAACATTCCCATTCTAAGGTGGAAAGGTAACTTGACTGTGCTGCTCCTTAGTTGTACCCTCATTCTTGGGTGCAAGCAAGGTATCACTATATTTGTTGGCCTCCATTCTAGTTAGATTCCTTATCGGGCATCCTTGTGAAAGAATAGCCTCCAAACCAATCTTGGTGGGTCTAATTTGATCAGTTGCTTCCACAATCACAACTCCATGATGATTGGAAGGAGCTACCTTGTGTGATTCAAATGGAACTATGGATGCTCTACACACCTGGTTATGCTGCTCACACTCTCCAGATTTAGTCAATGGTGGCTTCACATCCAACTTTGAGCTGAACTCCTCCATTATGCTTGAAAACATATCCTCCTCTAATTCATGATCAACTTCCCCATGCATGACATATCCTACATCAACTTCATAACTTTCTCCTTGAAATTTTGAAGGATCAATCATACCTTTCAAAACATACCTCTATTGATCATGCCCCTCCTGATGGATATTCTCACAGGTACCAACCTTTTCACCTCTCAAGACTAGGTTGTCCCCATCTTCCTCTTGATGAACCAACAACCTATCAAAGTGGATTTCACCTTCTTGTTGTCCAACATTTGACACTGGTGTTAGTACAAGCAAGGTGCCTCCATCATCCTTCACAAGACTAGGAAGTTCAACAAGATAATTTGTGGTGATCTCATCACTTTGCTGCTCAAAACAGGGCATTGAGGTAAGTTCCATCAAGCACTTCTCATCTTCGCCTATAAATTTTGGAAGTTCGTCAAACAAACCAACATAAATGTGAACTTGTACATTATTTTCTACTTCCACTATCTGCTATCCCATCTTGTGCTCCTGAAAAAGATGATTGTTTGATCTCCAAATTTGAAACAAATGTCTCTAGATCATCCCAAAAAAGGTCATCTTCATCCTCATTTTTTCTTTTCAGTGAAGGAGGAATGAGTTTCACTTTATAGTGATCTTCAATAATCAAAGTTTCTTGTTCATGCTCGTTGATAATTTCTTGAACCAAGAATGCATCACATTGTTGGACAACTTCAAGATGTTCCAAATCTGTTTCTAGTGAAGTTATGGGTAAGATCCCTTCGCCTTGTTCAATGAAACAGGGAAACTCACTAGACATCAAAGAGGCAATTTGATGTTTAACATGTTCTTCTTGCTCCATAACCTATTGCCCAGGTTGACCATGCTCAACTATCTCTTGTAATGGATTTGATTCCTCCTCCTTTTCAACCAGTGAAGGCTTATCAACTACAAGCTTCTCCTCTTTAGACTTCCCTAATACTCCATTTCCCTTAGCAAACCATCTACTATCATAAGCAACAGGTCCTCCTTTGTAAAGGTGGATGATAACAGGCTCAAAATCTTGCAAGTATGGGCTATGATGCTCTTCCAACATTGAAGATGACTACTCTTGAGGGATGATGGATTGATCTTGTACAAGCACTACATTCTCTTGAATTGAATTGGATCCTTTAAAACTTGGAACTTCAAAATGAAAATACTTACAAGGGGATTCTATAGGATTATTTTTCCTAAAGCTTGCAAACTTGTACTTGGGAGCTTCTTGTTTGGAAAATTGTAGCCTCATTTCTGCATCCTTTGCAACAAGTTGTTGGGAAAGATCCTCCTCAATTTTCCTCTCCTTGGCCTCCCATTCCTACTCACTTGTTTTATCTTGGTAATCTTTATGTTCTTGCTGCCAATCAACCTCCTAACTTCCTTCAACATCTAAAATTTTCCTTTGAAAATTGAAGATTATGTCATCGATGCACATTTTGTTAACCCTCTGAGATTGGGCATGTGGATAAGCATGTTGATTGAAATTATGAGGGTTTTGTTGAGATTGTTGTTGGACATATACAAGTTGATGTACAAACTGAGCAGGGGTGGGAGGGTGGAAAACTAGTGGAAAATATTGATAATCTCATGTAGCAAAGGTACTTGGACTAAAAATAGTTGCATGCTCATTTTGATATGGCTGATAATTGGGTATATGAGTAGCATTTTCATGAAATGAAGGGTGATATGACATGTCTCCATGAAACATAAACATGATCATTCAAGAGACTGGGAATTCATTGGAATTTTAGGTAAAGTAAGAAACCAGGCCTGATCTTTCATAACAACACTTTTTCTACTTGAAACCAGTTGATATCCTTTTGGAGTCGCTAGGTGTGTTGAAAAATTTCCTCCAAAATGCTGAAACTACTGTTATACACACCAACAGTAGAAATAAAATGCATAAAGATGAATTGAGAAGTAGTTCACTATCCCACCAGGTGTGCCAAAATTGTTAGCTCACCAAATATGCACCTAGTTTGTTAAGCTTTTAATTGAACTTAGTATATTTGGACTAACATGGGACTGCTTTTAGGTTGTGGGTACCCTGTTTGAAAGTAGAACTCTGGATTATGGGTTAGCTTCCCCTTTTGATGGTGTCACCTAAACTATTCCTTGCTGGGAAAAGGGGAAAAAGAAACATGAAAAGAAAAAATAACCCCTATGGTGATGCACCTAATGATATTTCTCAGACCCATACAACTACTTTTACACACATGAACAATCAACAACTTAACAGTGGCTTACACAACTCAAAAATTCATATGTCTTTTCATAAGTATTTCATAACAAGGTTAAAAATGTCAAGGACAACACCTATAAGGAAGAAAAATATATCTTCACAACTTAGACTCTACCCTAAACCAACTCAACACATGTTATGACCTATAAATTCATTTAACTGCATAAAGGAAAAGAGAAACATGACAAAATCAAAGGGAAAACAATTTTTCCATAAGATTTCATCAACCATTTCTAAAGCTTTCATAATAAAACAACATAATGCCAAGGTAAAATATATTAACTTATCAATCAAAAGGTGTTACACACTGCTATAAATGTCTGATAATGAGTCATAATGCAGTCCTCTACGATAAAAAGGGCTCCAAAAGCCACAATGTCTGAAAGAAGGAAGAAAAAACTCCCTAAAATATTCAAAATGAACATACTTAAGCCAAACTGTAACCAACAACCCACACAAGTCCTTCAAGAAACCCTAGGTCAGATGAAACACACAAGCCAAAATAGAAGCTTCCAAAAACACTCCAAAAGGTCCTCCAAATGGTCCAAAGTCAAGCCCAATCCAAGATCACACTGAAGGTGTGATAAAACAACCCCCAAAATGGCACATGTCTCTCCAAAACATTCAAAACAAGTCTTCCACACTTTCTGCATGTTTGACAAGTCATCACCAACTCTAGACCCACACACGTCATGCAATATGTGTTTTGAGTCACAAGACTCAAAAAAGCATTACAAATAATGAATTTAATTAAGAGATGGGTATGTGCAAGATCATCATGGAAAAATAGGCCCTTAAGTGGCAAAAAAATCTGAAAAATTAGAGTTAGGAAACTTGACGTAAAAATTTGAATAAGTTATCTATATTATTTCAAAAATATGTAAGAATAGAATTTTTAGCAAATTGAATAGAGTTTCTAAACTAATAGGTTTGTTTAAAAAATACAAAAAAATCTATTTGGTGAAAATTTGAAATTTCAATGCAGTAGTACTTAAATTTCATGGAAAAAATAAGTAGGTGTCTATCTGACCACCCTAATCACAGTAAAATGCTAATATATTTTTATAATATTTTAGATATAAGTAGAGGACTCATGTCCCGATGTGATGCATATTTTTTTGTAATTTTTTTCCAAGTAAATAATTAATGATGAATTTTTTATTACAACTTTTAAAAAATATAAAAACTCATATGTCTGACCACCTTAACTTGGTCAAAACTTCATGAAATTCAATTTTTCTTCTTTTAATCCTATATTATGTGAAGGATATAATTTGACTCATGTTTTGGATTCAAAAAATGTGATGCTATTTGAAATCTATAGATGTTTTTCAATCAGTCTATCAATCATGATTTTAGTCATAATTTGAATAGAAAATGAGTAATAAATACTTATTAAATTCAAAGTAAAGCATAATTTATATTGGTGAAAATCTGAGAATATCCTTTAAAAACCCTTTTCATTTCATGAATTTTGGGTAAAAAAAAATTCATCAGCCACATACCCATCATATTGCCACTTTTTGGCCCATCATGATCCTGCACATACCCAGATTTATAAAGCATCACTTAATCAAGTCATTTTACATTCAAAGTACAAAATAAGGGGCCCACCATCTTCCTTTTTTACATTTGCATTAAAAGGCACAATAAAAGTGATTTTCAAATCACTTACATGATCTCTTCAAATATGAAACAAAATGTAACATGTAATGTCATGTTTAAAAGCTTTCAAAAGCTTCCAAGGCATTGACCATCTCAACCTACCTTATTTTGCATTCTACTCACACATGGTCCTACACATTGTTTTGTAAAGGCATCACTAAGCTCCAAACAGCTTAGCCAATATGGCCGACCTCCAAACTCCTTGGAAAGCATATTCCAAGTCACAAGCCACTAAGAAATCATGATCAAAAAGTCAAAGGCATGACCTGATTTGACACACTCCATAGGTTGCTTGTGTTAGTGTAATTAATTAATTAATTATTACACTAGCATGAGTTAACTTAGGTCTTGCATTTAATTAATTAAGTCCTAGGTTGCATTATTAGATAAATCATTTAATAAATTGGGTAATATTCCCTTCCTTGTTTGGTGGGATAAGATTCCTTCTAGATGATGAGTTGTCCTTCTAGAACTTATTTCAACATTTAATAATCATCTAGATAGGGTTCACATGTTGTCGCATGTTGTTAGATCAAGACACATGGCAACATTGCATGCATCTTAGGTTTTCATTCTTGCCTATATAATCAGGAATCTGTTCATTTGTAGCATATCAATCAATCATATCATATCAATATAGAATCTCTATTGTCCATGCCTAGTTGCAACACTTTTCTTTGTGGTTGATCATCTTTCCTGGATCAAAGGTCCTCCATTGAAGACTGCAGCTTCAAGGACTGTGCATCCATAATCTCAACATGGTATCAAAGCTTGTCCAATGAAACGTCAACCCTCGATCAAGAAAGTTGGTGTGCGAGATTCTTGCAGGCTTGAAGGTTTTCATTGAAGGCTACTTGATTCCACCCAGGGACCAAGCTGATTTCTGAAGCAGATAGAGTCAGATCCAAACTCACCATTGTCTTCAGAAGGCCTTGAAACCCTAGGATCTCCTGCCCATTCATTAAAATCGGATTCATCAACCCAGGAGCCATCAAATTTATTTTTTGGGTTTGCAAAATCAATCGTACAATCCATACAATTTACAACAAAAAATCATCTCGCTCAGTTGTCCTCTAAGGCAAAAAAAAATTATACCTAGGCCATTTTGTTTTTTCAAAAAAAAAATCAGGGCTTATTTCATATGTTTTGGCAAAAAATATATTTGAGGATTTTATATAGTTTTAGAAAAAAATCAAATCACAGTGACCTGGATTTTTATTACTCCATCGGCATCAAATGGGTTTGATTTTTTAAATTTATGCTATAGTCTTCATCAGGCACATATTCTTCATCCGTTGGCATAGGGGTTTAATAAATTTTTCCCTGTAGACTATATTGTATTTTTTTTTGGCACATATATTAGGGTTTGCTTTATATCCACAAACCTTGATATTTATTTAGTCGGCATTCATATTTTTTCCATCTAAAAATATATATTGAAGGGTTTTTTATTTTTAATTGCTGCAAAGCAATATTAAAAATCAAACTTTATTGTTTTTTATTTGTCGGCCCCATTGAACATTTAAAGTCTGCAGAGTATGTTGTCGACCCATTTGGAGGGGCCCATAAATCAACTACCATACTCTTTCATCCTATTCACTGTGGCCTATGCCCGTCATGTCCTGCATCCTACCATTGGCGTAGTCCTACCACTGACCACCACCATCCCGCCAACCATTGACTATCGTGGATTCCACCAATTGTCGAGTTTCTCACTACTAGTGTTGAGTTTTTATAGCCCACCGCTAGTATAGTTTCCATCCACCACCGAAGACCTTGATCCCATCAACGACCAAGGGGCCCACCACTCAAGTACATTTTTTTTTCCTATGCATGGATCACGGTCATATTGCCGACCAAGTGCTAGCGCCAAGAGGGGCTTCATTTTTTACCCTTGATAGCCTACAAAGTGCCTCTGATAGGCCTTTTTTTTGTTTTATCATAAATTTCACCTAGGATATCAAAATTTGGCAAACGACATACCGTCGGAAAGGGAATTTCACGTACTTTCCAGTGGTGAGATCCATTCTATGAAATTTTTCTCACAGAAAATTCTAAAGTCAATTGAATTCAACCCTTCATTTTGGACTCAGAAGCGCATATCTTTACATCAGATTGTCGGATTTTGGTGATTCCAGCACCATTCGGGAGATATTTCAGTGCTTTTTCTCATCAGTCCACTCAATTTCTTTGGTTTCAGCTCCCGATATCTTATATTGGTTTTTTTCAATTTGATGCATTTTCCTATTTCTTGAGACATCCTGAAGCTTGAAGAAGAATATCTTGATCTCAGAGGCATTTTCACAATTGCATATCTATTTGGAAGTCTTTATTTGCTGATGAAGGTCAGTATCTTTGTTTTTTATGGAGAAATTTCATTATGGGGCTTGCATATTATTCTCCTTTGACTATGTTGCACAAGGGTAGGGTATGTGTAGGATCATCATGGAAAAAACAGGCCCTTAAGTGGCAAAAAATTCAAAAAAATCAGTGTTAGGCAACTTGATGTAAAAATTTGAATAAGTTATCTATATTATTTCAAAAATATGTAAGAATAGAATTTGTAGAAAATTTAATATAGTTTCTAAACTACTAGGTTTATTTAAAATAAATAAAATCTATTTGGTGAAAATTTGAAATTTCAATGCAGTAGTACTTAAATTTCAGGAAAAAATAAGAAGTAGGTGTCTGTCTGACCACCCTAACCATAATAAAATGATAATATTTTTTTATAAGATTTTATATATAAGTAGAGGACTCATGTTTGGATGTGATTCATATTTTTTTATAATTTTTTCCAAGTAAATAATTAATTATGAATTTTTTATTAAAACTTTTAAAAAATATAAAAACTCGTACGTCTGACCACCTTAACTTGGTCAAAACTTCATGAAATTTATTTTTTATTTTTTTAATCCTATAGTATGTGAAGCATAGAATGTGATGCATGTTTCGGATTCAAGAAATGTGTTATTGTTTGAAAGTTATAGATGTTTTTCAATCAGCCTATCGATCAGGACTTTAGTCATAATTCTAATAGAAAATAAATAATAATTATTTATTAAATTTAAATTAAAGAATAATTTATATTGGTGGAAAGCTGAGAATCTCCTCTAAAAACCCTTTTTGTTTCATCAATTTTGGGTTAAAAAAAATTCGTCAACCACATACCCTAGAAATATCCATAATATTGCCACTTTTTGGCCCATCATGATCTTGCACATACCCAGTAACTATCAACAATGGCGAGATGGGATCTACCACCATCTTCATTCACTTGATTTTTTGCCACATATATTTGGTATAGTTCCTCATCCGAGTGAAGGTATTCATGAATTTGCTTGGAGTTGTTGCAGATACACTGTTTTGGAGATCATTGAGATGCAAGTTGATTGTGATGTTTTGAAAGCTATTGATCATTGTGATTGTCCTCATATACTTTGGATTAATCTTTGGGAGATATATGGAGATTTAGATACTCCACCATTCCCTGATGGTCATGATTCAGAATGTCATGCTTCAGATGAAGTTCCCCACGATGATATTGTTGTGCAGGAGGTTCATTGCCTTGATCTTTCCGAAGAGGTTGACAAGGTTGCTTTAGGTGCTTCTTCTCCATCGGAGACTATTGGTATCCCTTCACATTCAGTGATTCCTTTTCCAGAGTCATTTATTGATGCTTCCACTATCATCATCCATCAGGACACATTTAGTTTTTTAGACTTGACATCACAGGATGGCCTTGTTTTGGGTATCACTGACTTGGCTACTTCTACAGGTTTGGAGGACATTCTTGAGGGGATATCACTCCTCTCTTTAGAGATTTCATATCCGAGACTTCTTCCATGTCATTCCATTCAAGACTTGAGGTTTCTTCAGCATCTACTATTGGATTTTCTTCAGACTTCTTTCAGTGGTTTTGAGGAAACTTCATTAAGGGGGTCTATCAAGTATCCATCACATCCATAACATCATTATCTTTGGATATTGTTCAGCATCAGTTTCTAAATCATCTTGGTTTGTCACCTTCTTCATTGATTTTGGCATCTTCTTCATTAGGAAAGGAGACATTTGAGTAGCGTTCAGAGACATCATCATCCACCTTCATCCTTCCTTCCTTCAATTCCTATCCGGAATGGGAAGCATCTCTCCACTTGCAATTGGTTTTGTTTCTTCTGAAAGAGAGACAAGTTGTTTGTCGACATTGGATCTTGTTATGTCTTCAGACACTTACCATTTTTGCAGGTGATATCATCTTCTGGGGGGCTATATATTCTCTCTCTTCCCTCCTATGGGGGGGCTAATATATTGTATCCATGTGACAGATGGTGTCCTTGGGGGGTATTTGGGAGTCCTCCATCTTTCACATCCTATCTCACATCTTTTTTCATTTTCATCTCCTTTTTGGAGAGGGGTTTTTTTCCCACTGGGTTTTCCCCTTTTCTCTGGTTGTGGGAGATTTTTTGAATCTTCATGTACATGGGTACCTAACATGGCCTCATAGTCGGGACCCATCATCAATCATCTATGCATAATCATTGCATTTTCCTCCCTAAGTTGAACTTATGGGGGGGTGTTAGTGTAATTAATTAATTAATTATTACACTAGCATAAGTTAACTTAGGTCTTGCATTTAATTAATTAAGTCCTAGGTTGCATTATTAGATAAATCATTTCATAAATTGGGTAATATTCCCTTCCTTGTTTGGTGGGATAATATTCCTTCTATAAGATGAGTTGTCCTTCTAGAACTTATCTCAACATTTAATAATCATCTAGATAGGGTTCACATGTTGTCACATGTTGTTAGATCAAGACACATGGCAACATCTCATGCATCTTAGGTTTTCATTATTGCCCATATAATCAGGCATCTGTTCATTTGTAACATATCAATCAATCATATCATATCAATATAGAATCTCTATTGCGCATGCCTAGTTGCAACACTTTTCTTTGTGGTTGATCATCTTTCCTAGCTCAAAGGTTCTCCATTGAAGACTGCAGCTTCAAGGACTGTGCATCCATAATCTCAACAGCTTGAAACACTTAGCAACATTTTGAAAAGGCACAATGTTTTTAACAAGGGGAAAATAACTTAAGGCAAGAATGCCTAAGTTAATAAGCATGAATTTTCAGCCCCCATCACATTTCTCATGTGTTGACTTTATTTAAAGCGAGGGATAAAAATCCCATCGAATTGCAAATAGGGTTCAAACCCTAATTATCAAAATAATGTTGACAAAGGGAAAACCTCATCATTTGGTTGTTGAAAAAAAATAGAAAATGATGCTCTGCCACCATGGGGTTTCAGTGTTGAGCTCTGTGATGGTTTTTAGATTGGTTTTTGGGAAAAAACTTGATGAAATCTACAAAAAAGAATAGGTAACATGGTTTTTCTTAAACAAAAACTGTATTTCACATCATTTCGAAGGCCATTTTATGCATTGAAGCCCCGATTGTGGCATTCTTTTGTAATGTATTTCTCTGCATCTTCATTTGCCAGTTCCTTCTTTCATCGAGGCCACCTTGAAGAATTTTTTTGAAGCTTTTATGGAGGTTTTGACTGGCACATTCAAAGAAAACAAAAAAATGACCTCAAGTAGACTCCATCTAATGTGTACATCTTAATCTTCTCTTTCCTTTTTAGTGATTATAAGCTCAATTTGAGCTCTCGAAAGAAATAAAATAATGAATATGTTTGATTTTTCCCAATGAATCTCTTGGGAATTTTTGTTGTATTTCTACAAATCAAAATCCCTCTATGTATGCATCCATGACTACATGTTTTCCTATAGAAAACCATTTTTTTTAAAAACCCTCCTCCACTTTCAAAAACACGCAAGATTATAATATGAATGATATTTCATGATAGTTGGTCATTTACAACAAGAGCTATCTCTATTGACTATTCCACAATAAAATGTTGCCCTTTGGTATTTCCACTGCTCTTTTGTGTTCTCTCTTCTTATCATTCCATTCAAATTCCCTCGTATTTGAACTTTAGCACCAACCCATATGGGGTTTTACATTTTGAGAAGGAAAAATCTGATTTTGTTTGCAAAACGATTCAATGTCATTGTACAGTGTGAGCATAATACCTTTATCTGTATCGTAATATGGGCCAACATTCTTTAGGCCTGCATTCATGCTCAATAGGTCCAATGTAATATTTTCTGGATTTATAAATATTGGCATCATTCAATATTGTCATCCTTTAGGATTTATGGCTCATTCCTTTTGATGCTCTATTCTATTTTACCTTAGTGTCATCTATTAAGCTTGTAGCTGTCAACACTACAAGATTATGCAAGGTTGTGTTGATTATTTGAAGCTACATTTGAATCCTCAATGTGTTGTGCATTCCCAAATGCCTCTAGAGGTTGACCCAATGAAACAGTTACATCATTTATTTCATGCATTCCTTGACAGATCTTAATGTCACTGTCTTAGCTCACAACCTGATAACATTGTAACTATCATCAAAGCTTTCCCAAGATGATTATATATTAATCACTGATCTTTTTCTTTGCTTACAAGACTATTTTCCTTTATCATCTATTAAGAACTCTACCCCTATCAAAAGCTACATTATCAAAAGCTGCATTTTTTCAATGAGAACATCCACCTCACTTTTGGAATGTTGTCTTTATGATCTCTCCACTATTTCAAATAGCTTTTCAATGAAAAATAATAGGCAAGTATGTGTATATTTTGTTCCTAGGATGAATGGCAGCCATTTTACTACCATGCACTATGATATTTGTTTCTTTAGCTCTGATATTGCACAATCTTTTATAATGCATGCTCTGTCCTATTTTACCACCGTCAATCATGCCAAGGGGTTGGGACTATCTGAAGCACTTGCAAGTGGTCTAGTAAGATGTATTTCAGAAGAAAAAAATGATCTACATTGAATGACATGGCATAAATACTCTATCTACATGTTCCCCGAGGAGTACCACCATCAAAATGTCTAGGAGATATAAATTCACATTCATTCACAATGGCCTATGAAAATGACTGCTCTAAAAGCTTCAAACAGTATTTTTTCATTTTAGTTCATCTTATAGTTTCTTTAGTTGGTCAAGCTTTGCTTTAAGCTCTTAACAATGTCACATCATTCCTTCATAGGAATGTAATTGTTGCTACCCTCATCAAGCTAGGTAGACATGTTTGATACATTGTCCTTGTTGTGCCACATATCACATGTTTCCACCTTCTATGAACTGGCTTTTTGAAACCCCTCTACTTGAAAACATGAGTTTGGTGGTCACTTTGAATGTGGCTTATGATCACAACCTATACCTAAACCACTGGCATAATTCATGCAAATTATGATTGGACAGTTAGCCTCCATGATCAATGTCACCACACTCTTTGTCTTATCACTGTCATTGGTCAAAAATTTACTCCTTTGTATTACTGATTTTGCTCATTAGTAACAACACTATTGTGGTCTTTGCTTTGATACTTCACAGTCCAAAATAATGCAAATCTACCTTAAACCAAATGGACTTGCTACTACAATATGTGGCACTCTATATTGTTGTTCATCATTTTCTCAAAGACTTATGCTTTCCTTGACTCATAATTGTAGCTACCCCTTCCCAATGTTGTGTGGTTGTCATCCATTGAGTGTAGAATTCATTACACCAATTGCCTTTTATTTACTTGTGGTTGACCTCTGTGATACCTAGGAGACTATTCCTACTTTTATGAATATTTATGATGCACCCTTATGTGTTCTTCTGTCATCCATGACTATCACATGGGAGAGTCATTATCATTGACACCGATCATAGAATTGTGTAAGTGGTGATTTATTTATCATATCAAGAGAATGCACCGTACTGTCTTATGTAATGGAGTGCTATTACTTTGGAGACTTGACCTTACAGATTAGGGACTGATTTTTCATTGATGGGAATCTTCAACTTGGTATGTTTTCATTGTTCTTGATAGTAGCTTGCTTTCACCACTTTGTTTGTTTCCTTCTTGCTGCCCTCTCCTTTCATGAAACAATTTTTGTTGTCCTCCTATTCACCTTAAGGACTGCCCCTTGTAGACTCATAAGAGGTTGTTGTCGTGTTCACTTGCATATGGTCTTGGCTTCAAAGTAGAGTCACCTTGTATTGCTTCATGATTGTGTTAATTGTCATTTGTAACTTGACCTTACTGTCATTTCATGCATGCAATCATGATCCATGTTATATCATTCATGATGACCAAAACCCTTGCATGAAAGGTTATGAGCATATTCACTAATTTTTTCCTTACACTGACATGTGGCATGCATTTATGATTGTTGTCCTTCCATGAGACTATTGTAATGTGTGTTGTCCCACATTGATCTATTGTCTGATTCCATCACATTTGTTTCCTTTTTTCTCATGTGTGATACACAACTGTCTCCTCATTCTAACTTTATTGGACATCCACCTGTCACATATGTGGGTGACCTAATAGCTCACTTTCCTATGTGATGTGTGATTGCCCCATAGGGTTAGAGTGAGAGGGGGCTTGCAAACAACTCTAGATTTCTCTCTCATTATTTAAGAGATGCATTATCGAACTTGATGCATTTTTTGAATTTAATAATGAAATTTGATCAACTAGTGTGATTCCATATTGATTTAATGCATTTATAAGAGATAAATCTTTGATCAAGTTGCCCAATTTCCTTTCCCTTTCAAAGCATACTGAGCTCTACCCTCGTGGGAGCCACATTTACCCCACATGTTTTATTTAATATGAATTAGAACAATAACTAGACTTGTCCTAAATCTGCACATGAAGCAAACGGTTAGAAAATAAATGCATATGTTTGATGTGTTTTATGACCTCTTTGTTTTCCAAGACATCCAAGGTTTGCATACTTATTTTATGCACTTATGGATCAGTTTATACATGCATACGTAGGTGTGTATGTAAGGATTGAATCTTTCATTGCTTAGAGCCTCGCTCTAACATCATGCTTTTTTCAGAGACAAGGGCGAGGAGCACTACAGAGCTGGGGAGGACACAAGCAACTCAGGGCAGCAGCAGAGAGAAATCAGGCAACTAACAAACAGTCATTCTCAGGAAATGGCTAGTTCCATTCTTATATGCACATTTTCCTTTCTTCGACTTATTCATGTATGAATTGCTTCAAATGTTCATTGAATAAGAGAGTTAGTCCCTTGGCTTGTGAGGGACATGTAGATTTCAAGATTATCAATAAAATACTACATTTGTATGTTTATGATTCTCTTTCTCATTTGTTGTAATGCAACATTGAAATGAAAAAATGTAATCTTCTTTATTTGGAAATCACTCCTTCATGCATATTGAAACTAGTAGTTTAATGGTTTGTCTTTTAAATGTTTAAACAACCTAAAAAGAACAAACACTAAGTTACTTGATTTCAGCTGAAAGCTAAAAATCAGGTAACAGTAATGTAATGGATGGATTTATGTTGTATACTTATTCTATATAATGGTTTTGAAATGTAATCTTGTAATGTGCTAATCCTCGTTATGGGTTTAGGATTTTGTTAAGTAATGTAGTCATATTTACCCCAGAGGATGTAGCTCGATAATGTATATGTATAGTTTCATTACAAGTATTGTATGTTATCTTACATTTCATGTTAGATTTTACTTTAAAAAAATAAAATTGCTACAATTGTTAGTTATAAGTTGTCCTTTGGAGTTTGTGTGGTGGGGCGTTATAGGTAAGACTTAAAGTAATTTCATATTGTGTTTTATGTAAATTCTTTCATATTTTATGAGAAATATTTATACTAATATATGTTTATGTGTTGAAATCTTTAATTGTTGACAGAGGAGTAGGTGTCGCAAGTGCACGAGGCTACGCATATTGCCATTTCATTTTCCCTAGAGAATCAATATATGGTATTATTTAAATTGTTATTTTAGATGTTATTTTTTGAAATCTATTATGTTTAAATACATGTGCTACATATATTGATAGTCTAATGTAATCTTGTCTTTTTATACAACAACCTTGTTGACTGGATTTGACCCAATGGATGAAGTTGTGCACAACAGGTATATATTTTTTATTTTTGACATTATAATTATATGTGCTTTTGCATTTAAATTTTGTTACATTCTTGTCATTTTTTATATAGGAAACCATCTTAGTTGATTCATCCACTATGAGCCCATCTAGTGTCGTAGCATCACAATAGGTATGTGTTTGTTTTATATTGCAGATATTTATGTTTAGATAGGAGTAGATATGATTATTTGTCAACAATTATATGTTAATTTGTATCATTTTTCTTTTATCTGCTATAGTCCTCTGCTCGACTCGGCACTGTGACAAGTGTGAGACCATTACTCTATATGAGGACTCTCGATCATCCTAAGGGACAATCATATGTAGACCATCTTGCAGAAAAGAGACCAAGAATTGAGGTAAACAATAATTGCATTATTTATATAATATAGTACATGTGTACTATGCATGCATGTCTTTCTACTTTGAATTTTCAAAATGGAATTTATAATTATCTTAGAATGGTTTAAAGTTATGATTGATAATGTATGTTATAGATTAACGAAATTTAATTTTAATAGATTTTATGAATTAAAATTGGTAATCCATCTATGTTAGATTTCATTCATATTAAGGTTCACATGTACATCACATTCCATGAGACCATATTTCTTTGAGGAGTTTTTTCAAACAATTCGTTGAATTTTCTATTGTACCACATTTTTATCAAACACTCAATTTGAGAATACCCATGATTTCAAGCTCTATTGAATGAATTTACATTTGACATTTTTTTTTTGAACTCATGTAATAAAGTGGGTAGCTAATTTTTATTTCAAAAGAAGTTAAAATTAATGAAAAATGGATACAACTTAATAACATGCATGTCATGTTACAGTGTTCATTCAAAAGTAATATAATCATCTTGATTAAAATCAATGTCACTCAATGTTCATTCAAGCTTAATAACATGTAAAAGGTATCAAATCATCTTGAATAAGGATCAATATCTTTCAACCATACGGGTTTGATGGAACCTTCAAACAAAGTCCTTACAACTGGACAAGATACATGTTCATTAGATTGTTCATGTGAAATTTATACAATAATCACAATCAATAATTAAGACATCAATCAATCATGATGCAACCATTAAACGGACCAAATGAGTGTGATATTACCATTAAACATACCAAATACAACTCCATGACATGCATGTTATTTGACCTTCAACATGCAATTTGTATTATCGTTATGCACAACAATGAACGTTGCTAACCATAATGCATCAAAAAGAAAACTAGGCATACTATATGGCTATGTTTACATTAGGAATGGTCCTCTTTTGCACCAAAACATGCTAAATCACTCTGAGCTACATTGGACTGACAATTTCCCTTAAGAGTCCAAAGTGCAAAAAGGCAGCAATCTTTGACATGCTATTACACAAAAACCGTGATGGTTATAAACTCTCTATCTGAGGCTACGAGATCGTGTTTGGACCTTCTTCAATAAACTCTCTTAGTTTTTTCTATCTCAGATGTTTTTTTCTATGGTAAAAAGTTTTTAGTTGAGGAAAAGGTAGTCAAATGCAAGCAGTGTAAAGTTGCAAAGTGACCAGTGTAACTTTTGTTCTGCAAGTCTTACAACCTTGAATCATTCCAACACATCTGGATGGGTACATTTACACTAGGAATGGTCCTCTTTTTCACCTAGACACACTGAATCACTCCGACCTACATTGGACCGATGATTTCCCTTAAGAGTCCAAAGTGCTAAAATGTAGCAATTTTTGAAGGGCTATTTCTCATAAACTGTGATGCTTACAAACTCTCTTTCTAAGGCTATGGGATCATGTTGGGACCCTCTACAATAACCTCTCTCAATTTTTTCTATCTCAGATTTTTTTTCCCGTGGTGACGAGTTTTCAATTGAGGAAAAAGTTGTCAAGTGAAAGCAATGTAAAATTGCAAAGTGGTGCAACTTTCATTCTACAACTCATACGACCAAACAAACTATTCCAACATGTCAGATGGGTAAATTTATGCTAGGAATGGTCCTTTTTTTCACCCAAACATGCTTAATCACTCTGAGCTACATTGGACCAGCGATTCCCTTAAGAGTCCAAAGTGCTAAAAGGAAACAATCTTTGAAGGGTTATTTCTCAAAAACTGTAATGCTTAAAAACTCTCCATATGAGGCTATAAGATTGTGTTGGGACCCTCTACAATAACCTCTCTTGGTTTTTTCTATCTCAAAGGCATTTTCTCGTGGCGACGAGTTTTCAGTTGAGGAAAAAGTTGTTAGTTGCAAGCAATGTAAAGTTGTGAAGTGGTGAAACTTTCATTTTGCAACTTGTACCACCAAATGGATTGTTCCAACACATTTAGATGGGTACGTTTACTCTAGGCATGGTCCTCTTTTGCACCCAAACATGTTGAACCACTTCAAGCTACATTGGACCAGTGATTTCCCTTAAGAGTCCAAAGTGCTAAAGGGTAGCAATCTTTGAAGGGTTATTTCTTGGAAATTATGATGCTTATAGACTCTCCATCTGAGGCTATGGGATCATGTTGAGACCCTCTACAATAACCTCTCTTATTTTTTTCTATCTTGGAGGCATTTTTCCATGGTGATGAGTTTTTAGTTGAGGAAAAAGTTGTCAGATGTAAGCAGTGTAAAGTTGCAAAGCAGTGCAACTTTCATTCTGCAACTCATAAAATCAAACAAACTATTCCAACATGTTTGGATAGGTACTTTTATGCTAAGCATGGTCCTCTTTTGTACCTAAGCATGTTGAACCACTTCGAACTACATTGGACCAATGATTTCCCTTAAGAGTCCAAAGTGCTAAAATGCAGTAATCTTTGACAGGATATTACTCGAAAACTGTCACCTAGGAACAATTTTTCTGAGTCTATGGGATCACATAGGGCCTCTCTACAATAAATTCTCTCTGTTTTTGATATCTCTAAGGAATTTTCCTATGGTGTCAACTTTTTAGTTGATGAAAAAAGGGTTAGATGGATGCAATGTAAAGGGACAAAGGGGTTTAGGTTTGTTTTGTTCCTTGTGAGTAAGTGAAAAAGTGATTCATTTAATCAAATACACTTAATTCATGAACTACATACATGAATACAAAGTATACACATTAAAACACGTAGGTCGTAGAGTATACATTGGAATACGCATAAGTGACAAGGTATACATAGAAGTTGTAAAGTATACACAATGTGCATGATATTATCATTCAATAATTGCTATCAAATATAGGATTTACCAAATTCCACTTAGGCATACAACAAATGGCCCTAATACATAGTCATTTCCCAATAGGGGAAGGCAATAGATCATGCGTTGCCTTCACGGTCAGCACAGTCTTCCACAACAATAGCATGTTGACATTTTGGAGTGACAAGCACCTATACAAACCATCAAGGTAGCAGTTAAACAACAAACAATAGAAAAAATGCTTAGAATAAAAAATCTATATTATTCTAAACAACCTAAGTGATGATGAAATGGTAATGAAAACTATAAAAGATGCTTATAATAAAAAATCTATATTATTTTAATCTATCACATACCTTTGTCAAAGGATCAGATTTGGCTATTGTTACAGTAGCTTCATGATCAATCGTGCCAAGAACATCACAATATACTTCGAATGAGAAATCTATATGGTCACAATAGAAAAGATGCTTAGACTAACAAATCTATATTATTCTAAATAACCTGAATGATGATGAATTGGTAATGCAAACTAGAAAAGATGATTAGAATAGAAAATCTATATTATTCTAAACAACCTAAATAATGAACCTTAGTAGATAAACAATATCAAAATGTGATGAACAATATCATACCTTCCCATACAAAAAATGATCTGCTACTCAAGTGTGTCTGAAGGGTCATCTCTTACCTTGAAAGTTTCTAGTAATGCTTCATGATCAACACTACTAATTGTCCATAGTTTTTTGGTTTTTGGTCTACCATGATGTCTCAATAACTTAACATTTTTTGCTATAACAAGGTGTGAATACATGAGAATGGTTTTTTGTTTCTCATAGTCTTCAAATGCAAGTATGCCATTCTTTATAATCATATATGTTCACAACCAAGTTTTGAAAACAACAACTGAACCTGTGTGATCATAAGTTTTTTATCAACATCTAAATATACTTAGAATTAAAAATATATATTTCATCTAAACAACCTAAATGACGATGAAATGGTAATGCAAACTAGAAAAGATGCTTAGAATAACAAATCTATATTATTGTAAACAACCTAAATGATGATGAAATGGTAATGCAACCAAGTTCAAGAAACAACAACTGAACCTATAGGATACATGAACCCATCATCATCTGTCATTAGTTGTGTTAGTTTTTTCTTTTAGACATCATGCCAACCAATAGTATGATCCCCCTTCATTCCCCTATGATGCTACAACTGCATAGACATGTCCTGGTTGTACAAGATCTAAAAGATGATCGTAGTCAACTGAACTTTCCATTACATCTTCTAATGAGGATTGTGTTATAGATAAAGGAGTTAGGTACTGTGGAATCCATGTATCTACCCACTCACTTGACTCACACTGATCCCAATCACACTGAATACAATTCTGACAAAAGCAATCCATGTCTAGTGTCCATACGGTCTATGTACTCACATTTGAGCTTCGAAATGAATCAAAATAACCTATACACTTGTGAATCAAGTGTCCCTCCTCATGATAGTGCATAAGTACACCAATCCATAATATAACATCACTAAATGTTGCACCACCTCTGAACTTCATTTGTTCCTTAACCAAAGCTCTCTTCACACATGCACTTGTGCCATCATGCTTTCCTTTTTGATGCCCAGCTTTGAAAAAATCCAAATATCTGGTACAACCATATCTATATGCATCCTACTAAACCAATAAAACATGCGAGCATTATTGAATTACCCTGTGCAGTTATCTAACCAAATAAGATGTTGACCCATTGCAATTCCTTTTTCTTGTAAGAACTAAAAAAATATTTCAAAACAATATTGTACAAACTTAGATGAATGAGATCTATCATCACTCATGTAAAAATGGTACTCCCTAATTATCTTCCAGTCCTCTTCTATACTATCATGGGCATGCCTATATGTTATGTGGACAAAAATATCAATTTGAATAGAATTATAATATTGTGATTGAACTTCATTTTTTGGTTGCAATGTGTAATTTTTAGCAAAATCAACTACAAATACAATAGTTCCAATGGGGAAAGAGTCCTTACACATCCTGAATTGCCAATCCAACCAATGCAACCTGTGGTTATGCCTTGCATACTTATAGAAAATATTTTTCTTAAAATTTGAAATAAAATCAACAATACTTACCTCTCTTGCAACCAAATCGCATCTAGAACCCTCATCTCCACTCTTCAATGTGTATTTGACTATCTCAAACTTTTTCTTGAGCAATTTTGTTACCAAAATCATGATCGTTGCACTCATGAAAGCATGTTACAAACTTTGATAAACCACCACATTGCAAACACATCACATTTAAACAATTAATTCTATAAAATAAGAAACCATCACCTTTAATACATAAAAATGAATCTAACAACTCCCTGGATGACTTGGGAAGTTGCGCCGCATGACACTCCTACAACATTTCATCAATATGCATAGTAGAACGAATATGGCATAACAATTCATGATACATTGAAAACTTAACATGGTATTTAAAACAACATGTATTACATGGTTTAATAGGAACACAATAAAATGGTTTGCAAGACTCAAAATCCCTTTGTGATATTTTCAAATTTGGAAGTTCTTGACAAAATTATTTCTAAAAAATTATTTGGCTACATTCCAAAAAATGTTTAGCATGTAGTGTATGATCTTGATTACCAATTTGTAACTTTAAAACATCCTTTACATTTGGTGATACTCTAGAGTGAGAATTCCAATATTGTTCAATTTTCATATTTACATTATCGGTTAGCTTTTTATCAACATGTGGAAGCTTCCCACTAAAAGCCTACGTATCATTATGAAGAGCACTATCAATTCTTCCTCTTCTTGAGAGTGCCTTATTCAATGTTTTGCGATTTAAGCTAAAATAAATACAAGTTTGTCTCATTAAACGAGTATTTCTCAAATGATGGCTTACTAGTGAGGTTGTGATCACTCTTCGAGCAACCCTTTTATCTTTTTCCTTACTAGTCTTTCCAATAGAGGTTAGAGCATTAAAAGTATTTTTTACAATAAGACTATTTTTTTCTGATTTTATGTGAGACCAATCTTCATTTTTTTTAATAATGGTCTCATTTTGTAAATCTCAAGTAATTGCACAAAAATTTGACATTTTTTAGTTAATGTCTTATCGAAAAAGAATTCATTGAACATTTTTGTAGCCCACAAACGAACCACTCGTTGTGACCTTTTTCCTTCAAGATTATCAATTATGTTCTCATTTATTTCAACCAACCATTTAGGGTTCTTTTGTAATTAGGAGTTACATAAGGTTCATTTTCAACATTTTCATTTTCAAGAACAATGTTATTAACATTTTCATTCTCACTATTTTCAATATTTTCAATAATAATTTCATTTTCAACAATATTTTCATTGTCAATAACAAATTAATTTTCAACCACATTTTGTTTTCAACATTTTCAATAAAAATTTAATTTTGAATAACATTTTCAACAACATTTCATTCTCAATGTTGTTCACATTTTCATTTTCAACTACCACATTTTAAATTTCAATATGATGTTCAATATTTTCAATTTCTATTTCATCTTCACTTGAATTAACATTTAATGGTTCAAAAGAAGCTTCAATTTGAATATTTTGCATACCTTGTCTTCTTTTCCTATGACTTTCTCTATCTTTTGCGCTATATGCTTCAATTTGATCTGTTGTAAGTTTCCTTTTACCTTTTCTCTTACGTCGACTGTTGCTCCCATTGCACAAACAAAAAAACACAAACAAATGATTGAAATTCTAAAAAAGTGTTAGAGAATCTTTGAAAAGCTGAATTTTATCTGATGTAGACAAAAAGCACGAGAATTTCATGACAAAAAGAATGTAGGGACTGTTGAAATACTCAAAACGGTCCCATTTTTTTATATAACTTATAAAATGGATATGGGTATGTGCAAGATCATGATGGGCCAAAAAGTGGCAATATGATGGGTATGTGGTTGACGACTTTTTTTAACCCAAAATTGATGAAACAAAAAGGGTTTTTAAAGGAGATTCTCAACTTTCCACCAATATAGATTATGGTTTAATTTGAATTTAATAAGTAATTATTATTCATTTTCTATTTGAATTACGTGTAAAGTCCTAATTGATAGGCTGATTGGAAAACATCTATAGCTTTCAAACGGTATCACATTTTTTGAATCCAAAATATGCATCACATTCTATACTTCGCATACTATAAGATTAGAAAAAGAAAAATTGAATTTCATGAATTTTTGAACAAGTTAAGGTGGTCAGACATACGAGTTTTTTATATGTTTTAAAAGTTGTAATAGAAAATTCATAATTAATTATTTACTTAGAAAAAAATTATAAAAAAATATTTATCACATTAGGACATGAGTCCTCTACTTATATCTAAAATAGTATAAAAAGATATTACCATTTTATTATAGTTAGGGTGGTCAGACAAACACCTACTTCTTATTTTATCCCTAAAATTTAAGTACTACTGCATTGAAATTTAAAATTTTCAGCAAATAGATTCTTTTTTTTTAAACAAACCTAGTAGTTTAGAAACTAAATTCAATTTTCTATAGATTCTTTCATACATATTTTTGAAATAATATAGATAACTTATTAAAAATTTTATGTCAAGTTTCCTATCTCTAATTTTTCTGAATTTTTTTCCACTTAAGAGCCTATTTTTTCCATGATGATCTTGCATATACCCATATCTGTTTTGAAACGAATATCCATCTCAAAATGGTTATCCATTATGTCTTCCACTTGACATGCCCGCAAGTCTACCTTCACAATCCTCAACAAGGAAACAGATATCTGTTACCTCTAGTCTTATAAATTACAA
This sequence comes from Sequoia sempervirens, assembly GCA_007258455.2. Lineage (NCBI taxonomy): Eukaryota > Viridiplantae > Streptophyta > Pinopsida > Cupressales > Cupressaceae > Sequoia > Sequoia sempervirens. Next base: position 243,590,929 of record VDFB02281492.1, read on the forward strand.
TGTCATAATATATATTTTTATTATATATTAATATATGTTAAATTATTATATATTAATATATAATATATAATATATACTATATAAATTCATATATAATATATATTATATATTATATTTTAATATGTAATATATATTAATATATATTGTTGCTCGTCCAAGTGTATAACCTATAACAAACAGAAATGGATATATGTTCATAACAAATATCTATTATTTGAATTTTAAGAACTATTGTTTCTTATGATATATGATATATATATTTATTATATATTAATATTTTTTATATAATAATATATAATATATTATCCCACTCTCCTCTCTCCCTCTTAGGCCTCTCCCTCTCTCCCTCTCTCCCACTCTCCCACTCTCCCACTCTCCCTCTCGTCCTCTCTCCCACTCTCCCTCTCTCCCTACCTCTCTTCCTCATAGGTCTTTCCCTCTCTCCCTAAACCCTAAACCATAATCCCACTCTCTCCCACTCCCCCTCTCTTCCTCTTAGGTATTTCCCTCCCACTCTCCCACTCTCCCTCTCTCCCTCTCTCCCACTCTCTCTCTCTCCCACTATACCACTCTCTCTTGCTCTCTCCCTCTCCCTTCCTCTCTCAATCTCTCCCTCTCTCCCTCTCTCCCACTCTCCCTCTTTCCTAAACCCCTAAACCCACTCTCTCCTCTCTCCCACTCCCTCTCACCCTAAACCCTCTCTCTCCTTCTCCCACTCTCCTCTCTCCTCCACTCTCTCTTCCTCTCCCGGTATTTCCCTCTCTCACTGCTCCCTCTCTCCCTCTCAAATATTTCCCTCTCCCCCTCTCTCCCAATATCTCCCCTCTCCCTCTCAAGTTCTTTTCCTCTCCTCCTCTCTCCCACTCTCCACTCTCTCTCTCTCTCTCCCCCTCTCCCTCCCTTCCTCTCTCCCTCTCTCTCTCTCCCACTCTCCCTCTCTCCCTCTCTTCCTCTCTTCCACTCTCTCTCTCTCTCTCTCTCTCCCTCTCTCCCACTCTCCCTTTATCCCTCTCTTCCTCTCAAGTCTTTCCCTCTCTTCCTCTCTCCAACTCTCCCTCTCTCCCTAAACCCTAAACCCTTTACCCACTCTCCCTCTCTCCCTAAACTCTAAACCCTTTACCCACTCTCCCTCTCTCCCTAAACCCTTTACCCACTCTCTCTCTCACACTCTCCCTCTCTCCTACTCTCCCTCTCTCCCACTCTCCCTCTCTCCCCCCTCTCTTCCTCTTAGATCTTTCCCTCTCTCCCACTATCCCTCTCTCCCTCTCCTACTCTCCCTCTCTCCCTAAACCATAAACCCTAAACCCACTCTCTCTCCCACTCTCCCTCTCTCCCTCTCTCCCTCTCTTCCTCTCTCCCACTCTCTCTCCCACTCTCCCTCTATCCCTCTCTTCCTAGATCAATTCTTTCCCTCTCTCCCTCTCTCCCACTCTCCCTGTTTCCCTCTCTCCATCTCTCCCTCTCTCCTTCACCCTCTCTCCCTCTTAGGACTTTCTCTCTCTCTAGGATCTCTCCCTCTCTCCCACTCTTCCTCTCTCCTTAAACCCTAAACCCTTTACCCACTCTCCCTCTCTCCCTAAATCCTAAACCCTTTACCCACTCTCTCTCCCACTCTCCCTCTCTCCCTCTCTTCCTCTTAGGTCTTTTCCTCTCTCCCTCTCCCCCACTCTCCCTCTCTCCCTCTCTAGCACTCTCCCTCTCCCTATTTCGCTTTCTCTCTCTCTCTCCCTCTCTCACACTCTCCCTCTTTCTCTCTCTCAGGTCTTTCCCTCTCTCCCCCTCTCTCACTCTCCCTCTCTCCCACTCTCCCTCTCCCTCTCCCCCTCTTCCTTTCAGGTCTTTCTCCCTCTCCCTCTCTTTATTATATAATGATTAAATATATATTTAAGATTTGAGTGGGAGATGGAGACTTCAAAGGGAGATGATGTATTAAATATATGATATAATATATTTAATATATAATATATATATAGTATATCTAGAATATAAATAATATATAATATATATAATATATATACTATAATATATATTTAATATATTATCTATATTATATAATATATAGTATATATGAAATATATTATAGTATATTTATATATAATAAATTTATTATAGAGCAAATGGATATCTGTTTTGTTGAGGACAAACCCTCCCTCGTTTTCAAAGGGAGACTGTGTATTAAATATATTATATAATATAATATATTTAATATATATTACATAATATGTAATATACTTAATATATATTACATAATAAATAATATATTTAATATTTATTATATATTATATAATATATAATATATAATTTATAATATATTTAATATATTTAATATATAATATATAGTATATGTGAAATATACTATTATATATTTATATATAATAAATTTATTGTATAATAAATAGATATCCGTTATAAACAGATATCTATTACTAATGTTATTGCATTTCAATCCTCGTGGGAATATAATATAATTTTATGAAATGGATATCCATTTATAGCAGATATTTGTTTCATTGAGGACTTTATAACTTGAACCATGTGTCTTTCACAAACCTTGCCTCATTTTCATGACCTCCAGCGAGTTGCAGGTATGTGTTTTTTGCATTTTTTTCTTTTTCTTTTTGCCAATTAGTGATTAATTTGTGTTTTTTGCATTCTTTGTAGTTTTATTGAATTTTTTCATTTCTATCTAAACTTACAAAAAAAATTGAAACCCTAGTTAGTGGAAAACAAAAAAACATCAAAAAGAAAATTGAACCGAGCATACTAAACAAACATAAAGTTGAACCTTCATTACCCCCTTTCTGTATTTTTTTAAATTTTTTTACATTCTTGTCTATTTTTCATTCTTCTTTATCACTTATTCTCATGTTTCTTAAATTCTTGCTTTGTTTCTTATTCTTAAGTTAGTATTTCTTTGATAAACAATTTGTTTGTTAAATTTTTAATTGTTTTGACTCTCCTCAACTCTCAAAATAGAAAGGATCCTTGTTGGAAGTGCTCTAAATTTCCAATACTTGGTGAATATGGATTCATTGGTAGTACTAACCAGACAAAACTTGTCCCTGCAACCATAGGCAAATGGGTGACGTTAATGGGTAATAATTGATGGGCTTTGCAGGAGGCTATCATATTGTATCATATTGTATGATAGCCTCCTGTACAGCCTATCAATTATTACCCATTAAATTTTCCCATTTCCCTATGGTTGTAGGGACAAGTTTTGTTTAACCATTACTAACTATGTGTACAAATTCACTGAGTATTGGCAATTTGGAGCTTAACACTTCCACCTTGGTTGAATCAATTTGGAGCTTAACACTTCCACATTGCAGCGAGTTAAAAATTTAATGTATTTTTAAATAAGATTTCACATCACTTTAACAATTATTTATTTTTCATTTACATGCCTTAGACATAAATAAGGTTTACACATTTTTTCATTTGTATTCAATTAATTCATTTATATTGAATGGTTTAAGGGGATTTTTAAACATGTATCTTACATTTTGAAATTACAAATTTAATGCAGTTTCACTTATATCAAAATCATGCATCCATGCCCTCTAGTTCCACCCACTCCACCCACTCCACCCCCCACCTCCACCACCTACATATGATGGTTCTCACTTTCAAGAACAAGTCAATGTGAATGTTAGAACCATTCAGGATCAAGTTAACGCTATTCAAAATGAAGAATGTGTTCACCCATTATTGAGGCATTTTGCATAAAAAATGTAAATTGTTGTTGATGTGGTTAGGTCCATCGAAGTGGACTTAGACGAGCATCAATGATGGCTAGAGGAAAGGAGACAGTCCTAATCTAAATAGGAAAACACAAAGAAATGAAGAGATGCAACTAAGAGCTGCAAAACTTTATTAAGACAATGATCTTATTTTTATAAAAAAAATTGATCTTGGATGGATATTTTATAAAGAACTTTGTTGGATGGATATTTTATAAAGAATTTGGTTGGATGCATATTTTTAGTGTTGAATTTATGAATATAATAGTATAATGATGAGACAAAAATTTAGTAATAAATATTCAATAATTTATTAATTTAGTGTTTGTTCATATATAGTGTGCATATATAGTGTTTATTCATGCATCATGGTTGACTGGCGTCTTATTGGTTGATCATAATTATTTTATAGATTTCAACATGTATCTTGATTTCTTCTAAGGATTTTGTTTCAAAGTTGCATCAAACTCCTTTGGTGTACATAATGTTCTTGTTTATGTATCATGTTTGAAAGATAATGATTCTTATTCATGATGATTTTGTACCTTTTACTTGAATGATCTATTGACATGTTATTAATCTTGAAGGTTTTAATGGAATGAATTTTGAGTTGAGTTGTAATGTTTTTGTTTTATGGTTGTATCACTTCTTATTCTAGAGGGTCCAACATGTATCTTGATTTCTTCTAAGGATTTTGTTTCAAAGTTGCATCAAACTCCTTTGGTGTACATAATGTTCTTGTTTATGTATCATGTTTGAAAGATAATGATTCTTATTCATGATGATTTTGTACCTTTTACTTGAATGATCTATTGACATGTTATTAATCTTGAAGGTTTTAATGGAATGAATTTTGAGTTGAGTTGTAATGTTTTTGTTTTATGGTTGTATCACTTCTTATTCTAGAGGGTCCCAACATGGGAAAACACTCTTCCTCTCAACTCTCTCTCTCTCTCTCTCTCTCTCTCTCTCTCTCTCTCTCTCTCTCTCTCTCTCTCTCTCTCTCTCTCTCTCTCTCTCTCTCTCTCTCTCAGGTCTCTCCCTCCCTCTCTCTCTTTGTCTCTCCCTCTCCACCCCTCTCTCTCTCTCAAGTCTCTCAAAGCTTCCTCTCTCCCTAGATCAGGTCTCTCTCCTTCCCTCTCGGGTCTCTCTCTCTCAAGACTCTCTCTCTCCCTCTCTCCCTTTGAAGTCTCTCTCCCTCTCTCCCTCTTAACTCTCTCTCTCTCTCTCTCTCTCTCTCTCTCTCTCTCTCTCTCTCTCTCTCTCTCTCTCTCTCTCTCTCTCTCTCCTCTCTTTAAGCATTCTCTCCTCTTTCTCCCGTTCCTCTCTCTCCCTCTCAAGTATTTCTCTCTTTCTCTCTCTCCCTCTCAGGTCTTTCTCCCTTTCTCTCTCTCCCTCTCACTCTCAGGCCCCCCTCTCACTCTCTCAAGTCTCTCTCTTGGAATCACTCCCTCCCTCTCTCCCTCTTAAGTCTCTTTCTCTCTCTCCATCTAAAGTCTCTCGCTCTCCCTCTCTCCCTTTCTCCCTCTATCCCTCTCCCTCTCCCTATCAAGACTCACTCCCTCTCCCTCTCAAGTCTTTCTCTCTCACTCTCTTCCTCTAAACTCTCTCTCTCTCTCTCTCTCTCTCTCTCTCCCTTCCCTCTATCACTCCCTCTCTTCCTCTCAACTATCTCTCTCTCCCCCTCTCAGCTCTCTCTCCCCATCCCTCGTAGGTCTCTCACTCCCTCTCAGGTCTTTCTATCTCCCTCTCTCTCTTGTGAATTGGCCGCACATCAATAAATATATAATATATATTACATAATATTATGTATTATAAATAATACAAGTAACGAATATTTGTATTGGAAAACAAAATGGATATCCATTCTTAAGCAGTTATCCATTTTGGTTTGGTATTACTAAACCAAAATGAATATTTGCTCGGGATTTGGTTCGAGACTACCTAACCTAGAAAGTCAACCCAAAAAATGTGTTTTGAAAATTTTCTTAGTTTTCCAAAGTTCGCTCTTGTGGCTGACGACTTTTTTTAATTTGAATTTCATCAAACAAAAAGGGTTTATAGAAAAAATTGTTAGTTTTCCACCAATATAAATTTTTCCTTATTTTGAATTTAATAAATAATTATTATTTATTTTCTACCTACATTACATCTAAAGTCTTGATTGATAGGTTGATTGAAAAAAACTTCTATAACTTTCAAACTACTTAACATTTTTTGAATCTACAAGATGCACCACATTCTATGCTTCACATACTATAGGAGAAAAAAAATGAATTTCATAAATTTTTGACCAAGTTATGGTGGTCAGACACACACGTTTTAATAATTCTTAAAAGTTCTAATAAAAAAATCAGAACTAATTATTTACATGGAAATTTTTTAAAAAAAATCTAGCACTTCCAAGCATGTGTCCTCTACTTATATTGAAAAATTCAAAAAAATAATTATTTTTTCTTGTACTTAGGGTGGTCAGACATACACCTGCTTCTTATCTTTTTCCTGAAAAATTTAGTACCACTGCATTGACATTTAAAATTTTCTCAAAGAAAATTTACTTTTTTCCAAAAAAGTTCTAGCAGTTAAGAAATTGTACATTCAATTTGCTACAACTTTTGTTCTTACATATTTTTCAAATTATGTTAATAACGTATTCAAATTTTTATGTCAAGTTTCCTTTAACTTTGATTTTCTAAATTTTCATCACCACTTAAAGGCCTAGTTTGGACCGCCATGATTCTGCACTAGCCCACTTAGATGGGAACTTATCTCATGTCCCTTTGATGTTCCAATTGTGTTTGAGCACGAAGAAGTTACATCAGTGAGAGGTTTACATATCGACGAGATGACATTTGATGTCCCTTCGATAGCCTGACAAACCGTAAGGCATTTATTCAAACAACATCGGGAAGACTTTGAGTTATCAGTAGGACAAATTTTGATGTCCCTCTAATGAAGCAGTGAAGCATATCATGGTAATGATGCAGTTGCAGCCTAACAAGCATGATTCGGTGAAACATTAGGATGAGTCCCTTTGATAGGCCAACAAAGTGATGATGACAAGGAACCTACAATTTAAAAAAGCCTCATCGCTGAGACTTGGATATTTCAAGGAAATGTGTTTTTGTGTCCCCTCGACATAGCGGAGGCGGGAAGGATGAACGAAGATGTGAGATGGCCAAAGGTGAAATATGGATGAATAAGGTAGTGACACTTGGCATGATGCTGCTCATTGATCCCACATCATTGTTGTGGATCAACATGATCATTAGGTGAATGAAATAAAACCTAAAGTCGATGGTTGAAGTTACTAATAACGAGATAAATTCAAGCAGTGAGGCCAACATGAATGAGGAGATAGATAAATCGAGACAAAGAGATAGATGAAGGGGGACAAGAGGATTCAGGCTATCAAATAGTGAAGTAGAGATTAAATGTCTAATCTGCATCATTGATCATTGTATTTGATGTTTTGTAATCAAGCAACCCATGTAATTTTTTAACTCATTTTTTCCATTTAGTGTTAATAAAATATCACTATTCTATTTGCATTTTTGTTGTGCAAAATTGTTGTTGTGAGTTCTAGTTTGTAAGGGGAATACCTTTCATCATGTGGTATCAGATTAGGTTGTCTTGATTCTATAAATAAAGCATCAAACATGAGGTAGTTTACAATAGGACCTATGAGTGTGGGTTGAGATCAAGATGCTTCCTAGACTTGCCCAACATAGTAGAGGTAGAGGTAGAGGTAGAGGTGGTGGAGGAAGAGATCCTCCTAGAGATGAAATCAGAGCCCTCAGAAGGAAATTAGAAACCTTGTAGGAAGAGGTTCACAAGAGGGAAGTGCATCGAGAAAGAGATGACAGTGAAGATGAAACTGCAGAGGAAATGGAAGAAGAAGAATATGATCAAATGGATCCTAGAGAAATGAGATTGCTAAGATCAATATCCAGCCTTGGAAAGAAGCCTAAATTGGAGGTTTCAACTTTCAGTGGAAGTCTAAATCCTAAAGAGTTGATTGATTGGATCAATGATATGGAGAAATTTTTTGAGTTCAAGGAGATTGAGGACCCTCACCGAGTAAGGTATGCAAATAAAAAGTTAAAAGATCATGCAAGCATATGATGGAGAGAGATCCAACTTGAAAGAGGTAGACAAGGGAAAGAGAAGATTTCCAGATGGGATAGAATGGTGGTAAAACTAAAGAAGAAATTTATTCTAGTTGATTATGAGTTGGAACTGCTCAAGAAGATGCAGAGCCTGAGATAAGGAACATTTTGAGGATGGTGAAAGAATACATAGAGGAATCTCATAAGTTCCTAATTTGAACGAGACATTCTAAGGAAAATAAGGAGAAATTTGATCATTATGTTAATGGGTTGAAGCCTAGAATATAGGAAGAATTGGCACTGGTAAGAATGACCATCATTGAGGATGCTTATCAGTATTCCTTAAAATTTGAAGAACGACTGAACAAAAGAATTGAAAGCAAACAAAGAGGTGGAGGTTGTGGTGGAAGGACCGGTAGATAGCCATATGGAGGCTGAAGTTGTGATCAAAGGAAGGGCGAAGGATCCTGTAGGTCAATCAAGATTAAAAAAAAAAAAAATGACTCATATCAACCTCATGACTAGAATAGTGGAGACCAAAGAGGCAAAGGAAGATCTGGGCGAGGACCAAGAAGAGTAGGTTTGAGAGGAACCTATTTTCAATGTGGAGAAGGACATTGAGCCTTTGAGTATCCTCAACATCAAGGAAGGACAAACAAAAGACTGGAAGGAAATGCTTGAGTTGCCCATATAGATGAAGATGCGCAATCCTCACATTCTGAAGATGCTAAAATGGGTGAGTCTCTTGTTGTTAGAAGAGCCTTGATGAATGAGGAGAAGGAAATAGACCAAAGAAAGAACCTATTTCACACTCAATGTAAGTGTGAAGGTAAATTTTGTAATGTTATCATTGATGGAGGTAGCATTGATAATATTGTTTCAGAGGAAATGGTCACTAAGTTACAACTGGAAAGGAGAAGCCATCCAAGTCCATATCAGATGGCATGGTTGTAGAAGGAACAAAGGGCTTTGGTTAATGAGCAATGTCTGATAAAGTTTTAAGACTGGTGATTACAACGATGAATTTTTGTGTGATATCATACCTATGGATGTTTTTCACATGCTTTTAGGCTAACCATGACAATTTGATCGATGAGCAGTACATGATGGAAATGCTAACACTTATTCATTCATAAAGGATGGTGTTCAACATAAGCTGCAGCCCCTGAAGGATGTAAGAGAAAAGGTATGAAAAAATGCATGAATTTGTTTTGTTGATGGAAGAAAATTCCTAGAAGGTATGAGACATGAGCAAATTTGTTTTGCATTAATCCCTAAAGCTGAAAAAGAAGGTGAGAGCGATGTACCTATAGAAGTTTTAGATTTGTTGAAAGAGTTTTGGGGTATTGTTTCTAATAACGTACCTGAAAGTTTTCCTCCAATAAGAAATATTAGTCACCAGATGGATTTGATTCTTGGAGCTAGTTTACCAAATAAGGAAACCCATCGAATGACTCCAACAGAAAATGAAGAATTGAATAGACAAGTGCAAGAGTTATTGCGAAAAGGTTTGATTAGGGAGAGTTTGAGTCTATGTGCAATATTTTTAGTATTGGCACATAAGAAGGATGAGGAATGGTAGATGTGTATAGATTCCAGAGCCATCAAAAAGATCACTATCAAGTATAGGTTTCCCTTGCCAAGGATGGATTACATCATGGATTGTTTCAGTGGAGCTAAGTACTTCATGAAGATCGATTTAAAGAGTGGTTACCACCAAATCTATATTAGAGAAGGAGATGAATGGAAGAAAGCCTTCAAAACCAAAGAAGGTTTGTACAAGTGGTTAGTCATGCCTTTTGGGCTAACCAATGCACCAAGCACATTCATGTGGTTCATGAACAAGGTATAAAAAGAATTCTTGCGTAAGCTTGTTATTGTTTACTTGGATGACATTTTGATTTTTAGTAAGACATTGGAGGAGCATCTAATGAATATCATAATTTTTTTTTAAAAGTTGAGAGAGGTGAAATTGTTAATCAACTTGAAGAAGTGAAGTTTTGTGAAACACGAATTGGTGTACCTAGGATTTGTGATCTCAGCAGAGGGTCTTAAGATGGATCCAAAGAAGGTGAAAGCTATCATTGAATTGCCTGTACCAAGGGGTGCTATAGAAGTAAGATATTTTCATGGTCTAACAAGTTTTAATAAGAGGTTTATCAAAGGTTTTAGTAGTATTTCACCCCTAACAGAAATAATGAGAGGGGATAGAAAAGAGCTTAAGTGGATTATAGGAGCAGCAAAGAGTTTTGATTTGTTGAAGAAGAAAGTTACGCAAAAACCTGTTTTGGCACTTCCGAATTTCAACAAAGTATTTTAGGTAGATTGTGATGCCAGTGGTAGCGCCATTGGAGCTGTTTTGAGTCAAGAAGATAAACCCGTTGCCTACTTTAGTGAAAATTTGAATGAGGTAAAGAAAAGGTATTATGTTTATGATCAAGAGTTCTATGCTATAGTCTGGGCTTTGAAGAAATGGAGACATTACTTGTTTCCAAAGGAGTTTTTTTTATTTATTGATCATCAGGCTTCACAGTATTTAAACAGTCAAGCAAAGCGAAATCAAAGGCATTTGAAATGGGTTGAATTTCTGCAAAGTTACACATTTGTTTTTAAGCACAAGAGTGGAAGATCGAATAGGTTTGTAGATTCCTTAAGCAGGGGGCATAATTTGTTAACAAAAATCTAGATTGAAGTTGTTGGGTTCAATGAACTCAGGAGTTTGTATCTCGAGGATCCAGATTTTGTAGAGGCTTGGAAAGCTTGTATGAAGCCTATCACTCTAGATAGGACAAGATGGTTGGTTTTTAAAATCCAAGATGGTATGTTTTTTTGAAGGAATCAATTGTACATTCCAAGGAGTTCCATGAGGGAGAACTTGATCAAGGAGAAACACAGTGGAAAATTAGCTGGACACTTTGGTCAGGATAAGACAATTCCTATTGTGAGTGAGCATTACTATTCTCCACAATTGTAATAAGATGTGAAGAAGTTTGTGTAGGGTTGCAGAGTATGTCAAATGGAAAATGGAACAAGCTAGAATACATGGTTATATCATCCATTACCTGTAGCAGAGAAGCCATGGGAGGACATCAACATGGATTTTGTTCTTGGTTTCCCAAGGACGCAGAGAGGTCATGACTCCATATTTGTAATAGTGGATAGATTTTTGAAGATGAAACACTTCATTCTATGTCATAAGACTAGTGACATTGTTCATATTCCACAATTATTTTTTAGAGAGGTGGTACGAAGAGCATAGTTTTAGATCGAGAAACCAGGTTCATTGGGTATTTCTAGAGGATGTTGTGGAAGAAGTTGAAGACTGATTTGAAGTTTAGTTTAGCACATCACCCATAGACTAATGGAAAAATAGACGTGGTGAATAGGAGTTTGGGTAACTTGTTGAGATGCTTAGTAGGTTACAAACCCAAGCTTGGATGGGATTTGATTTTATCGCAGGTGAAATTTACTTACAACAATTATGTCAATAGGAGCACTGGTAAATCACTATTCCATATTGTGTTGTACTAGTCCTAGAAATGCTTCTAAATTGAGGAAGATGGATAAGGGAGAGAAGAATAGTGTTGAGGCTGAAGATTTTGTTGAACACCTAAAGAATTTGCATGAAGAAGTTAAGAAACATATCCATAAGATGAATACACAGTATACGGCTAAGGAAAATCAGAAAAGAAGGTATAAGGAGTTCTAGGTAGGCGATGAGGTTATGGTTCATTTGAAGGAGAGGTTTCCAGTTGACACACACAACAAGCTAAAGATGAATAATTTCAAACCATGCAAGATCCTGAAGAAGCATGATTTAGGAAATGTGAATGAGGTGGAGTTGCCGAACGAGATTCATGTTTTACCTACGTTAAAAATTTCTGATTTGATAGAGTATCATGAAGGGGATAAGGAGCATGAGTTGACAGAGGCATACTAGATGATTCTAGCACCTACTTCACAAAAGGAAGAGATTGAAGAAATTTTGGATGGTCATGTGGGAAGAAGCAAAGGAACATGCAATACAGTGAGTACCTGGTAAAGTAGAAGGGGAAGCTTATTGAAGATTCAACATCATAGTTGTCTAAGTTAGAAGTTAGTTGTCTTGGTTTTCCTCTAGCTCCTAAGAAGTGGCAGGGTCACTTTTCAAATTATCTCGAGTGTCTGATGCAGGAGCATCCAGGGTGAAGAGCAATCTTGCATCAACAAAATCTGAGTTATTACTTCTTTTAGATCTTGATAAGGGCTAATCAACTTTAGTTTACCAAGTATGGCAGTCAGGCTTTTCACCTTGTGTTTAAACCTTGGTTTCATCTAGTGTCATATGCTTCATTGGACTGGCTCATCGATGTGATAGGGAGACTTCGATGGGACCTTATCTCGTGTCCCTTTGACATGTCGATGGTGTTAGAAGCAATAGTGAATGAGTATAAAGAAGTTACATCAGCGAGAGGTTTACATATCAGCGGGATGACATTTGATTTCCCTTTGACAACTCCACAAATGTAAGGAATTTTGTCAAATAGCATCGAGAAGACTCTCGGTTATCGTTTGGATGACTTTCGATGTCCCTCTGACGGAGTGGTGAAGCATACCATGGTAATGATAGGGTTTTGGCCTCACAAGCATGATTTGGTGAGATGTTAGGAAGCTTCCCTCTGATAGGCCGACAAAATGATACAACAAGGAACCTACATTTCAATAAAGCCTCATAGGTGAGACTTGGTTGTTTCGGGGAGAGGTGTTTTGGTGTCCCCTTGACATGGCAGAGGCAGGAATGATGAATAGAGACATGAGTTGGTCAAAGGTGATGGATAGACGAAAAAGGAAGCAACACGTGGCATGATGATGCTCATTGATCCCACATCATTGTTGTGGATCAACGTGACCATTGGGTGAATGAAATCAAACCTGAAGTCCATGGTTGAAGTTATTGATAACAAGATAACTGCCTAGGAGATCTTGATGACACATTGGACGATAAATTGGTACTACGACAACATGGAGAAAAAGAATATCAAGCAGTGAGGTCGACATGAATGAGGAGATAGATAAATCGAGATAAAGAGATAAATGAAGGGGGAGAAGAGGATGCAAACTGTGAGATAGTGAAGTAGAGATTAAATGCCCGATCTACATATTTGATCGTTGTATCTAATGTTTTGTAATCAAACAACCCATGTAATTTTGTAACTCATTTTTTCCATTTCAGTATTAATAAAATATCACTGTTCTCTTTGTATTTTTTATATGCAAACTTGTTGTGGTGAGTTCTAGTTTGTAAGGGGAGTACCCTTCACCAAAATGACATATGCGCACATGTTCTAGATTAATATTTATAAGCAACTTATCAACAATATATATACATTGGAAAATATAGAACATAAAACTTATCACTATTAGTCATAACATTAAATGTCCATCATTTGAAAACTCAACTACTAGACTATCCTAATGTCATCATTCATGCAAATAGGATCAATAGTTTTACAAATATTTCCATGCTACCTTTCATTTTAAGGAAAGGTGGGAACATATGATAGAGGGATAACCTTACACTTCTCCAGGGATTGGGCTTCCTCCAAATTCCTTCAAAGGTGAATTAAATATCCTATCATTTGGCCAAGTAAGTACAATTCTCAATCTGAAAATATTTTTTTATGACCTAGGATCTCAACACAAGAATTTAATAGTTAGTGTTTTATTCTTCTATAAGGAAAAAATAAAACATCACTATATACTATATAACTTCACACATTAAACTACTAACACGAGAGGCATAAATGTCACATAAATATAATATAGTATAAAACATCAAATTTTTAAAATTTATGAGGTAACTAAACAAAATTTATCAAAATTTTCCAATTTCTTCTTAGTTATCATGCATATTAGCAAATAAAATTGGGGCACTATGACTAATAACTAACCCCATACAACAAGGAAAAAGCATAATTTTTCTCCCAAAACCACAACAAGACTTGACTTCTTTGATACTTAGCTTACAAATACCTACTTGATCTTACAAGTCTCAAGTATAAATCTTACGATAGTTTCCCATTTCACAAGATGATAAGTTAAAAGAAATATTAGAGGGTTTTAGTGCATCAAATACATATGATGAACTCTAAGATCATGAAGATAGATGACTAGAAATTGAGCCAACGTTTAGTCATAAAATCAGCACTTAAGTTCTTGTGGTAAAAAATAGTTCTCATCTCCTTAAGGGACACACCACTCCCTTCTAAAACCATAGAACACAATGGGGTAGACCTATAAGACTCTAAGGAAAGGGAGATGTAATCCTCCTTTATATATAGTTTTGAAATTCAAAACTCCTTAAAGAATATTGCAAACCACCTTCCCCACCCCAAGCAACCTACTGGGGTCCCCTTTCAAGACAAAAAAATTAAGATAAATAAAATATCACATGTAATAGTAATGGTAATAAAGAATAGGCCTAAGAAAACATAAATCTAAAATGATAAAGGGATCAAGATTCTAGATCTCATATAAATTGACTATAAATTCATTATATCATATGGTTAGTAAATACATTGGATAACTAATTTATCTCCATCAGTTGGAAAATGGAATTATTCATAGTCCAATATTCATCATCGATTTAGACGCTACCTACATTAATAATATAAGGATTGACTTGTATACCATAGATTAACTTGTTTGAAAATTTCTTACCAAGTAGACATTTTTATTATAGGGAAAATTTCTTACCAAGTAGACTATTTTATCATAGGGAAAATATTCACTAGACATGCAATCTATATGAGCCATATTTTTCCACCAATGATGACATTCAAGATTCCATTAAAATAAATTATTTATTATTTTATTTTAAGAAAATCACACCATGTTCCTAATTTATTTTTTACCTAAATTTCTTACCTTCAATGAAAGCTAGAGCACTCATTAATTTTAGTCACAAGAGTAAGATAACTCAATATTTATCATATCAAGTTCAACAATTGTGTTTCATAAAACTTAGTGTTAACTATATTTCATCTATTCATTGTTTTCATGATATTCATTAGTAAATAAAAAATCGAAGTGATAAAGAAATATATATAATAGGTTCATCCTTCATTATAGATTCCTCTTATTTTATTATGAAATACATTGCAATGGTATATCTCCCAAGAGATATATGACACATATTGTACCATGCTAATTATAAAATATTAGGGTGTTTAAAAATCACAAGTTATAAAAGAATTCTTTAATAGACTTCTTTCATTGACACAAACTAGTAATAGAGATAAAAAAAAATTAACTATTTTTTAAATTATAATATTTTAAAAGTCATTTATTACTACTATATTTGTGTACCAACAATTACCATATTTATTAAGAAGATTCATCGATCATTTTTTAATATTATTAAAATAATCAAACCACATCATCATTAAAAACTAAATATCAAAATTTAATTTAACATTCAATATTTTAATCTGGGGAAAACTTCATAGTTGAGCACGCTTGAGTTGGAGCAGCATTGGGATGGGCGACCTCCCGCAAAGGCCCAATGCTTCACCTCTATGAGCATCACCAAGATGCAATGAGTGCTAAGTGGACCATTCATTATCATGAGAAATAGGTTCTTGTGAACCACTAATAAAGCATGGGTCAATGAGTTTGACTCGAAAAACTACACGATTGAATTTTAATAGCAATATCATAATTCAATATTTTAATATATTTAAATTGAGACAATTATATTCTAACCCACTATTTAACTATTTTCATTCAATAAAAATGACACTAATTCAATACCTAGAATAGATAGGTAAATCGATCCATCAATCAATCCACATCTATAGATAAAGAGACAACCATAATTTTAAAACGTCTTGATAAAAATTATGAAAAATAACCCACAACTTTAAAGTACCATTTATATTCATCTGGGCATAATTTCCACATACAATTTTTTTGTCGATACATGAAGAAGCTGGTTATACTGCAGCAAATCCTCATACTTTCAATTATGGTGCAGGATAGGCTACAAGGAAAGCTGAGAAAATTGAAGACACTTTTTTTCATCTAAAATTCAGGAAAAAGAAAAAGGAAAAATTATATCTGCAACCTTATAAGCATCATTTTTTCATTCAACATGAAAGATAGCCTTAATTCTCACTAAATTAGAAATATCAGCCAACTTATCTAAGGCAACAATTCGAATTTGGTGGAACATCACAGCAAGCGCCTGGGCAACACGTCTTGACAAGATTCTTTACTTCTGCAGTTTATGATGTCGGTTATATTAACAATCAACTATTAAAGTAACACTCTTGCTAAAGCTTGGAAAATCAACTTAAACGAACTGTGAAAAACTGGTGTTATAAAGTGGTAAGAAAGTGTGTTATTCAATCAAAAAATTGGCCCAAAAGGCTTATTACAGACCACAAACGCTTGACAAACAGATATAAATAATTACCTTCCGTCTAGCGAGCATACTCTCCCTTGTAAAAGAGAACATATCTTGCTTCTGCTTGCTCTGGACCCACACTACAAATCAAACATAAAACAAACATGAACAAAACCAGAATTTTACAAGCTCTCAGAGTCGCCATGGTTAAGGCTCTGCATCCATAACAAGAGTTATGGTATTTAAAGGCATGAAAATGGGATGATTCACGTTGATCCATTCAAACCAGAGGGCAATGATGTTTTTCTTTACCAAGAAGTTTAGAATATAATGTGTATTTTGTAGACTCTTGTAAATTCACTCCAAACTCCTGCAAGGGTTTTTTAATGGCCAAAGTTTGACAACTGTTTTGAATTGCTCAAGATATTTGAAGGCAGGAAAATGGGATAGGTAATCAACGTTGCTGGATTCATCATCAAACCAGAGAGATCTATGATGTTTTATTTGACTAAGCATTGCTGAGTATAATATAAATATTTTGAATTTTTTCTGAATAGCACGACTCAAAAGCTTTGGTAAGTGTATTTTTCTGGCCAATATTTTATAGCTGTTTTGAATTGTTCAAGTTGGTGATTGGTACTGTTTTTCTTTGGGAAAGTAGAGTATGTCATAAATTATTATTTTCATGTTTATTTAATAAATATATTTTAAAATAATTTAGAAGAGACATAATTATTTTCTATTGATTTTTATTATTTTAGTTTGGTTAAATTTGACCTGTTCAAATTTACAAGTAAACCAAAATTTATAATATAAATATTTATTTAATACATATATTTAAAGTAATTTGATGGAAGTTTTATTTATTTTACAATATTAATTTTTTTTGTTTTATATCTTGTCAAAATCTCATTAAAAAATTATATTAAATATTA
This sequence comes from Sequoia sempervirens, assembly GCA_007258455.2. NCBI lineage: Eukaryota > Viridiplantae > Streptophyta > Pinopsida > Cupressales > Cupressaceae > Sequoia > Sequoia sempervirens. The sequence goes on from VDFB02281492.1 coordinate 243,608,102, forward strand.
TTTAATGACTGGCTTTAAAATAATGGAAGGGTAAGTAATCTCTCATTTAATTGTTTAGATTTTGATGCAATTTTGTGATAATTTGATCAATGATTTTCTTTTTGTAGTTTAAGGGTAAAATTGAGTTTTTGAAAGGATTTCAATTTCTTGTACAACTAATAAAGTATAAATGGTAAAAAAAAATCTATCAACAGAATAGTCTAGGAATGATTCTATAGACATGCAAAATTATCATTATGCACTTAGGTCATATTCATCCGCTCATTAAATAAATCAAATGCAGCAAATCCATTCACCAGGTAAATTAGGTCTTTAGTCCTAAGGTTATTCATTCAAAAATAAATCAAAGTCTCACATCAACCTTTAATTAAATAAACAAAACTTTATTTAATTAAATCTCCAAATGCATAATCCATCCCTCTTTGATTTAAAAAAATCCAAATATTTGAGTCAAATTGGTCAAAATCACCTAATCATCATCAAGCTAACATAATCCTGATTAAACTAACGTAACTACCGATCACATCCTCTAGATAATCCCACTTGCACAAATAAGTCAATTTATTGATTTACTAAAATTATCATTTTCACTCAACATGGCATCTTTGAGGAATATTCCCTCAAGTATGAATTCAAAAACAAGTGGACATGTACATCCAACAAAGCAATTAATGAGCTCTTACATGTCCCTTGCACAAGTGAAACTTAGCATTTACTCTCAAATTTGAATTTGAAACTCCCTCTCTTTGGCACATTTCTCAAATCTTGCACATCTTCAAACCTATCACAGGTTGACAAGTGGCCTCTTTTGATTGGTGGATCTTTAGTCCCACATCCTCCATGTTTGGCATTCTTTTATCACATTTGGCCATAAATAGAGGTCTCCTCTATTGTTCAAATTCTTCACAATCTCCACAACTCCACAATCATTCATGTAAAGTCACTCTCTTTAGGAGAACTGATTTTTCCCATCTTACTCCTTCAAAGCGTTTTATCATTTAGCTTATTTTATCAAGGGTTGGGAAAGGGCTATTTTCCACAATAGCACCAATCCAATATGGGATAGATGTGCATTATGTATCTTTCATGTTTTCAATTTAGTTTGATTTGCTATCATGTTTAGGAAACATTTTGCATTATTTCATAGGAGTATTTAGCAAATTTGTATGCACTCACCTTCTTTATGGAGTTTAGAATGTTTGCACATTTGAGAGGTGCTCACATATGGTGCTAGAAGGAGGGCCTTTCATCTCATTTGTTCAAAATTGACAGATTTAACCATATCTATCAATCTTTGTTCATTGTTGATTTGGTCTTTACTGTTAAAGTTTTCCTACCATTGGAAATTTTATCATTGTGATCTTAGTTATGTGATGTTTAGTAATCTTAGCAATCTGTCATTTATGATTTCTCATTCATTTATTTGAATAGGGGAATGCATTGAGCTAAACCTTACTTGTTCTTAGGTAATCAATATCTATGTGACATCTTGCTATGCTGTACTATTGACATTTTGCTATACGTATCTTCATATCAAAAAGTTTTCTTGAGTATCTATTTTCATTTTGATATTGATTAATGTTGTTGTACACTGTCCTAGTTGCGCCATTGTGTTCATTAAGACCTGCTCTTGAAGTCACAAATCAATAAACAGTCAATCATTGCTATCTCTACTGGTGCCATTTTGTCTATGTGGGTGCCTCCCAAAGAAATTACTAGAAGTGAGATGCCACGATCTTTAAAGATTTCAGAAAGGAAAGGTGAAGTGGTAAAACGTGTAGATTGAGGAAATGTTACAGCTGTCGTGTGGAAGAAGAGACACAGAAATAGACAGTGTGAACTGATTTCTTGAAACATTGTAACTATTTCTTTATGATCTAATAGTGGCAGATTAGACCCATCTTGCATAATGTTCTCCTTAAATTTTCTGCAGGCATCTTTATGCTAAGGCATTTTTTTTCTTCTTTCTTGTAGACTTTTATGTTGTAAGGCGCCTACTATTAACTCATCCACCATTTCCCTTTAACTTATTTTGAACTAGATACTAGAGCTGGCATTAGTTTTTTATTTCTATTAAGGCGCCATGAACTAATCAAAGGAACCTATCCAATTTATTGTGTCATTTCATCCATCTGTCTGGAAGATTACGTTGTCCGCATTCTTGATTCTGTATCTATTGCGCCATCAGGAAATTTGTTTGTCTGCTGCTGAGCATTAAAGGATATGCCGATACCAGTTGGTATTAAAAGCATTTCCCTCACACTTACAGCCCATTCTCAAGCGTACAGTCTTCAAACTCCCATAAGTCCTAGTTGCCTCAAAACTCTTTTGTTGTAATCGCACTTGGTATGAGGTAAATGCCACGTCCCTAGCAGCACTATCCTCGCACTCATGTCAGCTTGAAAGATGATTTCACCCATCCTGTGACCAACAACACCAGACTACTAACAATTAATGCATTTGAATGTGCAGGGACCGTATTTCAGTTGTAACTTGCATTTTCGTTGTAACTTGTATTTCAGAATGATGTGTTGATAGGATGAAATAAAATTCTCTTCATACCATTTGGCGGATTAAGCTGGGTGTCTAAAAGAATCATCCCCTGTCCCCCTTTAGCACTGATTACACATTTTAGGAGTTCTCCACACGTCAGCGAAAGTCAACTATCCACTAGTGCGTTCCATATTGATCACCATTTTGTTTTCTAACCATTTTCCTCTAACGGGTGAAGGAGGTCACCATGTTTGGAAATTAGACTGTTAGGATATTAGGAGGTTCTTGGCTAAAAGGCTCATTTAATTTCTCTGATGATGCACTGACCAACTTATAGCCATGCAAAGATTTGTGACAAGACACAATCGAGTATCTCTTCATCTGCAAGCGCTTCATTACATTCGTTGCAACACAAGTGGTTGGTGTGTCACTGAGACCAACGCTAAACATTAATGAGCCTGCCTGATCAAGACTCGTGTGGTAGGAAATCAATATGATTTACATTCATATAATTCTATTTTGATCACTGTATTTGTTCAACAGAAGTGGCTAGTTATAATCATGGCTCGGTGGTTGGCAATCAATACGACTCACCTTTCATGTTGCAAAGGAAATAAGTGCGGATGTTTTGATGTTTGTATCTGATGTTAAAGTTGCAGGGTTGTTGTCTCGTGATTGGCGCGTTGATAGGCAAGGCAAACAAATTTCATCAATTCTGACATTTTATTTTATTTTATCAACTCGAGCAGCTAAAGTGTCAATGCAAGGAGTGTTATGGCAATATTCATTTTGCACTGACAGGCGGTAGGACATCTTTTGACATCAACTAGGGTCAACGTACATGTTTTATTAGAGATCCTATCGCCATCCATATAACATTTCTTTATTACTATTATGTTCCTTTCCTGTTTTTTTAAAATAAAATAAAAATAAATACATTTACAACTTAAGCATCTATTTCTTTATTCAAACTGTGACAAGTGGGGTAAAGAAAATAAGAAATTAAGTTTTTGGTGTGTTCGTTGATTATTTTTTGCTAACATAAGGATGTTGGGTACATGATATTTTGAAATCAATTAAATCTTTCATGGCCTTTTTATGGAAAGTTTGAAATCAATTAATCTTTTATCAAATAGGGATTTTGAAATCAATTAAATCTTTCATGGCCTTTTTATGGAGAGTTTGAAATCAATATGGCTTTTCTGTATCAAATAAGGATTTTTATTTATTTTTAAATCTTTCATGGCCTTTGTATATCAAAAATGGAGAGTTTGAAATCAATTAATCTTTTATCAAATAGGGATTTTGAAATCAATTAAATCTTTCATGGCCTTTTTATGTCAAATATGGAGATTTTGAAATCAATTGTTCTTTTATGGTAATAAGTATAAGAGTTATTATATGCCTTGTCAATTTTGACATTTCTTATGTATACTTTTATCATTTTCCATGCATTTCCTAACGCTTGTTTGTAAATCTTCTATAGGTGAAGGTTAAGGTCAAGCATTGGAGTTGGACGAAAATGAAAGAAAAATTGGAGCTAAAGATTCAAGCATCAAACTTGAAACCCAAAAGTGTTTTTAAATGCTTTGAGCTTTTGTCACCCACCTTAATTTTCTATTTCGTGCTAACTCATCTTTGATTTTGGGCTTTAAAACGAACACTACCTAGGCTTTCAATCTTCATTGTGAAAGGGTTAAAATGAACTTTAGGCAACATTGACTAGATTTTGTTTAAAGGTTAACAAATTGAACAAATCAACTTCACATTTAGCTTGGTGCTTTAAAACAAATCGAATCATTGCTTTGAAAGTTTAAAACGAACATGCATCTTTTATTCTTTGTAATTTTTTATGCAAAATAATCTCATCTAAAAAGGTGTATGCACTTCTCTCGTGCTTTACGACGATCTTGAGAATCAAAAGCCTTTTTGATGACATTAAGTTGCATAAAATATTGCCTCCACACTTTGATTTGGGTTTAAAATTGAACAAAACACATTGCGAGTGTGAGTTAGGTATATTGCGTGTGTTCTCCCTTTGTTTCTAAATGAATGTCGATTGAACTACGGATGTGCTTGCTCGCTATTGTTTACCTAGGCTTTGATTTTGGGCTTTAAAACGAACACTACCTAGGCTTTCAATTTTCATTGTGAAAGGGTTAAAACGAGCTTTAGGCAACATTGGCTAGATTTTGTTTAAAGGTTAACAAATTGAACAAATCAATTTCACATTTAGCTTGGTGCTTTAAAACAAATCGAATCATTGCTTTGAAATTTTAAAACGAACATGTGTCTTTTATTCTTTGTAATCTTTTATGCAAAATAATCTCATCTAAAAAGGTGTATGCACTTCTCTCGTGCTTTACGATGATCTTGAGAATCAAAATCATTTTTTATGACATTAAGTTGCATAAAAGATTGCCTCCACACTTTGATTTGGGTTTAAAATTGAACAAAACACATTGCGAGTGTGAGTTAGGTATATCATGTGTGTTCTCCCTTTGTTTCTAAACGAATGTCGATCGAACTACGGATGTGATTGCTCGCTATTGTTTACCTTTAGAGGGGCCTGCCTAAGAGACACATCTGAAAGGAGAACTCGAAGGTGACTCCAACAAGTTCTTCATTCGGGCCGGTATACAAATGGATAAGACTAAACTATCAAGTCCTCATTGTATGTAGGCCTTAGCCATATAGTGTCTTTCAGAACAAGGTACTACTGTAAAATGTATAAGAGCCCCTAGTAGGATGATTAAATCCTTTAGTGGCTTACTAGACACTCGCAAGGTGCCATGTCCCCGATGTCCAATCATTAAGAACCTTGTTTGTAGTAGGCATCTAGTCCATCCAATGAGTTTATCAAAGTGGTGCATTGGAACTTAGATTCCAAGAAGTTACTTGCCATGTCCAATCTTGGTTAAAATTTAAAGGTTAAGACTTCATTCTTAACATACACTTATATTTTTTCCTTGGTTGCATGTAAAATCATCTCTTCTACTATGAAGGGCATGAGGCAAGGCCACCAAGAAAAACATACCAATTGAGCTAGGATGTTATATTGCTTGTGAGTCAATTTGAAAACATAGTGCTTTAATCGAAAACATTTGAAAACCAACATTGAACAAATCATCAAAATTGCAAACCCCTTAAGAGAGGCAAATATCTTTGAATAGATTCACATGTTATTGCTTGTCCTTGGGATTCGTATCCTTAGAGCCTACTTCTAAGCATTTAGATTTCATCTCAACTTTCTCGTACTAAGGTCAACAATAGGTAACTCTTGCCTCAAATTTCCTTGGTTTCCGCATAATACACTTTATGGGATAAGGGGAAAGTTGAGACATTAGACATCTAGATTCAAAATGACATTATACATCTAGATTCAAAATCTAATCAAGAGTGTGTTTCTGGTAAAAAGAATCCATTAAGAAAAGATTAAATCAATTGGACCCCACATATGTGTTTGGAATCTTTTGGTCATATGGTTTTCATGCAAACATTGGTCTTTTGATTTTGAATTACTCTTAGAGAAAAGCATGTTCTTCACTATCTCGATCTTGTAAACAAGTCCTTCCTAGATTCATTTAGGATCAAAAATCAAACACTTCATCCAAATTCCAAACATCTATCAAAATCCCATCCCACCAAACAACTTTAGAGCTTTGAAAACATCATTCTAAACTTGGGTAAATCATCAAAATCAAAAACACCTTATTTAGTTAGGAGTATGAAATGCATCCTTTCTCATACCTCTAATTAAATCAGCAATCCTTTGAACAAGTTCATCCTAAGATAACATCTTACATCTTATGGTTTACAAGTTCATTTCAAACCAATCAAAATCGAGCCCTAAGTCTAACATTGATCCAAAGTTCCTAAACGTTCATCACCCATATCATTCACCCCTTTCATCCTTCATCTCATCATTGGTCCTAAGAATCTTAGAGGTCACTTTTACAACAAGGTCAAAACACAAGAGGAACATGGAATATAAACTATATCCATACATCATGAGTAATCCAAGTCAACTAAGCTATCAAATCCTTACAACATCAATTGATTATCAACACTCACATCTATCCAAACCATACATGGGATCATTACCTTCTACAAATGTCAATGGCACAACAAGTGTGAGTATTCTCAAATCAAATATTAGAACACATTTCCCGATGGTAGATCTAAATCCAAACCTACAAGTTTGTCAACCAAAAAATCAATGCATGAGCCTTCAAATGAACAACATCATCCCACAAAATCCCTACGTTCCAAAGGAGAATGTACCAAGTACAAGTTTTTGAAAGATGAATCCGAAAAACTTTGGGATGGATACATTTCCAAATCATACGATTATTCCAAACATGAAAAATGATCAATTTTAACCTATCATGCCAAATCGGAGTGTCATCCCAAATCAAAACATTGTCCAAAATCAAACACAAGTACACACTCCAAATCTACTTGAACAAAAACAAAATCAATTATATCAAGGGAGTCAAGATCGAAATCAAGATCAAATTTGGCAAGATCAAATTGCTACACTTACCAAAATAGTTGAGTCATTACGCCAAGGGAAATCTCCACCACCATTACCTACATCATTCCTTGGTTTAGGGATTACCCCTTTACCTAGCACCAATCACTCCATCCAAATCAATCCACCTAACATCAATCAAGCCATCACATCAAATATTTTGAATATTCCATCGACATCACACCAATAAATGGTATCTAATCAAATGACAACATCAATCCCAAAAAATCAAAATATGGTCTCCCAAGGACCTATCACCTCATTCATTCCAAGCATTCCTATCACCTCAATCACTCCAACCACACTTATCACACACATCATATCTCAAACCCTCATGATCACTCCAAACGTATCTCAACAAATTGTCACTACATCCAACACAATTCTGAATCTGCCACCACTACCACCAAAACCAAACGCATCAAGACAATATGACATTGCGCTAAAAGCTCACCAAGCCTACTAAAAGGCCATCTAACAATATCTAGCCATGCAACAAGCAATACAATCTCAACAAGTGCAACAATCCTCTCATGCTTCCCAAGCCTCTCAAGCTACCCAACAAACACAAGCACAAACACAAAAAAGGATAACTATTGGGGATAATGATGAACATTCAACCAATGGTGATAGCATTAACAATCTCCCCACCACAATCACTGAAAGAAATAATCAATATCTATCCATCAAAGTGCACATTGGAGATGTTTCTATCTCATCTGAAGATCAAATCAACATAGGTCAAGAGTCACTTTTCAATCATGATCAAAATCCACCAACAATATCCAACCAACCATGATCCAATTCAAGAAATGTCAACATCATTTGACCCTTTGGTTGAAGACACTGTAAATCCCTCCACCACAATTGTTGAAAACAATGTTCAAGATCTCTCAATTAAGGAGCATATTAAAGATGTTTCTACACCATTCGATGATCAATGCACCATACATCAAGAGCCACTTTTTAGTGATCTATTTCAAGGAGTGTTAGGATTGTTTGATCCTATTGACATAATGCATGATCCATTGACCTATGTTCATGTTGAAAATGTCTCTACATTGCCTTATGGGTTAGAGGACATATCTCAAGGATTTATCCCAAAGCATGATCAACATCTTTTACTAAGGTCTAGCAATGGTCCTTTCCAAGACATGTTGACCCCGTTTGACCTCATGGTTACAGATACTGAAGGAACCATGAAATCGACACTTGAAGATATTAAATCACTTACGATGTCTAATGATGACATCCAAGAACCCTTTATAAGCAATCCATCCTTTGAAACTGACCCATGTCAAGAACTTCATCCAAAGCATGACAAAAGAAACTCTAAAATCATTCGAGATCAAAAATTTGTATCTCCAAGATACTACAATGATGTAATGGACACTCTTCTATCTATACATAATGCACATATTCCTCCATCTACCCATGAGATGCTTTCTTTGGATAGACATGTAGATGATCTTCATTCAGAACATGATTCCTTTAATCCTGACATTATTACGCAAAAAGAGCAATTTATTGATTCCTACAATCAAACAGAGTTGTCTACAAAAGTATCAGAAAGATTGCAATTTCAGACTAAGGACATCTTGAATAAAGATATCCAACATTTTCCACTCAAGGAAGCAAGTCAGACAGAACAATATAATCTAGAGTTAGCAAAGCAGCAAATTGAAATAATGTCATATATAGTGGTCATTTGTCAGAGCATGTTTACTGAACAAGACATCTCAGAACAAGCATAATAAAAGCATGAAGGTACTACTTCCACAATACTAGGGGCAACTTCATCTCAAGAAAACGTCAACATAGGGAGCATGAAGAATCCTTATAATGAAACTAGTGCTAATACTACAACCAGCCATGTCATGAATCATCATCCACCCATCACCCCATCCATGAATTGGGACCAACTTCAAAAGAAATATTTGAATCAAAGAACAAAAAAGATTAATAAAGAAAGAGAAGATGGAAAGCATAAGGGACAAATCAAATACAAATGGATACCAAAGAATACAAAGAAAGATCATCCCCATCAAACTCCATTAGTCAAAGAAACTATGGGGAAAAATAAAAAAGGGAAAAGTATCCATCAAAGATGTATGCAAAAGCAAAAGAGGGATTTTCAAATGACATACAAAGTGTATCAAGTAGTTGGTCCTAATTCCATGCACACTTCTGTATCCACCCATCATTGCTCATCTTCCCAAGTTTGGGGAGTCAAAAATTCCAAGCTGTCAACCAATCCATCTTTTATCCCTAAACACACTCCATCCACACCTCCACACATGATATCCAATTCTCAAATTGACCATGTATTGGAAACAACCCTTCATCATAAGGATTCAGAAGGCACTCTATTGCGATGTGTGCACAAAGATAAAGTTAACTCCGGTATCAATGAAGAAGATTAGGGATCTCAAAACTTGCATTCAAGTGCATGTATCTTGGCAAGGTAGCTTCTTCAAGCAGGATATCAATGGCACATTATGACAGGGGCATCTACATTAGCAACACCTTGTGATACAACATGAGATTAAAATCTATCAAAAAAATAAAAAAAATCAAAAAATATGAAAATCAGAAAAAGGATTGAAAAATAGTAAAGAGAAAGAAATCATCCTCTAGTGAAAACCGCATGGGTGGGGCTTTGGGCAAGACCATGACAAAAACCTGGAAAATAGGTGTCATGTGTGGAATTGAGCATCTACGTGTGCCAGTTCAGATGAAATCATCTCATCCCATCTATAATAAATCGAGCATTTCATCCATCTTATCCATAATAAATCCATTCATCCATGAACCATTTATCCAATACATTTTCATCCATCTGCACCCATCATCCAAGTTATCTTGATCTTGATGAAATTTTGGGGCACACTTTATGCTTGCATTATCTTGACAAATCTTGACATGGGTCATTTTCATTGATCCTATCCTATCCTATCCAACATTATCTGAGCCATGAAGCATTATCCAATGAAGCATTCTTTATCCGAACACCTTATCTTATCACAAGATAATCCTTGGCATCTTTTGCGTGCTTACCATATCCATCCATCCATACACCTATCCAAGCATCCACCCATGACATTCCATACATTGCTATATATTGAGGGTAGATATTTACATCTTGCTTCAAGAATAAATCTTGATCTATATCCTCCAACTTATGTGGCGATCCGAACATTGGCAAACATGAAATCAAATTGGTCAAAGCATTTGTGATCCAAAATACAAATCACTAGCCCATGGCATATTTTGACAAGAAGATGTTCTTTATCAGTCTTCATCTTTCGTCAAACATCTATCCAAACAATCAATATCAGTTGCATCTAATTTGCACTTCAAAGGTCACATCAAATCATTCCAAACCAACTTTTGTTCCAAATCAAGCTTCATCAATCTTGATCAATCGAATCCAATCAACCCATCCATCATCTCGTGATATCATTCCTGATCATTGTTTTTCTTAACACTATCATTACATTGTTGTGCATCCTCAACAATGTTATCATCATCAATCCTTGCATTATTGTGCATCCTCAACAATGTTATCATCATCAATCCTAATCAATAAATCATTACATTTTTGTGCAACCTCAACAATGTTATCGTCATCAATCCTAATCAATCAATCCTTGCATTGTTGTGCATCCTCAACAATATTATCGTCATCAATCCTGATCAATCAATCCTTGCATTTTTGTGCATCCTCAACAATGTTATCATCATCAATCCTAATTAATCAAATCCATGCATTGTTGTGCATCCTCAACAATGTTATCATCATCAATCATGATTAATCAAATCCTTGCATTGTTGTGTATCCTCGACAATGCTATCATCATCCTCAATCCATCAATCTGATCAATCAACCTTGGCTTGGTCTTCAACAAAATCCCAAACAAAGATTTGATATCATCACACATGTCCATATCCTAATTGTGAAATTCGTGCAAAAAATCCAAAAACATTCAAAAAACATCAAAATCCAAAAACATTTGAAAAACATGTCAAAATCCAAAAACATCCATAAAATCTCAAAAAACCCCAAAAAAACATTTGAAAAATCAAAAAATCAAAACATTTGTAAAAATCTCAAAAATATCAAAAAATAGCTTCAAAATATTCCAAAAATGTCAAAAACATCCAAATATTTGAAAAAATCCATTTGTCTCATCTCACTTTCACTCGAAATAATCAATCATCCATAATAAATTGATCATCACCTTCATCCTTTGGCAACACAAACATAAACAACCACGACAATTAGCAATAGCAAAGCTTCAATCGTAAAATCAAAAGCAAACAACAAACAATTAAAACAAAATCAAACTCCTGATCATTCGCAAACATGTCAATCAACCTTATATCAATAGCCAATCAATCTACTTATCAAACCATCATCATCCTATACAATGTATGTCCTAGGATATATCGTTCCGACAATGGGCATCATTTTGGATATCACCTTGGATTATTATCCTATCAAAACACATCCCTTTGGCTAGAGGTATGAAGAACATTGACTTGTTTGTGTACTTGATCTTTTCTTTTGATTTATCTTATTGAGCTCATTCCAAGTACTTCTCGATGATATCTGAACGAAGGATTTAGAGAGATAGGAATGGGGCAATGATCATTATCCTTTCATTTACTATGCTTGTTAGACGTTCTTGTAAAATAACTTTGTGAATACTTGTTTTTTTAGGTACATCCTAGCAAGGTTTTTGTATGTCAAGTGTGAACAAGAATACTCCTATCTGTTTGTCTAGTCAAATTCCATCACACTAGGTACAACACCATCCTGGTTCTTTATACCTTGATGCATCGTATCTATGTGTGTTATCAAACATAAGGTAAGTAGCCCTTTTAAAATCCCAATCCTTGATAAGAAAATCATCATCATCATCTCTAATAAAGTCTCGTCAAATCATGGACTTATTGGATCCTCTTGTCATCAATCTCATTTCTTCTTTCTCCGCACTAACATGCATCCATCATGCATCCATCCTCCATCCAGAAAACTGTCAGCATACCACATATCATTCATATCATACATAATAGGAAACATCGATCATTTCACATGCATTGCATTTGCATCATCATCATAATATAGATCTGTTAGTCTAAGCATCTGCATAGATCATCCATTGTATAATCATAGCATATCACATCATCCATCTCATCCATCATCACATCATATCATCATTTAAGTTGTTTAGGATAATATAGATTTGTTATTCTAAGCATCTTAAAACCATCTCATTTTAATCATCATCCATAACCATCCATTTTTTAATCTCTTTATAATGAGATTGACCCTCAAATTGAATCTTTTCACTCGATCTCTCAAGGGGGAATGTACCAATGTACTTCTTTCCACTGGGGCATCCGAAAAATTAGAATTTTTTTGAATTTTGATCCCGACAAGTTTATTCTTTGATCCAACGCAACAAGTACACTCCTTCAAAGAGGGGAAAAATGTAAACATGCAAAATTATCATTATGCACTTAAAGGTCATATTCATCTGCTCATTAAATAAATAAAACGTAGCAAATCCATTCACAAGGTAAATCAAGTCTTTAGTCCTAAGGTTATTCATTCAAAAATAAATCAAAGTCTCACATCAACCTTTCATTAAATAAACAAAACTTTATTTAATTAAATCTCCAAATACATAATCAATCCCTCTTTGATTTTAAAAAATCCAAATATTTGAGTCAAATTGGTCAAAATCACCTAATCATCATTAAGCTAGCCTAATCTTGATTAAACTAACCTAACTACCCATCACATCCTCTAGATAATCCCACTTGCACAAATAAGTCAATTTATTGATTTATTAAAATCATCATTTTCACTCAACATGGCATCTTTGAGGAATATTCCCAAAGCAATTAATGAGCTCTTACATGTCCCTTGCACAAGTCAAACTCAGCATTTACTCTCAAATTTGAATTTGAAACTCCCTCTCTTGGGCACATTTCCCAAATCTTGCACATCCTCAAGCCTATCACAGGTTGACAAGTGGCCTCTTCTGATTGGTGGATCTTTAGTCCCACATCCTCCATGTTTGGCATTCTTTTATCACTTTTGGCAATAAATAGAGGTCTCCTCTATTGTTCAAATCCTCCACAATCTCCACAACTCCACAATCATTCATGTAAAGTCACTCTCTTCAGGAGAGCTGATTTTTCCCATCTTACTCCATCTTCAAAGCATTTTATCATTTAGCTTATCTTATCAAGGGTTGGGAAAGGGCTATTTTTCACAATAGCACCAATCCAATATGGGATAGATGTGCATTATGTATCTTTCGTGCTTTCAATTTAGTTTGATTTGCTATCATGTTTAGGAAACATTTTGCATTATTTCATAGGAGTATTTGGCAAATTTGTATGCACTCACCTTCTTTATGGAGTTTAGAATGTTTGCAGATTTGAGAGGTGCTCACAGATTCAGATTAAATAAACAACAATGTTCAATCAAATTGCAATAAAATTTGGAACTCATCAATATCATAAAATATTAGTAATGTCTCAAGGAAAAGGTAAAGAATGGAAAGAAACATATGCTCTCCACTAATCCTTAAAAATTTGTAAATGACTAGCCACAAAATTACAGTCTTGACTCATCAATCACTATCACCTTACTTTTCTTTTGACTATGGGTATAAGAACTCAAGAATTCCTGCATTAGAGTTTCCTATGCCTTCATTCCTACATGTAATATATTAATGCTTGCAAGAAAATTTTGAATATATATCCTACTAATATTAACCACCTTCCTTAAGTTCTCTTTGATAGAGTACATTTCTTTTTTCCAAGAATTAATTCAATCTTATTGAATAATAAATGTTTGAATATTGTAATAATGAAAAATATTTAAAAAGGATTACGTTAGAAGCACAAAGGTTGAATTACACTATCAACCCCAAAGGGTAAAGGAAAAAAGATTCTAAGTTGAGAGACAAAAATCAACAACGAGCTTTAGTAGACCATAAGGGGTAACCACTAACAAATACCAAAACAAAATAAGATTATGTGTTAAAAAACTAATTAACCATGGCATTTCCCACTAGGGCTTGTAGCCTCAAGAGGAGGAACAATAGAAATGAAAGAATGTAGATCCCCCATTGTATGTTTGAACAAAAAAATTAGAGCATTAAAGAAGTTTGGCACGTCAACAAAAAGGTCATCCAAATGACCAAAATGAAGACTATCCAAGCAAAGAAGATTCTTTGAATGAGCATCACAGATGACACTCGCCTTCAAAATAACCAATAGTGCAGCAATAGAGGCATTTAAAACTAAAACATAATGATCCATGAAGCAACCGATAGGAAAATAACCCAAAGCTAAGCTAGCCAAACCAACAAGGTGAATGAGATTGGCTAACAATCTAAAAGGAGAGCCAATCTTCCCTAGGCTTGGTTCTTTTGATTCTTTAAAAATTGATTGATTTAGTGTGAATTGATTGATTTATTTTGACTATACAATATAACTTAAAAATATAATTTTTTCGTACTAACAAAATTGAAAATCCACAAATGGAAGATAAATCTAAGAAGCACAAAATTTTGTGCACCTATGATGTGATTTTGAGGCTTAAACAAGAGGTCAAAGGTGCTTGGAACCTACAACTGGAATGCGAATTCTTGATCTACAATCTTTAGATTCGAAACTCCATAGCCTGCACTCTAAAATCTCGCTCAACATTTTTGTCTTAAAATTTGAACCTACAAAATTACAGCAGAGAGGGGAACAAGGGTTGGCTATCAAGAATTTTTCCTTGGCCAAACCCTGATTTTGATATTTCTACCTCCATGAATAGCTAATTGATTGACTGATAAAATGTGTATGCTCCTAACCATAAATGTTTTTAAGGTTTCCATGAGCTAAAACAATTAAAATATTACTCAAATGTGTTAGAGTATTATTCCTAATGACATGAATGAGGTCAACCTAAGAGAAATTCAAATACCCTTAGGAAAATCTAAAATGCATCAATACCTTACATAGCGCAGCAAGTAGATCAAAGTCTGAAGATGAGAACACTCTAAAAAACAAGTCATTAGATGGTTGAAAGAATCCAAATCTATCTCCAACACCTAGATTCCATCATCTCCTTCCATTGGCATCAAACGCCAATCATTATGATAAATTGAAAATTCCTAAATTTTATTCCAACTTTCGAGAGTCATAACTTTTCACTTGGGCATCAATTTGATAAACCGTTTGCGTGGTTGGATATATCTTCACGATCAATAAGGCTATAAAAGGTCAATAAATTGGCCTTTTAATTTTTTAGCTATTTTTCAAGCTGATTCAGAACCTCTAGGTGCCTCAAAATTAACTTTAAAATTTTTTAAAGTGATTTTAAAAACAAAACATTAATATCTCACTAGTGACAATTGGTATTGAAGTGATTTCTTCATCATTAGCTTCATTTCACCATTTTGGAGCTCTGTGTAAGATTTCATGCCCATACATGCACAAATGCTAACTTACTAAAAATAGAAACATGTTATTTTTAGCACTTCCAATATTACTATAAATAGAAACATTCTATTTTTATCCCTTCCAACCTACTAAAAATAGTACCTAATCCTATCATTTTTAGCCCTTAAAAATTATTCACTAAACCTAACTAAAATTAAAGTAAACAATTTTTTGGGGGGGGATTCAAGATTTCTCTTACACCCTAGATGCTCCTACATCAGGCTATCTAACCAAGGGGTTCTCATTTGTAAATCATTGAGCATTACATTCCATATTTCATTGTATTTCATATTCATCATATTTGATCTAATATTATTTTTCATCTATTATTGCAAACTTTTTTTTTTCTTTTCTCTCTTGTAGAATGTTGTTTTTGGTTTTACGGATGATCCTAAGAGCTTGATTCCTTGAGTGACTCTAACACTTATCAATTTGAATGTAGGTATATTATGTGAAACTCCTCATTCCTCACCACTTGACCTAAACCTATTAGGAAAAAATCAATACCATACATGTACCCTAGGTCACACATAAATGAAAAATATATAATTCTTATGTAATTAACTTTGGGAAATCTTTTGAAAAATAATTAATTATTACCTATGTAAAATAGGGAAGAAATAAGGAAAACAAATCAACCAAATTGTAATTGAAATATGGTAGTATATGATGATTTTAAAATCATACCTTTGGAATATTATATAAATCACATAAGAGAATTTGAAATGGTAATGAGAATAGAGAAAATGTACACATAGTATGTCCAACTAAATGTGTATAATAAATTAGGGACTATTCTAACTAGGACTACACTCAATTTATAGATCCTAAATTTATTGAAACTAATTCCTCCTAGATTGTGGCCATAGATTAAGGGCCTATTCCACATATTCTTTCAAGATGAAAGTAACCATTTCATATGGTGATGCAGGAGCACCCAATGGTGTGAGGGAAATCCTACATCACCCAAAAAAAGAAAAATTTCAATTTTTCTATTGGTTGTTTCTTAGATGTTTTTGCATTTCTGGATACCCCCTTTAGCTATTAAATATTCAAAGCCAAATTTGAGGCCCTTAGAGGCTCTGGATGGGCCCAAAAACTTGTGAAAACCCCAAAGTATTGGCCATAGGCCCTACTTTGGACCACATCATCTTTTCGAGAGCTTTCTGAAAAGGTATTATCATTGAAAATCCAATGGTCAGATTAAAATTTATGGCTTCTGGAAGTTGGTGCATTTTTTTAGAAATGTGCTAATTTTTGAAGTGAATTCAAATGTGAATTTCAAATTGTCATTTGGGTGCCAAACTGCCAAGACTCAAATTTGACTGTTGTTTTGGCTCTATTTTGGAAAGGAGCTCTATTTATGGGCAAGATTTCTAATTTTTGGTAGCTTTTTGGGGGAAAAGAGTTTGCATGCTGCGAAAGGGGGTCTTTCATAATTTCTATAATTTTTGTAATTTGCATGTATTGTAGAGCTTGAGGATTTGTGATCCTCTGCATGTAAGAAGTTTCATTCTAAATAATAATAAAAGTTTTTTGGTTGTTGGCATCATTTTCTATGTCTCGGGTTTGCTCCCTCGTCATATGGTTCCCTTAAATAAGTATCATTTTGTTGATGTTTGAAATAATACATTATAAACATAAATGTATTGATTGTTTTGCACTACATCTAGTAAATTCTTTAAAATTACTATATGTTTCACTAGTTATGAATAATTTAATATTTATCACAATAATTTTAGATTTCATTATATAATTATGATTCTAAAACATGAAATTAATTCATAATTCTTTTTATGCATATCTGAAATTATATAAAATGATTAAATATGACTAGCCCATCATAAGTGAAGTTAGATAAATGTATTATTTAAAGAGACAATTAAGTGTATTTAGTTCTACGATTGATGATGAATAAATGATGTTGATGCTATGTAGAATCAAGTCATTGATGTTTAAAAGTTCATTTCCTCAATCTAATGATAGTCTCAACATATGTGCTTTGTTAGAAAACTCTATTGTTCAAATATGATTTTCACAATTTCAATCTCAATTGTTGCACAATATATTTTTGACCATACAATATTATTTGATAGAATATAACCATGAATATTTACTTGCATTCACATTGTCACTACTAGAATTTATCAAGGTGGTCTCTAGGGACACCCTTTATAGGTTTATTGATTTGATAGGTGAACATATTCTTCTAGGTTATATTTTGTAGCGGACAAGATTAATAACTTGATGACAAATATTACAGACAACTTTCAAAAGCATGTAGATAGCTTATATGCTTAATCTATTCTTTTGTCCTTTTAGATTAAAAGTGTGTTCTTATTATTATCTTTGATTATTAATATTTTCTATAATTTCTCCTTATGAATTTAGTGCATATTAGTGAATATTTTTAAGTACCATGAGATGACAACATGTTGCATAAACTTAATTCAGCTCACAATAACTCATAAAAAGAATTGGAAGACTTTGAATTTGAATTTGAGATTCATTCTCTCTTATTCTCTCTTGCCTAGATCAACTCCAAATCATTAATAGATAAATTAAAACTTGTATTCATTATTTAAAAATCATTGATCACATGTTCTAACTCACACTAATCACTTTTAAAAAATTATAAACTAGTGAGCACAACAGATATGTAATGATATCTATCTCACTTTTTCAAATCCGATTGGTTTCTATTTGCCATTGTATTCATATCTTGTGCCAAAATGGTAGCTTTGTAAGAGGATGTAGGCATCCATCATAGGATAAAAAATAGAGGAACTATGTCACATGTTGTAGCTATAACTATCCTAATGGACATGTATGCAAAATGTGTAAGCGTTGACAAGGTACATGAATTGTTTGACAAAATAATATGATTGCGGGATATGAAAATGTGGAAGCATAGGCAATGCACCTGAACTACATGTACATCCATTAAATCAATTGGTAGGTGTAAATCCAAAATCTACAACCATTTCTAGCATCCTCCCATCCTATGTCGAATGGAGATAGATGAATTTTCTCAAAGGTAGTTGCAACTACTCTAGTAGACATGTATGCAACTACCATAGGTAATTGTATCATTCACCATAGTAGAATATTGGATATGAAGGGAGTTGAGGAAGGTTTAGATGAGGCATATTCTTAGGTTGAAACTAGTGAAACAATTATTTTGTGGATGTGCATTATGTTTGTGTGACTTGTGATGTTATTAAATTGTGACAGTGTATGTCTAAACTAGAGTTCTAGTTTAAAGTTGGCTACTATATACTTATATGCATACAAGTGATATTGTTATTCCTTGTATTATTCCTCCTTCTCATCCTATGCCAACTCTACATTTATATAGTTTGATTTTTCCTTCCACTACCATTTCATTCCCTATTACCTCACTCTCTTTAAAAATCATTCATTCTACCCATGCTTCTCATACCACTACTACTTGCAATTATAAACCTTCAATACACTAGTGAAGTAGTTTGATCACCTTAAGAAGAGTGGATACTTCTCTTGTATCTTTGACTCTCTTACATATAATCCTGCACATTTCACATCTTTTCTACTTGAGGTTGTTACACACCCATTGGCCACCGCCTTTATTGTAGCTATAATTGAATTATATTATGGAAAAGGTGGTCCCAATGTTCACCTACAAGCTTTCAATTATAAATGTTTAGATATTGCATATGAAGATGAAGTCTTACCTAGATTATTTTCATGAACACTAAGTACTATTCCCTTGAATACATCTAATCCTTAGCTCCTTTTCTATCCATTATTTTGGCAAGAAAGCCACCACTTTCTTACAACACTTATGTGTCAATATGGGTTTAACAACTAACTAATTTAACTGAATGTTTCCAAAAACTTAATGTGTCTATTAATGACTATGGAAAAATAGCTTCCAATATTTATGTGGTGAATTTGTGTGTTCATGTAGAAAATATTAAAATTTAATTATTTGAATGTAATGGTTGGAATTATGGGACACCCCCAGTTCCCCCAACACTTCAAAATGTCAAAATAATAATACATTTTGAAAAGGAAATCGAAAGAAACAATCTAAATCTAGTTCCAATTGAATGTTTACTACATCCAAATTTGTATCATTCAAACATTAAGGGCCTAAGAAATTTGAAAATCCTTGCAAAACATTGGATGATGTTCTTCAAACCTTCCTAATAATTTGGTAAGCCTTAATTCCATCAATCTATTGGATTCCTCTAGAGGATTATCAAAGAGTTATAATGAATAATCCTTCTACAAATTATATAGTTATTGGATGCCATACATATACTTACATACGGTATTCGAACAAAAAAATATAGGTCTCATTAATAATAATGTGATTCATGTTGATGGTGTGAATGATGGGAGAAAGATGAACATTTGGTTGCTCCACTAAAAAAAATTAGAAAGTGTATGCTAATATTTTTTCATTGCACACAATCTAACAATATTGAACATTAATAGGTATTCAAGTGCATCCTACTAATTTTATTTGTACAAACATATGAATAAAGATCCTATGGACACAAATCATGTTTTTTATTCTTCCCACAGTTCTACAAATACATTTAATTTATGGTTATTACTCATAAAATTTCACCTCCTTATGTAACTTTAATTATTTCATTTTATGAGGAGATCCCAAAACACAATTATTATGGTCCACTTTATGGTCATGTTTTTCTTCATGGTCAACAATGTAGGTATTCACATTGATCTCGGAAATTAGTATCATGCAGAGAAGAATTTGATATAATTGAAAATTTAGCATCAAATAATTATACAGATTTATGTGTTTCTCTAAACATAACCAATGGAATTCTTTCAAACACTTTGAGGAGTATCATCTTTCCTCTTGAAATGAGGCTTAAGGAGGTGGATGAATTTTTCCATATCATTCCTTTATTAAACAGATTTTGTATTTTACTTGGGATGCCTTAGTTACAATAATTAAATGTGATACTTTCTATGATACATCAATGTCTAAAATATGTTTGTGAAGAGAAACTTGTGAAAGTGAAAATAAATACATATGTACCTATTTTCAAGTTAACTAAGTTTCAAAGTTGAAAATTATGTTGTTACTCTCAAGGAAATTTTTTATGATTACAAAGGTAAGGAACATTAAATAGAATATCCTTATGAAACCAAAGATAGAATTTGTTAATTATAACATTTGAATGTGCAACGATTTAGAATCATAAAAAAGTTAAAAGGAAAAATAAAGAGAAAATAGATCCCTCTTCATTTCCTCCTAATACTCCTCTAGCATAAAACCAAATTATAACTCTTGTCCTTCATCAATAAAGAAATAATATTTCATTCCTTCACATGTACCAAATCAAGGATGATTTCATCCTTATGCACCAATAAAGGAAAATAAAGCAACTTCCAACAATCCCATATGCATGTAAAACTCTATATCCTTGGTTGCGTTACAAGTGTGTTTCCTTTCCCTTCATGAGCTTTGACTCAATTTCCCAAAGGAATGGGCACTAGTTTGATTGGTGAGAAGTCCAAAAAAAATTTATTTAAAGGTTCTCTTGCTCTTATAATTTAGAGATAGTTTTGAGTCTTAGATGTTTCCTTTCCTGAACATGTGTATGTAAAATCAAGTGGATTCAATTCTTGAGAAGCAATAATACTAATATCTTAGGGTGCATGTGCAATGTTTCTCTTTTTAGTAGAGGTCCAATAGTTTTTTTGTAACCAATGATAATATGAGTTTAGTGACAACCTTAGGGATTTATAACATTGTTGGAATAGCTATTAGGATCTTATGTTATCATTTATCTCTCTTTTATTGGAAACACCAATAAATATCCCCTTAGCTTAGCATAGGTTAAAGATGAACTTGATTTTATCCATACACAATAATTGGTCCAACCATACCACTATTGGATCATCATTCCAACACTTTATTCTTTGATGATAATCCTCAGGATTGGGTTTTGGTGTTACCTTTAGAGTTTATGGAGTTACATGTTTGAGAACCAACATAATTGGCACCATTGTTGGGGAATATTCAAAGGTTTCACATTAATCCTCATACTACATAACATGAAGATTATATTAGTAAGCTAACTCAAGACCAATATAATACCTTGGGGACTAATGTTCTTCAAGTATTTTATTTTTCAAAGAGGTTATGAATATGTTATTGAAAACCAAGTTTATGATAATTCTATAATGGTTACCAAGGTGAATTAAAGATGCAATCAAGTGGTGTAGTAGTCAAGGTATTTAAGGTACATATGTTGTCCCTTCTCTATTGGTGACATAAATATTTTTTCGTAAAATAAAAAACACATTTGTAAAAGAGGCATAGTTATGTCCTACGTGATAGAATATTATAGTCATGGTGGGTCTTGGTATGAGAATGATCATTCTAAGGTTTAACGAGCTTATATGCACCTTCATTCGATCCTAATTACTATACTCATTCATCTTCCTAATATCCAAGCAATCATACATATTATATGGAAACTTCCTAAATATTACATGTATCCAAGAATGAATACCATGAACTCATAATAAAACAAGACGATCTTATTGATTAGGTGAAAAATAAGGTAGACCCAAATGCATGAACAAAAGCATCTACCACTAGGATTTTTCACACTAAATCACTACAAAAATATGTAATTATGAGAACCAAAAGATTCAAATAACAATAAAAAAATGCTACCTAACTATTATAGCAACTATGGGGGATGTTTTTAGAGCATAAAAAGTTGTGTACCTGGCCAAAAAGTTGTTTTTGAGCTACAAAGGGCTCATTCACCTTCAGTGGTGAATGGGTCCTTTTAGGGTTTTGGAAAAATGATTTCAAGGTCCTGTTCCTGGATGTTTGTACTCTCAAATTCCATATTATCAATTTCTGGAAGTCTGTATGCAATTCTATAGAGCTCTTTCCATGATCTTGCACTTAGAATGACAACTTTAGCAACTTTGTAACTTTGAAAGTTTTTCTCCAAATCTTACTCTTTTTGATCTTCAACCTGTAAATATATAATCACACACTGAAGGGTAGAAAAAATTGTTGTTTGTTAGTGAATTTGGGGGTTTTCCTCGGTTAAACCCCTTGTAGGTAATTAAACCAAATGATGAAATGAAGCATGAAACATGAAATATGTAAATGATGTGACCTTGGATGATGTCTTGTAAAATAAATCTGAAAACTAACATGTAGTGGCCATGAAGAATGTTTATCTTGGATGTGAAATGATGCTTGTAAATAGATCCTCAATGCAACATTAGCTATCTTAGCTCAACTACATGCATGAATGCATTAAATCCTTGACATGATGAATTGATCTTGAATCGCTGCAATAGAATCTTGAAATATACCTTGTAATGCCTTATGAATGCTCTTGAAATGCTCTATAATGCTCTCTTGAAATTGATAGGATGTCTCATTAACTTGGTTAGATCTTGTTAGGAGAAACAATGTGAATTAACCCCTTATTTATACTAAATTAGGAGATTAACCATGAAATTCAAAGAATTAAGGCCAACACCAAATATGGAAAGAAACATTATTAAATTCCTGCTAGAATGAAATTCAAAAAGGGGGACCTAGTTGCCATCTTGGGTGAATGGTTCTTGGCTTAGTTTACCAGGACCTAACCTCGGGGGATTGAAAAAGGGCTAAAAACCCATTCCAGATCAACTAAAAGAGGGGGGACCTATCAAGGGAGGACCCATTTTCCATCAAGGAAGAATGAGTCCTAGCTTAGCTTACCAGGACCAAAGTTTTCCCAATGAAATATTTTGTTAATTAAATTATGAGTGTCTAGATAGATCATTAGGATGTGTCATAATTAAGGCTTAAATTTGAATTAAGAGGGGGTTAATTATTCCAATTACCCACAATTAATTAATCACCACCTAGATAAGTGTGAAAGTTCCTTATAACACTTTACAACACTTAAAAAAGGTACACATTTAAATACATTTTATTGAAAAGGGGCCCATAAGGCTTAATTAAGAAAATAGACCCTAGAAAAGTGTGAAAGTGTGTTACAACACTTTACAACACCCTTGTAAAGGATTGATTAAGGCATGTTTTAGTTAAATAAAGGTCCTATAATAGTGTGAATGTGTACAACACATTGAAACACCACTCCAAGACATCATTAGTTCATTTTTAATGTCAATTGTCAAACTAAGTAAGGAAAACGACTTACTTTTTCCCTTACTACACTTATAAGATGGAAAAGATAATTTGATAGTCAAGTCAAAATACTTGAGTCTAGATTACATCAAAGCCTAACTTGCAACTAAAAAGTTCCAAAATAATAAGCTTCACAATACCCCTATTGTTGATGTATATGAGAAGTTAGATTTATTGTGGATGACTTACGATTTTGAATTTGTCGAAAATGAAGTCTACAATCAAATTCCTACTTTTGATATTCTATATTTTTCGTAAGAGGAAGTGCATGTGTAGGTTTTCTTCTAATTTAAAATGGATAAATTTTAGTTTGAATATAATGATATTTAGATGAGTTTCTTTAATAGGTACCTTGATGGGAGCTTAAAAATACGGTTAAAATGTTTCCTAGACTATCATTTCTGTTATTGAGAAATTCTTATTGTATCCTTTAGTAAGTGGTATGCACATTTCATTGATCCTTCTCTTATTTTCCAAGAGCTAACAAACATTATAAGGCATAAGAGGTGTAGTGTCCCTCTATTTCGGTTGTCTTTGAATATTGAATAAGTTGTTAATTTTTGTCTTATGAAGTCATGTTGGCCTTGTCATTTTACATTGTTTTAATTTAATGGATAACATCTCTAGTTTATCATAGAAGATTTGAAATAATAGCTCCTGGTGTCATTTGCATTTATAAGAAGATTGTTCCACATTTTATCTCCCTAAAACGAGTGAAAATGATTAATTATGCATTCTATATCATAAGTGCATCATGAACTATCTGACAATTTCTCATATTGGAGAGAGAGTATCTATAGACACCTAAATTTGGACACTTGATTTATCCAAATTTATCCCCTTTCGTCTAAGCATCCCCTTATCTGCATTAAGTAATATTGCTATTATTTAATTAATATCCTATAAAGTTCTTTTAATCCCTAAGGTATCTAGTTAAATAATTAAATACCTTCCCCCTTTCATCAAATGAACTAAATAAGTATGCCATTTATTTAATTCCCTTTATATAACATCCTCCATCATTTTTATTTAATCCTAATCCATCTTCTAATCTTATTATTAGGGGTGTGCACATGCCTAATCCTTGATTAGGATGTGTCACATCCTCCAACTTTTGCAAGTTGGCCTCTAATCTCTCTTAGCCACCTAACCCTCCTCTAATCATTCATTAACTAGCCTAATCAGCCTCTCAAGGAATTTTTAATTCTTTTTATCCTTCCAAGGAATATTAAATTCTTTTTTCTCTTCCCCATGTGATCTTTGACTTGTCATATCAAGTCACATGTGAAATCTAACACTCTTCTAATCTTCATTAATTAGTCTAATCAAGTACTTGCACAACTTTAATCACTTAATTGAGTCAACTTCATTAAAAGCTTTCTCTTTTTGAACAAGGCATCTTCATTCCCCATGTGAATTTTTAATTCACATTTAATCCCCCAATGCATTTAAGGGAATTTTAAATTCCTTCTCTCTTCCCCATGAGAATATTTGAGGAATTTTTAATTCCCCACTTGTCCTCTCACCCACATGGGGACAAGTACCTCGTTTATGAGGAGATCTTGTCCCAATCCTAAGGTACTATGTACCCCCTCCATGTCATGTACTATCCTTCCACCTCATGTACACTTCACCCTTTTGAGGCCATATCATATGCCACATGTCAAGATGTGAGGGCTTGTGAGTTCTCAACTCACCATAGCCCTACATCTTGATCTTGGTGGCTCAATCCCAACCATCTATTTCCTTGGAGATTTCCAAAATCTCTATAAATACTCCCTCTTTTCTCTCATTTTTGGGGAGATCATGCATAGTATCCAAACTCTTGCAAATTTTTCCTAGAATCCATACTTAGCCATTTTCATGCTTGCACCCACTTGCATCCATTATCATATCATCATCTAGCTTGCATCTTGCCATCCAAGGAGAACACAACACCGAAGATCAAAGGGCCAACCAAAAGATCAATTTGACGCAAGGTAAAAAGTTCCATTTGTCTTCTTTATTTGGTGTTGAATCCAACTAGGCTAATCTTGAGGTGTAGGTTGTCTTTAGTGTTATTTGCATTACTTTGTTTGCTGCTCATTTTCTAACACTTATATTTGGCCTATCACATTTCTGGAATGCTTAGTGGGACCCACAAATGGGTCTCTTGCTTTTACATTTTTTCTTTTTGAATTTTTGCAGGTACAGGTCACAAAAGGGTAGACCCGACCTAACAGACAGGCGGAACCGCCCTCCACAGGTGGATTTGACCGTCTCTAGGGGTGGACCTGCCCTCCCCAAATTGAAAAAAGAGTTTTTTTGGAACTTTTTCACAAAGGGGTGGACCCAATCTAACAGATAGGAAGACCCGCCCTCCACAGGCGTACTTGACCCTCTCCAGGGGCGGACCTGCCCTCCCTAGATTGCAGAAAGTGTTTTTTTGAACTTTTTCATGGAGGGGCGGACCCGACCTAACACATAGGAGGACCTGACCTAACAGACAGCTGGATTTTCCCTAGACAGCCGGATCTACAGTCTCCTTGGGTGGATTTTCCCTAGACAACTTTTTTCAAAAGCTGAAATTTTGGTTTTTTAGCAACTTTTTGGCTATTTTAAGTGTTCTTAACCCTTAATTAGGAACATAGTTTAAATAAAAGGTGTCAATCAACCTTGTATGCTATGTTTTTGGGTGAGCTATTTTACGTATCCAATCCCCTTGCGTCGTTCAGTGATCCTATGTGATGAGAAATCATAGCTTACCGCATCTTTTGAGTCTACCTACTTTAATTTTCTTAGTGGGACTTGCTTGGGGATTTCATCACCCCAAGGGACGATTCCAACCATGCATACCAGCAAGGTATATAAAAGGGGGAGAGTGAAATATATACCTCAATCCAACCACGTTGTAATGGGCGAAGCATCAGGATGATGTGAAGAGTTGGTCCGAGCCTTCTAGGTTCCCAACTCATGCTTGTAACGGGTTGGTGTTCACAGTTTCGGCCTCACATACCGAGTGTATATTGAGGACTCCCTAGTAACCATGTTCATCTTAGATTAGAGGACATTGTTGACCATTTCCTCTCTACTAGACTTAGGCTTGTGATTGTCTGATTTCCTTCACTTTTCCATAGCCTTTTGATTTATGACTGTTGTGTTTTTAGTCCTTTGCCTTGGTCTTTTTTGTCAAAATTCAAGTTAAACCCTCCTTAGGCAGACTTTCCCTCATCCAGGGGTGGACCTAACCTAAAAATCAATCTTTGGAGCCTATCTTGGTTTATTTTGACCAACTTTTGCTCCTTGGGTGGACTTTCCCTCACCCAGGGGCAGACTTGACCTATTCACCAACTTGTTTCAAGCCTATTTTGACAAAATTTGATCAGTTTTGCTCCTTGGGTGGACTTTCCCCCACCTAGGGGTGGAATTGACCTTCCAACCAGTCCTTTTGGAGCCTGATTTTGACCTAATTTCATCAATTTTTGCTCCTTGGGCTGACTTGCCCTCATCCAGGGGCAGACTTGCCCTAAAAACTAGTCCTTTGGAGCTTGATTTTGACCTAATTTCATCAGTTTTTGCTCCTTGGGTGGACTTGCCCCAAAAATTGGTCCTTTGGTGTTTGATTTTGACCTAATTTTGATATGTTTTGCTCCTTGGGTGGACTTTCCCTCATCCAAGGGCAGACTTGACCTGTTGATCAACCCCTTTCAGGCCTATTTTGATCATAATTGACCAACTTTTTATCCTTGGGCAGACCTGACCCATCCTTGGGCAGACCTAACCCATGCAAAGGTGGACTTGACCTCTACTCAACCAGGTTTGACCAACTTTTGCTCCTTGGGCGGACCTGACCTGACAGACAACCATATATGCCCCGCCATTTGCACATTGTAGACCCGTTTTCCTCTGTTCAAGTGCCAATCTTCTTGATTTTTCGTGCTCTTTCCAACAATGTATACCACTTCATACTTTTGAGAAGTTTCTCGAGGCCCCTTTTCCTTCCCCATCTACCTTCTCGAGGGGGGACACACCCTACCATTCTGTCTCAATCTTCCATCATAAACCTTCCCTTACGAGACCGGGGCATCCCCTCTAGACAAACCTCCAAACAACCATACTTTCCCTCCTTCGGAGCCATACCCGCCCTCCTCTGGAGCCATACCTTCCCTCCTCAATAGTCTCGATCGATCATCTACTCATTCTGAGTAATCTATCATCCATTATGTGCCTTCATCTATCATTTCAAACTCTCGTTCTATCATTTTGATCATCCATTTACTCATTCCAAGTAAACATTCATCCATTTAACACATCCTTTCATAATTCTAAACTCTCGTTTTATCATTCTAATCATCCATTTACTCGTTTTGAGTAAGCATTCATCCATTTAACACATCCTTTCATCATTCTGAACTCTTGTTCTATCATTATGATCATTTGTTTACTCATTTCGAGTAAATTTTCATCATTTCGCACCTTCGTCTATCATTTCGAACTCTTGTTTTATCATTTTGATCATCTGTTTACTCATTTCGAGTAAACGTTCATCCATTTCGCGCCTTCATCTATCATTTCAAACTCTCGTTCTATCATTTTGATCATCTTTTTACTCGTTCTGAGTAAAC
Organism: Sequoia sempervirens; assembly: GCA_007258455.2. Lineage (NCBI taxonomy): Eukaryota > Viridiplantae > Streptophyta > Pinopsida > Cupressales > Cupressaceae > Sequoia > Sequoia sempervirens. The sequence continues at coordinate 243,636,444 of VDFB02281492.1, forward strand.
ATTCATCCATTTGACACATCCTTTCATCATTTTGAGCTCTTGTTTTATCATTCCGATCATCAGTTTACTCGTTCTGAGTAAACATTCATCCATTTGACACATCCTTTCATCATTTTGAACTCTCATTCTATCATTTTGATCATCTATTTACTTGTTCTGAGTAAACATTCATCCATTTGACACATCCTTTTATCATTTCAAACTCTCGTTTTATCATTCTGATCACCCATTTACTCATTTCAAGTAAACGTTCATCCATTTCACATCTTCGTCTATCATTTTGAACTCTCGTTCTATCGTTCTGATCATCCGTTTAATCATTCCAAGTAAATGTTCATCCATTTAACACATCCTTTCATCATTCTGAACTCTCGTTCTATCATTGTGATCATCCTTTTACTCGTTCTGAATAAACGTTTCAAACCTCCTTCCTATCATTTTGAACTCTCGTTCAACAGTCCTAATCAATCATTTACTTGTTCCAAATAATCTATCATCCATTATGAGCCTTCACCTTCTCGTTTCGAGAATCATTCATCTGTTGTGAGTAGTCGTTTACTCGTTCTGATTAGTCGTTCATCTGTTCTGATCAATCGTTTACTTGTTTTGAGTATTCATTCATCCATTTTTATCATTCATTTTTCCAATCAAATCATCATTTTCCCCATCCAAATCCCCTGAACTTCATTTATTATCCAAATTGACCTAAGTGTCTGATATGATCGTCATCATCAAAATCTGCTTAGGATTGTCATCCATCCTAGGTCAATCATCATCGTTGGCCCAATCAATCTATTTTCAATCTCAAAGTGGATTCGGTGCCACAATCGTTCATTCATCCTTTAATCTGATCAATCAGTATCCTACGTCACTTAGGGTAATCTCTGAATGGGGTTTGCAGTCCCTTTCATCATCCTATCCAATCCATCATTCAATCTTATCAATCAATTGATCAATCTTATCCATTCCAATCGTAGCCTTATCTAATCATCTTTGACCCAATCAATCTACTTCCATCTCGAAGTAGATTTGGTGTCATAATCATCCTTTGATAATCAAATCCAATTGTCAGAATCAATCCCATCGCATCATCCAATGATCATAATCTAAGCTTTAATCCAATCCCAATCTGAGCTTGCCCTAAATCCCGATTTGAGCTTTAGTCCATTTCCATCCAAAATCTTTATCCATCCTCTTTTTCCTTTCATCATCATGAATTCTTATCCTCCATCAATAGTGGTCAAGGGAAACCCTAATTACATCAATGATAATAACAAAAGTCTTGTTGATCAAGAAGAATGTGACATGGATCCCCTTGACACTATCATTGCTAGTAAGTTTTATCCACCCGCTTTCCAAAATCCAATCATCCCTTTGAGTTATGCTGAGCTATGTCTTCATCCATTCCTAATCATGCTCCCTATGCTACCTACGACAAGGGATACCCATCATATCCACCATATCATTCATCTATATCATCCTCTTATCCTAGTCTACCATCAGAATACCCCTATCCTAATCCCCTGTCCACATCCTCCTATCGCAATCCTTCATCCACATATACCCCCTACCCTAATCTTCCATACCAATCTCCTCACCCTAATCCTACGTTCGCATCAACCTATCATAATCTAACATCTGCAGTTCCCTATCTCCATCCACCACCTCAATCTCCCCATCCTAATCCACCATCCCAATACCCTTACTACAATCTGCCACCCGCATCCTCGTTTCCTAATTCACCATGCCAATACCCCTATCTTAACCCTTTATCTAATATTAATCCCCCATCTATTCCCAGTCCTACATCTAATCCCATTCCCCCATCTAATCCTTTTCCACCAATCCCTAGTCCTAATCCCCCACTAATCCATAATCCCTCATCCACTTCTACCACACCATCTCAACCTAGAGTATGCAAGTCTCTCATTTTAGAAGTTCTCCAAGGACTTATAATAAAGAATACATCCCCCACTCCACACCTTGAAGTTGTGGAGTCGTGCCATCCCAACCCATCATCCACGATCATTGGTGATGAGGCCTTTCTCCACCCAACACCTATCATTGATGATACCACCCCTCGCACCACTCAAACCATCGACACCATCACATCCCCTGAATCCATTGAGCCCCCATCTCCTACTATCACATCTATTGAATCCATTGAAAACCCACTTCCTACTCCAAGAGTCGTCGAACCCATCGACGACACCCAAATCCAATCCACTTCTCCCACTCCTAGTGTCACTAAAATCCATTCTGATGATTGCATCAACTCCTCCATCCTTCCATCTCCCCAGCTTGAAGAGTCTCTCCAACACTCTATCATCTTGCCATCCTCACAAGATGAGTCATTCCATCAATCTAACCCAAAGCATGCCGACATATCCCCTTCTCCAAATCAAGATCCTACCATCCCATCGAGTCCACCTCAAGATCATAATCCCCCATCCATTCCATTCCATGATCCCCTTGTCATTCAAGATCCCATTGCTCCATCTCCATCACATAAGCCCGCTACCACAAATCCAGATCCTATCATATCCCCTAATCCCTCTCCCAATACCACCCATCCAAATGTTGCTATCCCATCATCTCCCTCTCATGATCCCCCATCATCACCTAAAACTGCTATCCCCACACCACTTGCATATCCCCTTGGTACTCTCACGTTCTTCCATGGTCACCTCCTTGCAGAAGAAAAGCATAGTGTATTTACCACCCATCATCCTCCACCTAATAATGGAATCGCATCATGTTTTCAGAATAACAAAAATCCTATCATGGATCGCATGCTCAATAAAATGAACTATCGAGGAAAAGGTCTAGGCCTTCATGAGCAAGGTATTTTAGAGCCCATCCAAGTCAAAGAACAAACCTGCATGCAAGGTCTTGGACCTAATTTCCAAGACTCGCAATCTAAAGATGTCCATACAACCTCTAGACATCCTCAATGAGCCTTTTTCAAAAGAAATGTCAGCTCTTCCCATCACTCGACCAAATCATATGCTTCCATCCCTCCTCCTTCATCATATCACCTCAAAACAACCGTCCATATTCCTACTTCATCTACTCCATCCATTTTGGGTCCTTACATCCATCCATCCACCATCTCCCATTCTTCATCTACTCCATTTGTCTTGGGTCCGTATATCCCAAGATCACCTCCTCCATCTTATCCTTTCATCCATCAAACACCTATCCATGTCATCCATCATAAACACCTATTTCACATATCCTATAATCAGGATCAACAAAGGCACATACCTAAACATCCTCCATATACACGCAACCCTCATAATACTACCTCTATCACTTCACATCATCCATCTCCTCGCACCCTTGCTACTAAAAGAACTTTGGATGCTAAAATAAAAATACATAAATCCAAACATCCACATGAATCTAAAGCTCCCCATGTCCCAAAGAAAAATCAAATCCAAAATCCAAATCAAACCCATCGGCCACAAAGGCCCACCAAAGCAAAAATCAAAACCATGTGGATCCCAAAGAATAAAGATGCAATGCCTTCAAATGAAAAATCTGTGAGAACATCCAAAGTTGCTAATCCAAAAGCAAATATTACACTTCCTCCATCTCCTAAATCTGTTTTGGGTCCCTATGTCCCAAAATTCACTATCCCATCTCCATCATCCCTGCATTCTCCATCCATTAATCCTCTTATGTTTTCACATCCACCACCACATGTGCCAATGTTGGTCCTAAACTCATCTCCCCATCATATATCCACCCCATCATTCCATCCATACCCCTTGCATCATACCATCCATTATCCCATGTATCTCCCCTCTCAAATCCCTCTAATTCATCCTTTTGCATAGTCCATTTATCCTAATAAGGTTGTACTAACATCTAGCAGTTGCTTCAAACATAGGCTCTTAATACCTCATATACAACTTGATGCTTGCGTCCTTCATCCATATCCTTATCACATGTCTTCTAAATCCACTTTTTCGCCTCCCTATCCTTATCCATCTCCTTTCGCATGCCATCCAAAAAAGTCCCAAAATCCAAAAAAGTTCAAAAATCCAAAAAAGTTAAAAAAAGTAAAAAATCAAAAAATAAAGTAGTAAAGAGAAATAATCCGTCCAATGGTGAAAACTTGGAAAACAAGCACCTTGGATAAGTACAATGATGAAAACCTGACAAACAGGCATCATGCATAAATCCCCATCTGCACTTGGGGGCAGCTTCTTGATATGCATTCCCTCCATCTACTATGCTTCCTGCTATGCTTACAACTATGCACCCATATTCTTGCTATACATCATTTTCATTCATCCCTTCCATCCTACCTATCTTACACATCCTGCTTGGCATATCTCATTTATCCCAATCCTTCCATCCTCCTTGTGATCTTGATAACAATAGGGGCAAACATATAAGCATGCTTTGGACACCTCTTCGCATACATTCCCCTCATCTGCACACTATCCTAATCCTCATTCACATTGGTTTACCTTCCTCATCCACCCGTCATGCTACCTTCCATCTCCCTTCCTTATCCATGCATCCTATCTTCATCCATCTCTCCTTTATTTACCTATTCATCCTTCATGCCTCCTCGCATATGACATATCTAGAGTGGGGGCATTTATCTTCCTTTGTGATATCATTCTTGGAGACATCATTCATTCCATCATAGCAACCCCCTTCCATTTCCCTATCCTAATCCCCTTATTGTTGTTTCCATCTCGCCATTCCTATCTTCCTATCCTTCCATCATAGCATCCCTTGTCATCAATCTATCTAGCCACCTTTTCCTCATCATCCATCCAAACAATCATTTTACTCCCCCCATCCTCTATCATCATCCCATCTCATAATCCCTTTTCATTGGTATCTAGCTATAGGCTACTCTGCATACAACCTAATGCCATCTATCTTATCGTCATCACTTCTGCTTCTTTTTCACATCTTGTCAACATTGTATCCTTTTGCACCATTCATCTTCCCCCCTTTCTCTGTCGGTCTGCCTGAATCCCTGACCCTATCGTGGGCAGACCCGCCCGGACCCATGGGAAAACCTGCCTAGGTCCTTCCACGGGCGGACCCGCCCAGACCCGCGGGCGGACCCACCCCAATTCTTGGGCAGACCCACCCAAATCGGTTCCTCGGGCGGACCCGCCCAGATCCAGGGGTGGACCCGCCTGGATCTGGGGGCGGACCTGCCTAGATCCGTCCTTGGGTGGACCTGCTTGGACCCACGGGCGGACCCACCCCAATCCCTGGGCAGACCCACCCAGCTCCGTCCTCGAGTGAACCCACCCAGATCCGTGAGCGAACCCACCCCAATCCATGGGCAGACCCGCCCTGGCTCGGGCGGACCTACCCGGGTCTATCCGCGGGCAAATCTGCCCTTCAAACCTACCCTTCAAGTATTTTTTATTTTTTTATTTTTTTTATTTTCCCCTCTGTGGATCATCATTTCATCACCAAAATCACCTCCTTCATCATCGGGCCATCCATCCTAATCATCTCAACTTCGTTTCAAGAGTTTTTATTTTTATACTGAAACTTCCAGAGGCCATAACTTTTGACTCGGGTGTCCGTTTTAGTTGAAATCATCAGACCTCGTTTTGCCACATTTTCGGGGCCTCAAACTTTCATCTTGACCCTCAAAATCGTAATTTAGTGTTTTCTTTCAGTCTCTCGAACAATCATTTTTGTCAATAACTTGAAATGCATGTCTCAAATTTGGGATGTTAGTTGGAAATTCATCCTATCTTAGTTTTGGGTATTTTTTGGAAAAAAAAGAACTTTCAAACGTATGACCGTGAAGTTTCCTAAAATGGCAAAATTTGACAATTTTTGAAAATTGCCAAATCTGGAAAAATCTGATTGTCAACACCTTACGTCCCTTAAACTCTAAAACTTGGTGTAGAATCAATCCCATCACATCCTCCAATCATTCTAAGCTTCAATTCAATCCTAATCTAAGCTTTACTCTAATCCCATTTTGAGCTTAACTAAAACCCTAATCTGAGCTTTAGCCCATTTGCAGTCAAGATCTTTGGATATCGAAACAAATCTTAAGATCCCTCCCTCCATAGTCTTCATTTTTTTCCTATTCATCCCTTCTAATCATCCCTTCACTCGTCCTATTCATCCCTTCTAAACATCTATTCACTCATTCTGAGTAACCATTCATCCATTTCAAAGCTTCATCCATCATCTCAAACATCCCTCTCGATCATCTCTTCCAAACCTTCATCCATTTCAAACCTTCATCCATCATCTCAAACATCCCTCTCGATCTCTTCCAAACCTTCATTTATTCCAAAGCTTCATATTCTCATTCCAAGAATCATTCATCCATTGTGAGTGGTCGTTTACTCATTTTGAGTAGTCGTTCATCCCTCTCGATCATCTGTTTACTTGTTCCAAGTAATCTTTCATCTATCCATCTTATCATTCTCCCGATTCATCTTTTGTTTATTTGGATACCTATCCCATCTCTGAGCTTTGTGTAGTCACCATCCTCTGATCCAATCAAACTAGTCTATCTTGTCCCATTGTGTCAGTCCAATCCTTTTATCCCCTTATCTAAGGTTATCTCATCATCTTTTATCTATCACTTGTCTTTGTTCTTTCATTGAGCTACATTTCCCCTATGCTTTCATGTAGGCAAGGTTGATCATTTGATCCACCCCCAGGGTTCCATCTATCATCGATCTATATTGTCCACTTTTCTCCTTTATCATCCTTCATCATCATCCATTATCAAGGTCTCCATTGTCCTCTTTCCGCTTTTTCCCATGGTCTGTTGCCAGCTTTTTGTCGAACTACACGGGCTCTACGTTTCACGTAGGCTGGGCTAATCTTTGATCAGCCCCCGAGGCCCCCCTAAGTCTTTAGGATTTGTCAGTCTCCGCTCTTGTGTCATGTTGTCAAGCTATGCCCTTATCTAGCTGGTTCTTAACAAACGAAATCCACTTGTATCATTTGATCCAATCGGTTCTAAATATCCTGAGTCATATCAGTCTTTCAGTTTAGTATCCATCATCAGTCTCAATAGGATGCATCCTTCCTAACAGACCTCATCAATCCAATCCATCCCTGTGATCCTATGGCAAAGAATTTTTGAAATTGATTGCGATCTTTTGATGATTTTGGCTTTTGCTTATCATTTGAGCTCCCTATCATCACTTCTCATGGTCGCCTTGATCCATCATATCATGGTGTGATTTGACTAGCCAACATAGGGGTGTATCTTGATATTTTCTTTGTCTTATCGGTTATCCGATGTAGTACCCACCAAGATCTCTGAGGTCTTGTGTTATGCTGGGGTATCCTTGTGTGCTTGTGGTTATCCCAATACCTAGCCTGACCAAGGTCATCGCGACTTTGGGGTGTTGGAATAGCCTTCTTTTTTGTTATGTTTGTTTTATGCATTAGACACTAATCTGCCTTGGTTCTTCATACCTTGGTGTCTTGTGTCTTATGCTATAGAAAAAATCAGTGCTCCAACGATGGCAAATCTAATTTGGATTGCATTTCATCTTCATCCTCTCATCTATCAAAATCCCCCCATCCATTCATCCTTCATCACTCTTCCCTCCCAATCTCCTGTTTCCTTTGCATCATCTTCTTCATCTCCCCCTACATTATCACATCCATTTCGAGAGCACATATGAGTTCTCTCGAGCCCGCATGTCCTCTCTAGGGGGCATCCTCAATCCCTAACTTTCATCTTCACCCTCATCATCTTCCTTCCTAGTCACTCCTTTGAATGACTGGGGCTTTTTTTCCAATCTAACCATCTTCTTCTAGGTTCTATGTTTTAATATTCTTTGAAATGATGCTACTTTGTAACACCATCTCAAAGAGGGGAAAAATGTAGACATCTAAATTTGGATACTTGATTTATCCAAATTTATCCCCTTTCGTCTAAGCATCCCCTTATCTGCATTAATTAATTAATATTGCTATTATTTAATTAATATCCTTTAAAGTTTTTTTAATCCTAGTGGTAAGGTATATAGTTAAATAATTAAATACCTTCCCCCTTTCATCAAATGAATTAAATAAATATGCCATTTATTTAATTCCCTTTATGTCACATCCTCCATCATTTTTATTTAATCCTAATCCATCTTCTAATCTCATCATTAGGGGTGTGCACATGCCTAATCCTTGATTAGGATGTGTCACATCCTCCAACTTTTTCAAGTTGGCCTCTAATCTCTCTTAGCCACCTAACCCTCCTCTAATCATTCATTAACTAGCCTAATCAGCCTCTCAAGGAATTTTTAATTCCTTTTATCCTTCCAAGGAATATTAAATTTATTTTTCTCTTCCCCATGTGATCTTTGACTTGTCATATCAAGTCACATGTGAAATCTAACCCTCTTCTAATCTTCATTAATTAGTCTAATCAAGTACTTGCACAACCTTAATCACTTAATTGAGTCAACTTCATTAAAAACTTTCTCTTTTTGAATAAGGCACCTCCATTCCCCATGTGAATTTTTAATTCACATTTAATCCCCCAATGCATTTAAGGGAATTTTAAATTCCTTCTCTCTTCCCCATGAGAATATCTAAGGAATTTTTAATTCCCCATTTGTCCTCTCACCCACATGGGGAAAAGTACCTCCTTTATGAGGAGATCTTGTCACAATCCTAAGGTACTATGTACCCCCTCCATGTCATGTACTATCCTTCCACCTTATGTACACTTCACCCTTTTGAAGCCATATCATATGCCACATGTCAAGATGTGAGGGCTTGTGCATTCTCAAATCATCATAGCCCTACATCTTGATCTTGGTGGCTCAATCCCAACCATCCATTTCCCTAGAGATTTCCAAAATCTCTATAAATACCCCCTCTTTTCTCTAATTTTTGGGGAGGTCATGCATAGTAGCCAAAACTCTTGCAAATTTTTCCTACAATCCATACTAAGCCATTTTCATGTTTGCACCCACTTGCATCCATTATCATATCATCATCTACCTTGCATATTTCCATCCAAGGAGCACACAACACCGAAGATTGAAGGGCCAACCAAAGGACCGATTCAGCGCAAGGTAAAAAGTTCCATTTGTCTTCTTTATTTGGTGTTGAATCCAACTAGGCTAATCTTGAGGTGTAGGTTGTCTTTAGTGTTATTTGCATTACTTTGTTTTCTACTCAATTTCTAACACTTATATTCGACCTATCACAGTATCATCGGGAATGTTCTAGCTGGTGGAGGCAACATGCTATGATGAAATCACAATCACACTTACCTAGACTCGTGTAGTTAGGTTGCATTTGTGTGAGTAAGATTAGTGATTTTAGATTTTTTATATTTGAATATTTATATTATTTTATGAATAATTACTAAATATATTGCATGAGAATGAATTAGCTTTAAATAAACCTATCCAAATTAATAATCTAGAATGCTTGCATCAATGTTGGGTCATGACCCAAACCTAGTACAAGAGTGAGCTGTCAGTTGATATATGATCACATTTTGACATTCCATCAAAATGGACTCCAAAATAAATGAGATTTGACATGAGAAAGAAAAAAATGTATATATTTTTCTTTTTTAAAATTATTTTGATAAAGGGTAAAATAGGTTTTACAAGGACCCAAAACCACAAAGTTTACAACAAAAAAGATAGGAAAGTAAAGTCCAACAAAAACAACTAGCTACACCAAAGGTAGAGAAAAGAGCCAGCAGCGACCAACCGCAACAAACCATAAAGGTCAAGCAAAATGAACCAGCAGAGAAAACAACAAAAAATCAGCTAAAACTAATGCAGAGTCTTAAGGATAGACTCTGTCTCCACTTCCAAGTTTTGCATGTCCCGAACCCCCTTCTTAAAAATTTGAATCATATTCGAAGTAGGGGGAGCCTTCCGCTTCAGGTTGGCCCTGGTTCTCTTAGAAATGCCAGCATCAGCCTCCTGGCTTTTATCATTGGTTTCCTCCAGGTCAACCACCAGAGACCCCTGTTGGCCTTTATCTAAGTTCTCAGTCATAGCATTAATTATAATGGAATTATGTATGGCAATTCTATTATTTTTCTTTGCAATAATTTTGAAACTATTTTTCATTTTCTCAACTTCTATATTGACATTTATGTTCTTGTTAGCGCGGTACAGAGTATGTTTGCTGATACTATTATCTCTTCGTTCCATCTCATTCTTTTCCATCGCCACAACCTTGGCTCCCAACTCTTCCAGTTTAGTTTGAAGGGCCCAATTTTTAATCTTTAGCTCATTAATTTCATTAAAAGTCTATTTCGAAAGTTTGAAATGGGTATCAGCATTATTTCTAGCTAAAGTCAACACATCTGCAAAGGGGTCCCTACTAGTATTGAGACAAGTGTTATCAAGGTCTAGAGTAACAGGGGAGCCAACAGTAGTGGTTCTATCTAGCAACGGGTCAGCACTAGGCTCGGAATTGTTGGCACCAGATGCCTCAGAATCAAGGGAATCTTTAAAGTAGGAGATGAGGTTTCTGGCCAGGGGATTCTTATCAGCAAGATTGGTCTTGAGAGAGGGGCTTCCTGGCTCAAACACAAAACGAGCTTTGGCAGAAAAAGGGTTAGGGTTATTCTTGCCAGGAAGGACAACATGCAAACAAAGGATAGTTCTAGTTGGACTAAGATTGGGCAAAAACTCTGAGCAACTGGGTTCAGTGTCGTCATCCTCAGAATCAGGGGGGGCTTCTAGATTAGCAAGGACATGCATATTTTGGTAATGCTCAATAATTAATATGATAAGACCAATATGCAAAATGGGGAATCTTCTAGGGTTTCTCTTATGATCATCTAAACTTTTTCTCAGAGAACAGAAAATATAGTGGGGGAAAGAAACCCTAACCTTGTAGTGGAAGTGGTTGAGCAAGGAAAAATGGTAACCATAAACCCTGGTAAAGAGACCATCCATAGTTATGTACTACATTATCACTCGAAGGACCTTTCTCCAAAGGGATTTTATGGAGTCAGCTTCAAAGTAGCTATTAGCCACTTTCACCAAATTCAGTCTTTCTTTTTCTTTTTTTGGGAATCTGACAACAACATTGTCAGAGAAGACCCTGTCCCTGAAAAAATTCTTTCCATCAGTTGACAAACTTGTCACCTCAGCTATCAGATTTTCATTGAGCTCAAATTTCCTATCAAAAAGGGTAAGAATCCTCATTATTCCACAAAAAGATCTGTAGCCTCCTAATTGGAACCTTAGAGCTTCTCCAGGTAAGGAAGTAACCCACCACTTTTAACTTTATTCCAATCCTTAACATTTTTAGTATGCATCTCATAACTGTCTGACTCTATTCTTTTCCTATCTCAACCCATCTTGGCTAACACAATGGGGTAGGCCGAGATGAAATCTTTACTAAAATTGGTCCTGCCAAATTTGAGAACCCACAAAGCATGCAGAGCTTCCTTGCAGACTAAGCCACTGAGCTTGGTCCCATACGATCTAATGATTGTGATGTGATAACTCCAACCTTTCCTCATTAAAAGGATGACCTGCCTCTTGTCCATGATGTAATTTATCATAATTCAATAAAGCGCTGACATTAGCACTTAGATCACAGATATTTAGCTAAGTGCTCAAATCATTACCTCTAACCCCTTCATTAGCAAAAAAATCCACAACATTGGCTTCTCTATAAGCATGTGATATTTTAATTTTTTTCAAACTTAGCAAGAGTCGAGATGGCGTCTTCAATCCATGATTTTATTGTCCATGAGGGGGAGCCCTACCACGGAGGCAATCAATAATATTTTTGGAATCACCTTCTAGCCAAAGATTTTTAAAGTTAAGACTATGGGCTAGCTTTATAATGTGAAAAGCTCCAGCAGCTTCAGCCAAATGATTGGATTGGGAACCGAGAGGAGTGGCCATGGCACCATGGAAATTTCCAAATGAGTGCCTTAAGACTCCGCCACAACCCGCCACCCCCGGATTACCTTTAGTCACACCATCAAAGTTAGCTTTGACCCATCCATTAGGCGGAAAAGACCAGCGAACACCCCCTCTATCCTTCTTGTCTTTCTTAGGGGCACAAGGCAAGTCAAGGCTAACCTTCTAGGAAATGATATTGACATTTTCTTTCAAGAATCTAAGGATTTTATCAAAAAAAATATCCACTAGAGCTTCTTTATCTCTGTAAATTATATTGTTGTGTTCTTTCCATAGACCCCAAGCAACATGAGGGAAAGAGAAATCCCATAAAAGCCTGAGAACTGAATTGTGAGTCGGGGCTTTCCATTCAACAAAAAAGTCTTCAATAGAAGAGGGAAAAACCCATGAAAGATGCCAAAAACTGATAATTTTTTCCCAAATAGAGGTAGCAAAAGAGCAATGAACGAACAAATGACACACAGACTCAACCTCCATCTTATAAAGAAAGCATCTATTAGGTATTTGAATGCCTCATTTGCAAAGGTTATCAATCGTGAGCACCTTATTTTGAAGAAGGATCTAAAAAAAAATGTTGATTTTAGGGACCAAATGTTTGAACCAGGCCTTCAACCAAAAGGGAGGAGAGTTCTAGGAGGATGTAATTCTAGCAAAGGTAGACGAAACAAAATAGTTTCCCGAGGGTTCATCAATCCAAAAAAGACGATCTTCTAGCTAAACAGAACTTAGTCTTACTGCCAACAAAGAAGCCTGAATAGGAGCAAGAGCCTGACTAATACCACACAGATCCACCCATTTTCCATTCACTCTGTATTCTTTCACAAGAGAACCAAAACAAGCCTTGCAAGCCTCAGCCCATCCACTGAAGGAATTGATTTTTATAAGGGGCTCCTTGAAGAGCCATCTATCCTCCCAGAATTTTGTTTGGTTTCCGCTTCAAACTTGCCAACCAGTTCTAGAGTCCACTATATTTTTTCCATTGAGCAAATTATTCCAGCAAGTAGAGCCTCTAGGAAGAAGATGGGAATCCTTCAAAATAATAAGAGAGCAATTGTTTTCTAAATATTTGCTAGCTAGGATATTAGACCATTCTCCTGGAGATGAAAAAATTCTCCATATTTGTTTTGCTAGAAGGATTTTGGTAGCCATTCTAATTCTTATAAGACCTAATCCTTCGGCATTTTTTGGTCTACAAACCAGATCCCATCCAATTAAAGGTAGTCTTTTCTTTTCTTCAACACCCGACCATAGAAATATTTTTTCAATTTTTTCAATTGCATCTACAAATTTGGCAGGAATCTTGAAGAGGCTCAGAGCATAGATAGGCAAATTTTGAATCAAGGCTTTGAGAAGTTGAAGTTTTCCTGCTTGACTTAGCAAAGCTCCTTTCCAACCAGCAAGCTTCTTGCTAAACCTCTCAACCAAGGGAATCCAAAAGGACTCATGAGGTTTAAGGCTTAAGGCCAACCCAAGATAGGTGGCAGGCAAGGAGTACACCTTGCAGCCAAGGATTCTAGCGATTTTAGTCTGTCTTTGAACCGGGGTATTGAAGAAGAACAAAGAACTTTTTTGATTATTGATCAACTGTCTTGAATCTCTTCCATATTTATCGAGAAATTTTTTCAAATTTTTACCTTCTGAGACCAAAGCTTTACCCACGAGCATAGTATCATCAAAAAATTGTTGATGGGAGCAAACCAAGTTACTAGAAGAAAGGTTGAGACCAAGAAGCAATCTATTGTCAATCGGCTTTTTCATATTTCTGCCAAGACTTTCAGCCATGATTGTGAATAGAATAGGGGAGATAGGATCACCCTGTCGTAGACCTCTAGTACTTTGGAAGAATGAAGTAGGGGATCCATTAACCATTACTGAAATAGAAGCAGTAAACACAAGTTGTTCCACCATTTGTAGAACCCTATTGCAGAATCCAAAAGCCTTTAAAATTTTAAATAAGAAAATCCAGTCAACTTTGTCATAGGCTTTTGATATATCAAGATTTAGCAAAAATCCTTCAGTCTTAAATTCCACCGAGTGGATATTCTCATGCATAGTTACAATAGAATCAAGGATTTTTTTGCCAGAAATGAAGCCATTCTGTTGAGGCAAAATCAACGAGGGAAAGAGAATTAAAAGTCTTGTAGTCAAAACCTTGGAAAGATTTTATAGATCTAATTACAAAGGCTTATGGGTTTGAAATCCTCAAAGTTAATCGCTCCAAGCTTCTTGGGAATAAGAACCAAGAAGGTGGAATTCAATTCTTTTAGGAGGCTTCTAGAACCAAAAAATTCTTTAATGGCGTTCACCACATCATCTCCAAAAATCTCCCAAAACCATTGGAAGAAAAACAAAGGGAAGTCGTCTAGACCCGGGGCTTTACTCCATCAAAGGAGAAAAAAACCTGCTTGACTTCCTCATTGGTTGGAATAGAAGACAACATAGAGTTATTTTCCTGATTGATAACTTTCGGTATAGCCTCAACTAACTGATCTTGATCATTTTGATTAACTTCATCACTCTCAAAAGGAAGGTTTCTGAAGAAAGAAACAACATGCTTCCTAATATCCTCCTCCTCCTCGTAACTGATACCATTCATTTAAATTTGAGTTATTTTGTTGATTGCTCTGTGTTTTGAAGCTGCAAGATGAAAATACTTGGTATTTTTATCCCCTGCAGATAACCATAGTGCTCTAGATCTTTTCCTCCAGAACTCCTCCTCCTTTCCAATGATGTCATGCATCTTGATGAGTAGTTCATTCTCTCTTTCCTTTGTATCATTGAAATAACCCTCCTTCTGGATTTTATATTGAATCTCCCCCAGATCCATCTGAAGGTTAGATTTGATCCTAAAGATGTTCCCAAAGGACTCCTTTTTCCATTTTTTCAAATTACATTTCACTTCCCTTAGTTTTTTAGCTATTCTAAACATAGCAGTGCCAGAAACACTTAAATTCCACCATTTCCTAATTTCCTCTTTAAGAGTAGGATGAGAGAGCCACATTTTTTCAAATTTGAAAGGGATATTTTTCTTCTTTTTTATAGGATCCACAACAAAGCTAATAGGTAAATGATCTATCTAATTTGATTTGTATTAAATCCAATGATTGGAGACTAAAGATCTATCTAATCTGACCTATATTAAATCCGTCCCCTTTCTACGATTTGACCAGGTATAGGATGCTCCATGTAAGTCCAGGTCAATCAGCCCCTAGTTGCCAATGAAATTCTGAAGATCCTCTTTGCTCTCCGCATTGATCTGAGAACCTCCAAATTTTTCTTCATTCATTAAAGGTGTATTGAAATCATCCATTACAGACCAAGAATCTATATCAAAAATCCTCCTAAAGGAAACCAGCTCCAACCAAAAGGATTTTCTAGTTCCTTTTCCATTGGGGGCATAGATATTCAATTGGATCCAGCTAAAGTTGTCCCTAATATGTGTGAATTTGGTGGCTATATGATTTGTACCTTCCAAAATCGGATCCCCTTTGATTATGTGACTATTCCACAAGGTAGCAATACCTCCAGAAGTACCATTCAAATTTTTTCCATTAGTGCTACAGTGCTGAAAAAGTTTCACCTTTTTTACTTTTTCTTTTGACATTTTAGTCTCCTAAATGAGGAGAATATCAGGCTTGTGATCTCTAACAAAATTGCGTAAAACATCCTACTTGTGGGGGCTATTGAGTCCCCTAATATTCCAAAACATAATCTTCATGAATTACCAGGAGACTTGAGGCATTCCAGGATGGTTTTTTGAGATCAATCCGCTATTTCCTCAAAACTATTATGCTCTCTTATCCATTTAGTAGATTTTTTTCCTCGAGAGTTATTTAATGCTCCACAGTATGCCTTTGCTTTGGATCTAGTGGAAATACCACTTGGAGTCTTCCAAAGCTTTTTCTTTCTTTCTTTTTCTTTGGTAAGTCATCTTCTTTATCAGTCTCTTCTTGGCTATCTATCTCTTTACTAGATTCCCATTCCTTATCATTTAGGATCCTTTGTTCCCAGGGTAATGTTTCCATAATACCATTCACCTAAAGAGACAAGAAGTTACTGGAAAGATCAAGAGAATGGTCTAGGTTTTCAAGGGAGTCCTTAACCACATCAAAAGAGTTAAGATCCATACAATGCTCTACACACGGAGGAGAGAGACCTTCTGAAGAAGGGAGAGGGATGTTTAGTTCCAAAGACGAACCCTTAACAGGAATATCCTCCAGACCTGGAGTCTCATCATTTTTCTCAGTTGGGAATGGTTCTTGGGAAAAGGGTTTTGCCTTTTGGTTCAAATTTTCTTCCCCAGCCGACTAATTCTCATTGGATCCATTTTTCTTTGTTAGTAAATTCTTCACAAATTTCAATTGTTGGGGTTCCAGCGGAATCTCTCCATTATTTTCCATGACTTTGTCATCCTCATTAGAAGCCCTCTAAACAATAGAATCTTTGTTTTCCAAGCTATCTCCTCCTGATTTCTTTCGCCATATCGATTTCAAAGAACCAGCTAGTTTCTCTTTCTCTTTGGTGGTATTTAAGGGGCATTTTTTTTCCCAATCCCCCATTTTTCTACACTTAAAACAGGAAAACGGGATTGTTTCAAACTCTATATCCTGCAACCAAGATCCCAGTTTCGACTGGATCTCAATCAATGAGGGAAGGTCAACATTCTGAGAAATCCCCACACATATTCTAGCAAAGACTAGTCTCTTTTCTAGCTGCTATCATTGAGTCAATAGAAAGGATCTCCCCAAAGGAACTTGCAATACCATAAAAGATATCCTCATTCCAGTATTCCAAGGGTAGGCCCAAAAGTCTAACCCAAACTAGGATATTCTCAAAAATGGAGTCCAAGAGCTCAAAGTTAGAGGACCACTTCTTTAGATCCAGGGAAGATTTCCCTATGACCCAAGGACCCCCACTTCTAACAGCCAAGATGTCCTCTCTACAAGTGAATTCAAACGCAAAGAACCCCTTTGGAAGAGCAGCAATTGAGACTTTTCCATTCGTTCTCCATTTGTTTTTAACAAACTCCCTAACCACCTCAATGTTTGGTCTAGGGCCCACAATATTGTCTTTAATAAAGATATTGTAAATTATTTTTATTTTATTTTATTTAAAGATTATTTAATAAGAAAATAAAATATTAGTATTTTATATTAAAAGGAATAAGAATGCAATAAGAAAAATGGAAGGGAATGATATAAGAAAAGTTAGCATCATATAAAATCCTTTAGGTAAGGAAAGCTGAAAAGAAATAAAATCCAAGAACAATAAACTTAAATTATTTCCTCCCCATACCTTACCAACATTTTGCATGGAAGTCTTTTGGCTAGATGCGAGCGAAGGTAAGGAATTTTGCTTACACTGTCATTTTCTCTTGCTTAAAATTTTCTAAAGCTTTTTATTTTTGGACTGTTGTCAATTTGGTTTTTACAGGGAGAGAGATGGCAACATTACTATGAAAGGAAGGTTCTCAGCCAGGCCAACATCTCTTGCTTATGTATATCATACCTACGTGGAGCTTTTGGGTTTGGCTATCAACAATACAAAAGAATCCCACTTATTTTATGGTGCAGACTAGAGGAATATGCCACTATATATGAAGATGCATAAATGCTACGTTGTTGTGTGTAACCAAGAAAACTTGTAGAAAGCTATGATATCATTCAAATAGGGAAGGACTCGGGTGTTACCACCAGTGATAAAGTCAAGTAAGTAAGAATATTCTTCCAAATATTTTGTGTAAAGATATCATAGGATTTTGCAATTTAAGCATTTAATAGACAAAATGTTGGAGTACAGTTAACACTGAGATGGGGGGTGAATCAGTATTAACAAACAATTTAACTCTTTTTATTTCTTTTAATAAATTTCAGATCATGAATGAACTTATGCAATAAGAAACAAATGAACAGATAATGAAAAGATAATGAACAAACACTTATAAGAGATTGACACAAATATTTTCTTGAGTGGAAACCCTCTTGGGGAATAAAACCACTCAAACTTGGCCTCACTGGCCTTATTTGAAAATATTCTTTGTACAAAGCCTCACTGGCTAATTTGTCTCACTGACTGGTCTCACTAATAATGGTGCTATCTCATTGATAGTCTTATAGTGCTATCTCACCGATAGTGTTTTGAAATATACAAATATGAAAGAATTGTAAATACAGAGTTGATCTTTGTTTCAATAATTATATACTCTGTTCTATAATGACCTCAGAATCAGAGTCATAAATCCCAACTACACAAAACAATGTATATATTTCCTTTCTGATACATATATTATGTTCTTTTCACAATCTATCATCAACATGAACATGAGCACAATGAAGTTTTTAACATGTTCTCTGTTTTCAAAAAAAGAATTAGGAAAACCCTTTTGAAAAATTGAATCACCAACTTCCATCCTTATGTAACCGCTTTCTTTAACAAGTACCAAAATGATAATGATACTGCTCAATTCCTTAACAATATAATGCTTTGCTGAAATACATCATGTGATGTGATAAATGAAATAATTTCTTACAAACCCTTGACAAAAAACATGTATTTACAGACCTGACTTAAGGGTAAACATAAACATGTTTTTTCTACTTCTTTATACAACTCAACAAAAACAACTTCTAAAAAAATTGCCCGGAAACCCGTTAAGGGTTTTTAAAAAAACATAATTATCAACTTCAAACCCGACATTAAGATTTTGAACATATTTCTCAAACAAATACTCACATCATTAACAATTGTTCAACCTCAGAAACCACAAAAAAATAAGAAAGATTACACCTAGGGTCAAAAGAATACACGCAAAAATTCTTCACTGTTTTGCTTTTTACTGCAACTTGTCCATGTAGCCGACATCTGAAACAAGCTTTTCTTACCACCATCGCCATAATTAGGTTAAAAAACCCTAAAAAATAAAATGAATCCATGCTCATGGAAGTCTCAAAGAATCCTTTTTACTTCAACTGAATGTCTTTTCAAGTCCGAGCATTATGATAGGAAATAATGCCCATTCAACAAACAAAATAATCTCCACCGACAATTCAATGATTTTTTTTTCACTTTATAAAACACTATCATTGCAACCTTTTACTATTTCATTATTTTCTTTGAGAAAACATATTTTGCCACCTATCAATGATTCCAAACCTTATTTGTAGCTGCAATATGTTGCCTCATAAAAATATAATGTTCCTTTTGAACAAGCTTTGGATAAACAACTTATCAATCATTGGAATATGCCAAATGCAAGTGATGACACCAAGATAGAGCGGAATAGATATATAAACTCATGCAAGAAGAACTAAACTAAAATATCACCATGTGCACAACTTGATGCCTCAACTTTGGTGTTATGACATTAATGACAAATAATACTGAGGGACAACAAACTCCCCCTTTGGCATTGATGTCAAGCACAAAAGTTAATCAATAATATCATAGATGCAATATACTTGTCCTAAACATGATGATTGCATGAAGTACATATCCATCCTATCACATATCTGAGAAACCATCAGAACCAATTGAGAAACTACATAATCAAAGCATATCACTGCCATAACATAATCTGAAAACTCAATACTACAAAATAAACCTCCAAATTCTCCCCCTTTTGACAAAATTCCAAAGAGAAAATGAACCAAACATGAAATGTGCTCATAATGCCAAATAAATACTAAGGGATAAAAGAATATGCATGAATTTCTCCCCGTATTTGAATGCACAAGGACAAAAACTGAAATCACTATTAGATTCCTCAATCATTGTCCACATGTACTTATTTTTACTACCCTTGATGAAATGTCAAACCAACAACCACACTAATGAAATCAATAAACCTGCACCATATAAATAATACACTGACAAGACATCACCTGTATCACATATGTCATCACCTGTACTCACTTGTACCAAGTAAGAGCAAAGCAAGAATATCACTGATTCAAGTGTACTGTACAAAGAGCAAGTATGAATACCAATATAGAAGAACCAAGTATCCATCACTATAAGCACTGTCACATTCAAAAGTAGCACTATCAGTTTGGTACAAGTAAAACGAAAAGATCATTGAGAAACCCTATCATCCATCCTTGAAAGTTCTCAAATGTCCACTAGGATTACTAAAAACAAAGGAAACTAAAAAACACCAAGAATCTTTCAAAGCGAAGACATTAAAATATCATGCAATCCTATCCACCTGAAGCCACCTGTTACCATGTCAAACTACCATATAAAACCTCAACCAAATATCACTATACATGAAACATTTCAAATCAAAGCATATACCATTAGATCTTGTGCACTGTCTCAACCACTGTGAAAATGGATAAACCCTTGGCAAAAATACATGTCACTGTTAACTCTTTGAGAACTATTATCATATGACAAAGATATAACCACTGTAAACTTTTCCAAAAAAAACTTTCACAAAATACAAAATCACCTTATCCATCATCAAATAATTGTATCAAGTGTTGAATGCACATACCAATTATAAGTACCTATCAATCTACAGTGTTATGAATATACACATGCTAAAATATAACTGTCAAGGAAACACAAGAAATGGATAATCACTGCAATGTGTATTGGTATGATTGCAATCATCAACTCATTATGCCACTATAATACAAACCACTATCATGAAGATTGAGACTTGTAATACAACTTCATGTTGTCACTGTTTATCAAGCATAATTTGTCTACTACATTGTCTCCATCTGTAGCTTTTACTGATGCAAGAATATGAGAAATAATATCCAGACTAAACCATCAAGGTATGGTGTCCAATCTATCATCTTGAATCCATCATGATCAATATTACATATACCAACAAAGATTACGATTTCACAAACACTGCTCATATATCTGAAATTTTTGTATAAACACTATACTTAACTTGTTCCTTTGGTAGAAAGAGAGCAAAATTGTAAAAGATAGAACAACTGAAATAACTACGAATTTTACAACCTTCTTGGTTGATATCCATGGGGTTTAATGTATAATACACTAATCATTTCCCCATGTCTTTATGCTGCTTTTTAAATACTTAGAAATGATTCTTGTCCAGCATGCACAAGACTTAGTCCTTCCTCTTCTTTTCCTTGATTTATTCTCCAAACTAGTATAGAATTTTTCTTTTTATATGACAACTGATTAGGAATCTTTTTCCAATCATTTTTCTTTGCATACGTCCAACATTCTCTTGCTAGGTGACCAAATTTATTACAATTATAACATACATTATTATAGTCCTGATAAACATCTTTATCTTTATTCCTACTAGGACCATTTTTTTCTTAAGTTCTACAGTTTCTATCTCTATGACCATAAGCATGACACCAATAACAATAACCATGAAATTAAGAATAGTTGTACCTCATTGAATGGTGTTTCCTAATGCCACTTCTTTCTCTCCTTCTATTAAAGACCTAAACTTATGTCTAATCCTCATAAACAACAGCATGATAACTCAAGTCTATCTTCTTCCTAGGTGTCTTTCTTGTTTTGGAACACTCTCCTTCTTCATAACCCAAGCTTGTGGTGTCCTTATAGCATTTTTTTTTCTCATCATTTCATTCAAACATTCAGTGTTCTTTTCAAACTGAAAATTTTTGTGCAACTGAGAAGATGTCTTATCCAATTCCTTATTCAAGGAGACTATTTTTTATTCTAGTCTTAGACATTCATTAATTCTAACTTCAAGATCAAATCCTGCAAAATCAACTACTCTTTTGGTTTCTTCTATTTCTCTCTTTAGGATAATAATTAGCTTATTTGAATCTTCAACTTCACCTCTTAATCTATAATCAAATTCCTTGCCTCTTCAAGTTCTAAGGAGCCTTTTGCAAGATTAGAAAGTGCCTTTTTCTTGGAGTCTTCTTCTTGTTGAAGTTTCCTTTTTAAATCTCGGTTCTTTCTTCTAAGTTGCTTAATTGTATCTAAAGCACACAGGAGTTCACCTTCCAAATCAACCTCACTTTCATGTTCATCATATTCCTATTCAAAATTAACTTCACCTAATAAATGATCTTCTTCATTAATTTCTTGGACACTTGAATGTTCATTAGGAATCTCTATAGACTTGGACTCAAATTGATTTTCTTCAGAACTATGAAGATCTAAACCATCATCACTCTTAGATGAGCCATAACTTGTTTCATCCTTCAAAGATATCTCCTCTTGCAACTCACTATTTTGATTCATTTCAATCAATCTATCCCAAAATTCCTTTGCATCCCTGCAATGCATAACCTTAGCAATAATTTCATTTGGTAAGCTACTAAAAATAGCATCTATAGCCCTAGTATTGAATTCAAGAGCTTTCTTCTCCACATGTGTGGAAGGAGATGTCATAGATATAGTGCAACCTCTCTCTACTGTTGCCCACACATCAAACCCTAAGGAAGACAAATATGTCTCCATCCTACATTTCCAAAAAATAAAGTTGGTACCTTCAAACTGATATGTTCTAAATGTATGATACTCTATCATTTCTGAGTTATTGTTTATGGTCTCTTCTTCATTACTATTCATATTAAGTTCAGTTAGAGCATCATAGTTAGTATTTTTTTGTGAACTTCTTTTTCCCTTATTCCTTCTACTTTTTGTCATTAGCACTCCCAAAAAAAATCCCCTAGTTGACTCAACAACAAGGTTTGGCTATGATACCAATTGTTGGAGTACAATTAACACTGAGAGGGGGGGTGAATCAGTGTTAACAAACAATTTAACTCTTTTTATTTCTTTTAATAATTTTTAGATCATGAATGAACTTATGCAATAAGAAACAAATGAACAGATAACGAACAAACACTTATAAGAGATTGACACAAAGATTGTCTTAAGTGGAAACCCTCCTAGGGAATAAAACCACTCGAACTTGGCCTCACTGGCCTTATCTGAAAATATTCTTTGTACAAAGTCTCACTAGCTGATTTATCTCACTGACTGGTCTCACTAACAATGGTGCTATCTCATTGATAGTCTTATAGTGCTATCTCACTGATAGTCTTATAGTGCTATCTCACTGATAGTCTTTTGAAATATACACATATGAAAGAATTGTAAGTACAAAGTTGATCATTGTTTCAATAATTATAAACTATGTTTTGCAATGACCTCAGAATCAGAGTCATAAATCCCAACTACTCAAAACAATATATATATATATATATATATATATATATATATATATATATATATATATATATATATATATATATGCCTTTCTAAAAATATTATGTTCTTTTCACAATCTCTCATCACCATGAATATGAGTATAATGAAGTATTTAACATGTACTTTGTTTTCAAAAATAGAATTAGGAAAACCCTTTTGAAAAACTGAATCACCAACTTCCATCCTTATGTAACCGCTTTCTTTAACAAGTACTAGAATGATAATGATACTGCTCAATGCCTTAACAATATAATGCTTTGTTGGAATACATCATGTGATGTGATAACTGAAATAATGTTTCACAAACCCTTGACAAAACAAATGTATTTACAGACCTGACGTAAGGGTAAACATAAACATGTTTTTTTGCACTTCTTTATACAACTCAACAAAAACAACTTCTAAAAAAACTGCCAAGAAACCTGTTAAGGGTTTTAAAAAAAAATTATCAACTTCAAACCCAACATTAAGATTTTGTACAGATTGCTCAAACAAATACTCACATCATTAACAATCGTTCGATCTCAGAAAACATAAAAAAATAAGAGTACACCTGGGGTCAGAAGAATACACCCAAAAATTCTTCACTGTTTTTCTTTTTACTGCAACTTCTTGTCCATGCAGTCGACATCTAAAACAAGCTTTTCTTACCACCATCACCATAATTAGGGTAAAAAACCCTAACAAATAAAATGAATCTATGCTTGACATCGATGTCTCAAAGAATCCTTTTTACTTCAACATAATGTCTTTTCAAGTTTGAGCATTATGATGGGAAAGAATTCCCATTCAACAAACAAAATAATCTCCACTGACAATGCAATGATTATTTTTTTTTGACTTTATGAAACACTATCATTGCAACCTTTTTCTATTTCATTATTGTCTTTGAGAAAACACATTTTTCCATGTATCAATGATTCCAAACTTTATTTATATATGAAATATGTTGCCTCATAAAAATATAATGTGCCTTTTGAACAAGCTTTGGATAAACAACTTATCAATCACTGGAATATGACAAATGCAAGTGATGATGCAAAGATAGATCAGAATAGATATATAAACTCATACAAGAAGAACTAAACTAAAAGATCACCATGTGCACAACCTGATACCTCAACTTTGGTGTTATGACATTAATGCCAAATAATACTAAGGGACAACACAAAATACCAACTCAGGGTCTGCCCATATACACCATGGATTGCGCCAGAATGGGCCACTCCACCTGCATGCCATGTTTTTCTGAAAGTTTCTAACCTAATAAAATAGAAT
This sequence comes from Sequoia sempervirens, assembly GCA_007258455.2. Classification (NCBI taxonomy): domain Eukaryota; kingdom Viridiplantae; phylum Streptophyta; class Pinopsida; order Cupressales; family Cupressaceae; genus Sequoia; species Sequoia sempervirens. The sequence goes on from VDFB02281492.1 coordinate 243,660,800, forward strand.
TATTTTTTGAATATAGGGTTGCTCTGTGATGTTCTTAAGTTTTCTCACCTTCAATAAGTTTCTTTGTAATCTATGTGAAACCAAATTCTAAAACCTCTTCTAGTCTAATCCAGTAGCTCCAAACCATTGGAGCACGACAGAGAGGAATGATTTATTCAGATAATTGGGTTTTGCCATTGCAGAAGTGTCACCATTTAGAGGGGTGCAACCACCTCTACTACAACCCCAACATGTGGTAGTATTTTAGCAGAGGCAGAATGTTCTCAAAATAGATTGCATTATGTCTGGAATAGATCTAGAAAAAATACAGAGTAAAAATAGAGAAAAAAGATGGAGCATTCGAGCTCATTAATGTTCTAATTAAAATGCTACAACTAACTCCCTGACTACATATGTGTGAACTTAACAAAAACTAAAACATGAGTGATGTTTATAGGTGGAGTCAATAATTACATCCAACACTCTCCCTTAATTTTGACTCCATTTTCATTACAATGTTTTTAGCATTGACAATTCCTAATTGTTGTTTTTGAAATTCAAAGTTTTATTTTTCCAATGGCTTAGTAAATATGTATGCCAATTGATCTTTAGTGTTTCAAAACTGTAGACTAACTACTCCATTGCTAACCAACTCTCTAATGAAGTGGTAACGAGTGTTGATGTGCTTGGTCTTCTGATGGAAAACATGATTTATGGAAAGTGTTATCACTGAGTTGTTATCACAAAAGATGTAATTGGCCCCTTCTTCTTTTTTGGTTCAATATCACTTATTAACCTCTTCATCCATATAGCTTGACAAGCTACTGATGTAGCTACTATGTACTTTGTTTCTGCAGATGAAATGGTGACTATGGGCCCTACTTCTTGGACGGCCATGAAATTCCATTCCCAAACAAAATGCATAACCTAAGGTACTTTTCTTATCATCAACACTTCCTGCAAAGTCACTATCTGTAAATCCAATGAGTTGGTTGTCTTCAAAACCTATATACAAAATAACATGTTGTGTTGTTCCTGCAATATATCTTAATATTCTCTTCCCTACCTTCCAATGGTATTCCTTCGGTGACTCCATGAACCTAGAAAGAAGGCTAACTGCAAACATAATGTTTGGCCTTGTTGTTGTCAAACACATTAGGCTCCCTATTAACTGCTTGTATGATGTAGAGTTTACTACTGCACTTTCATGATTTTTGCTCAATTTGGTACCGGGAACAATAGGAGTATTAACTATCTTGCAGTTATTCATTCTGAATTTGGTCAACACATCATGTGCATACTTCTTTTGGCTGATGAAAATACCCTGCTCAGATTGCTCAATTTTGAGGCCTAGAAAATACTTCATGTGACTGAGATTGGTCATTTCAAATTCTCTCTCCATAGCAAGCCTAAATTCCTCAAGATGCAAATTACCAATGTATAGCAAGTCATCAACATAGATACATACAATAGAATTTTACCTTGGAAGTCTATCTTTGCATACAATGTAGGTTCATTATTGTTGTGCTCAAACCCTTTGTTAAGTAGATAAGAATCTATTCTACTATTCTATTCCCTTGGTGCCTATTTCAATCCATATAGGGCCTTTTTCAGTTTATAGACCTTATGTTCCTGTCCTTCAATCTCAAATCCAGGTGGTTGTTCAACATATACCTCTTCATTCAAAATTCCATTTAGAAATGCAAACTTGACAGCTGGCTGGTAAACTGACCAATGGTGTTTTGCTGCTACTGCTAACACTATTCTAATTGTGTCCAATCTTGCCACTGGTGCAAATGTCTCTTTGTAGTCTATGCCAGGCTGCTAAGCAAAACCTTTGGCTACTAGTCTTGCCTTATGCTTCTCAACTTGGCCTTTCTCATCAAGTTTTGTTTTGTAGACCCACTTAACTCCTATGCTTGTTTTCTCTTGTGGCAAGTCTACTAAGTCCCATGTGTCATTCTTCTCTATGGCTGCTATTTCATTGTTCATGGCTTCTACCCACTCTTTTTTTTTAACTACTTCAAAAAGTATAGGCTGACTAGAAATCAAGGCAAACATTATTTGTTCTTATTGTCCTATTGTTCATATATCTCTATTTGTTTTGGTTCCTAAGTTCTGCTATTGTAGGGTCTAAATCATTGTTGGAAGGATTGTGCACTTGTTGTCCTTGATTTTTTTATGTTGCTGTTGGAACTTGCAATCTGGGTAGACTCTGTCTTGGCTACTCAATATCTGCTGGTGTAAATGTGTGTGGAGCAATTTGACTGTCAACTGTTCCACCATCTTTTTCATGCAATGCCTTATCTTCAAGAATCTTCACATCTCTAGACACTATTGTCTTCTTGGTAATTGGATTATATAGCTTGTAGGCTTTTGACATATCATTATAACCTACGAGTATACACTTCTCGCTTCTATCATCCAATTTCATCCTTAACTCCTCAGACACATGAGCATAAGCTACACTTCCAAAAATTCTCAAATTTGTTACATCTGGTTTCACTCCACTCTAGGCTTCTATAGGTGTCTTGTCCTTTACACTTTTTGTAGGTGATCTGTTCAGGATGTACACTAAACATGCAACTGCCTCTACCCAATAATCATTTGATAGGTTTTTAGCTTTTAAAATATTCTTTGCCATGTTCATAATTGTTTGATTCTTCCTCTCTACCACTCCATTTTGCTATGGAGTGTACTTGGTGGTGAATTGTCTTTGAATGCCCTATTCACTACAATATGTTGCAAAAGCTTTGGAGTCATATTCACCTCCTCCATCAGACCTTAAAACTTTAATCTGTCTACCACTTTGTTTCTCTACCATTGTTTTAAACTATTTGAATCTGTCAAAGGTGTCTGATTTGTTCTTAATGAAGTACACCCAAGTCATCCTACTGCAATCATCAATAAAGGTTAAAAAAAAATAACTCCATCCTATAGACTCTATTTGCATGGGACCATAGAGATTATTATGCACTAGCTCTAGTGGATCTTTGGCTCTGTAGGTTGTTGCATTTGGAAAGGCACTCCTTTGGTGTTTGGCTATTATGCAGTTTTCACAAGGATTATGGTGGACATCAATTGTTGGTAAACCTAGGACCATTGACTTTTTCTACAACTGATCTAGACTGTTAAAGGCTAGGCGGCCATATCTGAGGTGCCATAACCAAGTTTCATCAAAATTGGTAGCATAATGAGCATAAGATATGGATTGTTTGACACTTCTTAGGTTTAGGGGATACAATCTGTTTCTAGTCATTTGGACTCTTTCTATGACCATTTCACTTGCCCAGGGTTTATCTAATATAGTACATGTGGAACCTTTAAATTTAACTTCAAACCCATTCTCACTCATTTGGCCTACACTCAATAGATTGTGTTTTAGGTTCTGAACATAATAGATATTATGGATATCCCTCTTTTCATTCTGCTTGTTTACTACTGTAACAACAACTCTTCCTAGAGCATGTACCAAATGGTCATCTCCTAACTTGATCTTGGACCTGACTATGTCATCAAAACTAGTGAAAACATTTTTATTACCTATCATGTGATTGTTGCAGGCACTGTCCAATAGGCACGTGTCTTCAGTGTTATTGTCTTCTACTACTAAGCATGATAGAAACATTGATGGGGTTCCTTCTTTTGTGTTGGACACATAAGCTCTGCCCCTGGTCTGGTCTACTTGCTTCTTTCTACACTCACTCTCATAGTGTCCATATCGTTTATAGTAATAACATTGTATATTTGACTTATCAGCTCTACCTCTTCCTTCATTACTCATGCCTCTTCCTCTTTGGTTTTGAGGCTGTGACAAAGGCTACTCTAACTGATTCTCAACACTATCTCTATTGTCAGACTGGGAAGAGCTTCGACCTCTTCTGCCTCTTCCTTTACTAATTGTGGTGTTTGTAGGGCAGTTTCCAAAGATTCATTTTTATTTTGCATTCTGGACTTGTGGCTCAACATTGAACTAGTCAACTCTTCTATGGAGTACTGAGAAAGATCCTTACATTCTTCGATTGTAGTCACCAACATATCATATGAGTGTGGAAGACTTTTGAGAATCTTCTCCACAACTTTCATGTCTGTGATGTCTTCACCATAGGCTCTTAGTTGCTTTACTACATCCATGGCTTAAGACATGAACCGATCTACAGTTTTTGTGTCTTTCATTTGCAAAGTTTTGAACTTTTTCCTCAATATCTGCAACTTAGCATTTTTGACCTTATCAATTCCTTGATATGCAGTCGTAACTATCTCCCAAGCTTGATGTGCGCTGGTTGCTGCTACTATTTTGGGAAAGATGGAGTCCTCAACTCCATTGTGTAGATTCCATAGGGCTCTAGAATCTTTCCTTTTGTTCTTTGCATTCTCATTCCTCTGTGCATTGGTCATCTACACTGGGTTCTTCATATTTGGTGACTACGGCCTCCCAACATTCTAAGTTTTTCAAATAACTTTTCATTTTGATGGCCCACATGGCATAATTTTTTTCATATAGTATTGGTCCCTATGTGCTAGGGTTACTAGTGGATACCATGACTATTCCAGTCTATTCGTCCTTTTCTTAAGCTAATAAATACGATATCATTTCAAAAGTGCAGAGATGTGTGATTAGCTTAACCCACTCTTCTGCTGAAGAAAACCTGTGTGCGCTGGCATGTTTTCACTGTGGTGGGTTCTGTCTCTGCAGAGGTCGAACTTGACTGGTTCACTTCAACACCCGACTGTGCTGTAAGCTGCACGTCTGGATCAAATATCTCTGCCTAGGAACATTACGGTGTGCTCTGATACCATGACAGTATTTTGGCAGAGGCAGAATGTTCTCAAAATAGATTGCATTACGTCTAAAAAAGATCTGGAAAAAATACAGAGTAAAAACAGAAAAAAAAGATGGAACATTCGAGCTCACTAATGTTCTGATTAAAATGCTACAACTAACTCTCTGACTACGTATGTGTGAACTTAACAAAAACTAAAAGTACATGAGTGACATTTATAGGTGGAGTCAATAATTACATCTAACATCATGGGCGTATCCCCTTGCCTCCTCTTCAGACATGCCTTGTATCTATTTTCCCTACGCAAAATTAAAAAAAGAGAAGAAAACACAAACAAGAAAAACTCAATAAACAAATGAGTAAATAATCTAGCAAATGAATGAATTCACTTATGCAGTCAGAGAAATTGTGAGTTTAGTGTTCCTGCTGAAATTTTGTTCCTGCTGTATTTTTTTTTCTCATACAAAATTTCCTCGATGCATATTGCAACCACTATGAGGAAATAACAAGGAGAAATGAAAATACACATAGTAATGTGGAAATAGATAAAAGAAATAATTATGGCAGTGTTAGCACCGTATGAACTTAACAGCCATTGGGACAAATCCCCATAGCTGCCCAGATTTACCTGCCATGAGTAAACGAATGTATGAAGAAAATACTAGAAAATAATTTAGGGTTTCTTTTCTTGTGTTTGGTGTTTTCAATGTGGTTAGTTTTATTTATTTATTATTATTATTTGTCGTATTTATTTATTTATTTTTGCTGGAATGTTTGGAGACTGATTACCCATTTCCTTTAAAAGAATTTTTATGTTTTTTTTTTTTAACAATGCTAAAGTCTCACTATTCCTTTTTGGTAAATAAGAGGCCAAGGCCAAAATTAATTATAAATCAAGATTAATACATCTGGAAACATATAATATGCAGTTTATATGTATCTTTCAAATGCTGCACTTAAACACAGTTTTGAGCATTCTTTCCATAAAGCCCTAAAACTATTTTCAGCATAAAGATATTAAACAGTCTGTAAAAGAACAACCAAAAACATAAACCCTCCACCATTTAATTCTTCCTGCTGCCTAGCAGACTTCAAGCGACGAGCAGCTCAAAGGGATTTAAGAATAACTACAATTTCCATCATTTTCTAACCACCAATTTTCTTGGAAGCCCTCTACTGCTAACTTAGTAACTCATCAGCCTCCTTGTTTGCCTCCCTATAGGTATGGTTGATGGTGTAGCACTCAAAATAAGCTAAGATTGACATTATTCTGTCCAAAAGAGCTTTTAATCTCCAGTTTGGAGTCGTTGCTGATCTTACTGCATTGACCGTTATGGCTGAGTCTCCTTCAATCTCAAGATTCATAACTTTCCTCTTTTTACATTCAATTAGTCCGAGATATAATGCATTGAATTCTGCAATATTATTAGTATCTTTTGAAAGAGGAACTGCTAACTTACCAATGGTGAAGTCTCACTATTTTTACTTTTGGTAAAAATTTGGAGTTTATTATTCACAGTTTAGATATGACATCTTAATGTGTAGTCCATGTTAAATTACAAATTTGGAATAAGTTTAAATGGAACTGTATTTTTAATGCTGCATCAATACACAAATGTTAGAATGGTGCATATATTATTATTTATATCCTTCCATTTTCTTTTCTCTTCACCGTTGTTGACAGTCATTGCATCTTGAAGATCTCTCCTTTAATGATTGCAGTGTAGAGCAAAGTGAAAACTTATTCATGCTATTGCTGCTACTCATTGGACCCGCCTTTAGTTCTTGAGGAAGATCCTTGCCATACCTTTTCAGCTCACGTGTAAATGATTACTCATGGATGATTTTACCTTCCTTGTGATGATTCATATTTAATCTTATATCATCTAGATGTGTCCTTGAACTAGTCACTTGCCTCTCCTGTCATATTATAATTTGTTTGTTATGTTACTATTGTACTGTTAATGAGAAAATTTAGGGGCCAAATTTTCCATGTGAGAAAAGAAGGTTTGAATCCTCTCAATGTGAATACTTTAATGTTGCTGGTATATTTGCTCTGACTCTGAATAATTTATGTGATTTAATATGTATCTCTTCAAGAAATTTAATATATATATTCTTAATCAGTATCTAATTTTATTATAGGTCATCAATTACCTTTTGTTCTCTTCCAATTCAGAGATATATTGTGTACAATCATACTTCAAAGAATGACTCTTTTGTGATCTCTTTTAGAGTGAAACCTTTTTATTTTGACAGATTTTAATTGAGATTTGTCTGCACATTTTAAAACATCTTTGTGTGATCATTTTCTATTCCATCAAAGAAAACTTGGGTTCTCAAACATGAGTTTTAACTCTTCCATTATTGTGCTTACCTCAACCCTTAGTAAAAATCTTGTACCCTCTGCGCTTAATATGTGCTTTAGGCAAAGTCACTATCATATTTCAGATCTCTGACTACATATCGATATATTTGCACTTTTAATTCATTGTTTTTATTTACTGGTTTCCTGAAATACATCTATCTATTTATTTATTTTAAGCTTTGGGAATAGAATTATTTCTATAGGACCAATAAGTCATGATCTATCAGCCATGTAGGTTTAACACAATTTTTCTATGGGAGGCTCTATTTCAATTTTAAATTGCTTGAGATTTGAACAGCAAGATTTTAACAAGTTTTCTTGTTTCCTAGCATCATTAGAGCAGAAATATTTTTTTAAATTGTTTGAGCTTTGAACAGCAAGAATTTAACAAGTTTTCTTTTTCCTAATATCATTAGAGCAGAAATGTTTAAATTGCATGAGCTTTGAACAGCAAGGGTATAACAAGTCTTCTTGTTTACTGATATCATTAGAGCAGCAATTTTTTTTATTGTTTGAGATTTGAACAGCAAGAAATTAATAAGTTTTCTTATTTACCGATATCATTTGAACAAAAAAATTTAAGTTGCTTGAGTTTTGAACAGCAAGAATTTAATAAGTTTTCTTGTTTGCTGATATCATTAGAGCAGAAATTTTTAAGTTGCTTGAACTTTGAACAACAAGATTTTAATAAGTTTCTTGTTTACTGATATCATTAGAGCAGAAAATTACTCTATTAAAAAGTCGAATTATAACTAGTGATATCTATTGAGACAATATGCTTCATGGATTACATTGTTTTAAGGAAACTAGACCAAATAGGCAGTTGAAGGATTAGTTTAAATTAGAAGGAGATTAAAGTAAGTAGAAATATTATATATATATTATTATTATTATTTAAGTTACTTAATTATGTGAAGAAAATTGTTCTTATATAAAAGGAACTATTCTAGAAAAGATTAAAGCATTATTTAACAAAATAGATCTAATTTGATAGCTTAAGGAAAATGGTATTATAAGGGAGTTAGTAGCATAAACGGAGTTTGAAATTGTGTTAATTAAATATTGTATTTCTCTAAAATTTTGTTTATTTCATAAAGAAAATTTGCGTTTAAGATAGAGTTTGAGCTAGAAATATCATCATCTTTAATAGCTAAATATAATGGTTTGTATAACCTATTAATAGTTAGCTGAATTAGTGATCATTGCAAGTAATTAGAGTGTTAATAAATGTAGTGTAAGGTATAACATAAATTATCTTTGTGAAACTTACTTTCGTATAACCCTTATAGTATGATTGTATAGTGAAACTTTAGTACTAGGGTTTTGGAATGGTTGCTTCTTTGATGATAGATTTTTCTTGAAGTATCGGTGTATAATCTTTTATTTTGATCAAATCAATAGCTTATTTGAAGTTGAACTCATTTGTAACCTTTAGTTTTAGATCATGGATAAAATGGTTATTTGCTTGTTTGATTTCTTGTCATGTCTCTCTTGGATGAATTGTCAATAGACTTAGCTATTGGTCATTGTGTATGATCTTGTATAAAGATGATAATCTCTTAGAAGTTTTGGCTTCTAATCTCGTTGTGATATTGTCTCCTTTACTTTGCACTTGTTGATTTGTGATTATGAAACTTATATAGTCATTTTGCCATCCCATGATGTGAATCTTCCTTTTTTTCGTTAATTTTGTTTGAGTAAACTCTATGCAATGACTTTCTTGTAGTCATATTTCATGTTGGTTGGGAACCCAAAGTGTTTGAATTACCCTCACTGGGAGTTTGTGAATTTTCGGTATTTTTAGGCTTCCAGAGGCAATGGAGAAACTTGAATTTTATTGATTTTCCATGATTGGACCTTTGTGATTCATTGATCCTATTTCTGATTTTTTTGAGTTTTGTGGGTGGTACCTCCTTTATTCTTGTTTCAGTGATATGGAATGGGTTTGCGAGATGGTTCTTTCCTTGCATGTTGTGTGATATGTACTCCTTGATTTTTATGTGAGATGAGGTACACCCCTTGCTTGTTTTTGTTTGGTACCCATAGGGAGTGGCTCTTCATGGGGGTCCAACACACAAAGGGGTTGTTAGGGTAACCCATAGAAGAGTTTCCTAAACAAGTGATAATATAATTAATGAACTAGTAGGTTTGGGTAGATAAACACTAAACAAGATTAAGTATGAGCCTCACCCATACCGTTAGTGCTTTCACAGGCTAAACATGGGATGAAAAGACCTGGTTGGTAAGATCATTGCCTTGTCCTCACAAAAGGTAAGTGGTCTCGCATGAGTCACCCTATGGAGTGGTCGCCTTGAGATAGGCAGCTTGGATAACCATAGATGGAGGCATTACCTTGTGATAGGTTGCCTGGCTAATCCATGTAAGGCCATGCGATGACACTCTCCTATAGTACCCATCTATTTTCCCTTGTTTGGTTGCCTTTGGGAGTGTTGTTTGAATTGTTGATATTGTTGAGGCAATTGGTTCTTGGTGATTGTTTTTGAATCCTCCAAGTCTATCTTTTAGTGTTGTACGCATGCCTCATGGCAACTCGATTGATGTTAATGAACTGGTTCCCTTGATATTTATTGTTGGTTGATGTTGCGATTTCATTTGAAGGCTTTGGATCCTATTGTTCTTGGCACCTCTTATGCTTATTTAGTGTTGATCTATAATACTGGCTTTTGGTTTTGTTAGACTTTTCATTATTTTGTTGTGGCTATGTGATGGCAACGCTATGGGTTGTTATCTTGTATGGTGGTTATCCTTGTTGTGGAGTCTCGCTTGCTATTAGTTCATTTGACTATTTTGGTTGTGGAATGGGGATCTTTCTTGTCAACTCCTAGAACGGGGGGTGGTCTTTCGGGTCCACGTGGTTGGGAGGAATGTGTTATGCACCCCATTAGGTTCCTAGGTTGTGTTTGTGATGCAGAAGTGGATACAGAGTTTCCAATGCTTCACAAGTGGTTGAAGACTACTCTTCACTTTGTACCCTATTCTTTGTTGATGTATCATTTTTGTAGTTGTTGCATCCATTTCCTCTACACGACAGGATGCATATGTACTCCTAAAGTGATGTAATGTACTCTTGAAGTGTTGTAATGTACTCTTGAAATGGCTATAATGTATTACCTTACCTTTGTAAACCTTCTGTGGTAGTCATTATCTAATATGATGTATTTGTGGAAATATACTCCACAATTGACATATCAACTATTAATAAAATGTTATATGTATCTTTTTCACCTCTTTTGATCATGGATGGTTGAATGTTATCTTTTCTTGACTCGTTCATTATTGTTATGATTTTAGTTTTAGGATTTTGTGATGTCATCTCATGTACCCCAGAGGACATAAAAGTCATTGTAATTGTATCATTGCTTTATATACATAATATATTTTCATGTATATCTTATGTATTGTTCTACTTTCAAAAAAAATAAATTTTGGTGTTTTTTTGTCCTTTGGGGTTCACACAATGAGGCGTTACAAGTGGGAGGTAGTTCCTTATTTTAATAGGTTTCCAACAACATAGTCTTGTATTCTAAATGATTAAATGCATGATGTTTTTGCATGTGTTGACTACTTTTGTGAAGCATTTTAGGTTGGTACAAGCTTATTGTCAAGTGAGTTTCCCTTAAAATATAATGCCTACACAATATTGTCTAGCACTATTATTGATTTAATTCCATCTAAGAATTTTATTTATTTTAAATTTATTATGAAGATCCATTAACATACTTGGATATTTTTCACTACTTATTTTTTTTTATAGTTTATCAAATAATAGAGAAAAAAAGAAAAACTTATGCTTAATCTTTATAGATATAAAATAAATCTATAATAAAAAATGATGTGTTTTGTTGAATCTTAATCTTAGGTTATAATCCAATTACTATGAGTCCAAATTTAGTGAAGTTTGTCAATTAAGATCTACCAATAGTAGTGGTTGCACTAGGAAGAGTTTTGAGAATTTTTCCAATTCTTCGAAATAATATATAACTACTTTGTAGCATTTAGATTTGTTTACCAATCTTTGAAATTTTCTCATGGTTAAAAGGAAGATATTATCAACACATTTCTCATCCTCTATGAAAAAGATTTTATATCTGTAGACAAGGAAAATATACCGACATACTTGATCCCGATTACTAACACCATTTCATCCTAAATCATCCCTCAGTCTAACCATTTAATCAAATTCCCTTATTTAATTGAATTCATCAAATTTCCTCTCTTAATTAAACAAATCATTTTATCTAATTAAGTCATTCTCTCTCATTGATTAAATTAATCAATTTGGTTTAATTAACCCTAGCTCTTTATTTAATTAAATAAATTAACTTTACTTAATTAATCTCTAAAGTCTATCTATTAAATTAAATAAATTAAAACCTTGTTTAATTTAATCTAACAAAACATCCCCTTTAGTTAAATAAAACAAAATATTTATTTAACTAGGTCTAAATCATTCTCCTCTCAACTTTGATTTAAATCAACCCATAAATTTAAGTCAAAGTTGTCACATCATCTAATCTCTTATTAAATTAATTAACCCTTGATTAATTTAATCTTGATCCAGGTCCCATCCTCTAGCTTTTGCAACTTGCACATGAAAATAGATTTAACTCATTTATTAAATCCCTATTTTCTCTCAGCATGGCATAATAGGGGAATATTCCTTCAATTTTGAAATCTTTCCACATGGAATTTGTTCTTCCAACAAGACATTTATTTCATCTAATAAGTCATTTTTCTTTGATCCAAGTGGCATTTAAGACATTCATTTTCCCTCTTACATGTCATTTCACTAATTTCAAATATCACCTAATTGCATTTATGGGCACATTAATCAAAATGTGCACATCCTCCACCCATTCACATCTTGACAAGTGGCACTTGGCCATTGGTTGAAAGTTAGTCCCACATTGCTTCATTTTGGGCATTTCTCCATCTTGTCTTTCTATAAATAAGAAGTTTTTCTCCTCATTTCATCATCCACAATTTGAGAAAACTTACAATACTCATTTCCATCTTCAAGCATTATCATTTTCATCAATTTCATCAAGGCATAGCTAGGTTATTGCAGGTTTTCTTCATGGAGTTCATTTGAAGCAATCACCAAGTGGATCAATCATCACAAAATCATCACAAGCTTGCATAGGAGTTGGGAAAGGGCCAATTTCCACATCAAATTGGCACCAACTCCCCCATAAGATCAAGAGATGGCATGTTTTTAATAGGATTTAATCTATTTCCTTGATTTTTGTATTGTGTTCTTGCTTTTATTCCTATTTTGAACATTGCTAATGGATTTTATGGGGAACTTTGGTCTTAACTTGCATTTGAATCTTCTAATGTGTTTGATTATTGTGTTTTGTAGGTACTAAGAACTTGGTTTTACATTTTTGTGCTAGAAAGAGGGAAAATATCACGTTTAGATCACATTTTTATCCAAAATTCTATGTTTTTTTCTATTTTTGTGTGTCTACAGGGAATTTTGTTGCTCACAGTCCAGCGTCACCATATAGGACCACTAGCATTTCAGCGTCGCATATAGCACCGCTTCAAACTTCAAATTGTGATGCCCTGTATTTCCCGCCCATAATTCAAATTTTCAAATTCTGCTGTTGGGTCAATCTGGGGTAGCTGACTTTTTCAAATTTCAAACTACACCACTGATGAAAATGGTGATGCAAACATACTCTCTGGTTTCACTACAAAGCACCACTGATTGACAAGCATCGCTATTTAGCACTGGTGGAGTCCCTCAAACTGTATCACATGTGCAGACTCCACTATTGAAAGGGAGAAAAAAATGCAATTTCATTTTTTATGACATGTGCTTTTTTAATTTTTTATCATCTGGGTTGTTAATGGTTTTTTTGACCTCTATCTTGCAATTCTGACTGGTTTTTTGTAGGTTGGTCTAATGAAAGTAAAGGAGAAAACAAGGTTGAAGGAAGCATAATGACAAGGTTGCAGGAAGCATAATGACATCATTCTTCCATGATACCAAGTGTTTTTGAACACTTTAGTGTTTGTTTAACACTCTTGGAGAGTTCATAACTTCTCTTAAAAAAAAATTATCTTTCATATGCTTAGGACCTACTAAATTTCTTTTGGGCTCTAAAAAGAACATTTCAATTTTTGCTACAAAAGGGCTTAAAAAGAACTTTAGGACAAACTCACTAGATTTGGTTTGAGGATTAAAAATTGAACAAGGAAAATTCCATATTTTGTTTGGTGCAATAAAAAGAATCAAATCATTGCTTTGTAGGTTTAAAATGAACAAGTGTTTCTTTGTCTTGTAATTGCTTACTCAAAGTAATACCATCAAAAAGACATATGTGTTTCTCTCACTCCTCACACTATCTTGAGAATCAAAAGGCTTTTTGTTGGTCTTAAGTTGGGATAAAGTAATTGCCTTCACACTTCATTTTGGGGTTAAAAATTGAACACATCTTGCGAGTGTGAGTGGAACCTATCGCGTGCAAATTCTCTCTTTGTTTTTCAACAAAGATCGATTGAGTTATGGATATTTTTTGTTGCTTTTGTTTACCTTAGAGGGCCTACCTTTTGGGAAAAAGTACTCACCCAAGGGAACGACCCAATCGGTAACACGTTAAAGCCAAGTGTATTTCTAGCTGGGATATAAAAGTGGGTATTTGTTGAAAGGAAAGTATCACATGGTTGGTCCCAACGAGAAGGGCAGCAATGGTCTCTCGCCACATGGGTCAATCCCTATGAATAGAAAGTATGAATTAAAACCCTTGTTTAGAAAGGCTAAAATCCCTATCTATTTGTTGGTGCAAGAACAGTCATTTTGAAGCCGCCCCACACTTTTATGATTTTTAGTAGAAATGGAAATGCCATGGTATTTTCATGGGTACTGATGCTTGGCTCCCTCGTATAAGTGAGTGTCATGGAGGGGAGCCAGTGGGGTCAAGCATCTAACCATTCACTAAAAATAAGCGTAGCTAGACTTGTCCAAGTGGGGACTCAACAAATACAGTCTTTCATATCCATAGGGTTGTGCATGTTCTTGGAAACAAAACACATTGCTTGTTCATAAACATTAGGAAACAAACATTCAACATTTGTCATCAAAATTTCAAACCCTTTAGGAAGCAAATACCATTGACAAATTTCAAAGTGTCATTGCTTGCCCTAGGGATTATATCCTTAGAGGTTTCTAAACACTTGATTTACATCTCAATTTTCTTGCTAAAGTCAACAATAGGTAACTTTTGTCTTCAATTCATCAAAGTTACACATAATATACCTTGTGGAATGAGAAGAAGTTAATACATTAGACATCTAGTTCAAAATATAATCAAGAAGTGTTTATGGTAAAAATAAGTCATTAAGGTAAGCTAAGAACAATTGAACCCCACACATGTGTCTTGAATGATTTCACACAAAAAAAAAAATCCAGAAACCCAAGATCAATGCTCTTAGTGCAAAAGATTTTCAAAAGCATCTCTCAACGCTATACGAATTCAAACAAAGATTACTTTTCAACTTTCACAGAAGAGCTTCATGAAACAATCCCAATTTGTATTCATTCTATTATTGTCATAATCCAATACTTTTTCAACAGTTTGAACATCTTGTTTAGAGAAAATTGTGTTCTTCAAATCCGAGGTCTTGTAAACAAGAGTCTTTTTGTAGGTTCATTTACGATCAAAACCAATCACTTTCATCCATCCAAACATCAAACCAAAATTCATTTCACCGTCAACTCTTGAAAATATTGAAAAAATCCTCCATGTTAAACTTTGGGCAAATCAAAATCAAATCAAAACTAAATCATCTTTTTTTATTAGATGTGTGGAGATCCATCCTTCTCCACATATTTGATCAAATTATCAAACCTTGTGAACAAATTTATGCCTTGATAAACAGCCAACATCTTGGGATTTAGGAATTCATTATCCAAAAATAAAAATCAAACCAATAAAAATCATCTTGTTTGGATAGGTGTGTTTAGATGAATCCTTCTTCTCATACCTAGACAAATTAGCATCTTATGGACAAATTTACTCTAGGACAACATCCAATCTCTTAGAGTTTATGAGTTCACCATCAAAATCCAAATCCAAAACAAATTAATCCCAAAATCAAGCATCAAAATCAAGTCCTAAATTTTAACATACCCTTCAAAATTTCTCAAAAGTTCCAATCATCCATCAATCATCCATCTTTCACATATCTCGTTATCACCCTTTGATCCTTAAATCATCATAAATTTTCTCTTTTGTGACTAGAAATATATCATTCTAAGGAATTAGAGATTCATCTCTTACATTCTTGGAAAATTGATCCCTATTTTATGGTGCAAACTAGATCTCAACACAAGAAGGACATGGAGACCAATAAAGAAACATCAACTTCAAGTCACCTAAGTCAAACCAACACCGAAATGAATCCTGTTGGATCAAGAAATCCCACAATCAATCATCCACTTCCTCAAGAGGAAGGACAAGTGGAAGAGTACCTCACAAACAATCCTTTTGGTATAACCCAAGATGAGATCAATGAGATGGTTCAAAATCTCGAGAATCATAGAATTGTCAACATCAGGATAAAACTCCATCCCTCACAATACATGCTTGAATTGGAAAAACAAGGGGCTAAACTCCCTTATGATTACGATGTGAGGACCATTATGGAACAACCTTTTGAGGTCATTCCTCCAACATCATTTACACTTCCCATATTATCCACACTCTCAATTTCAACAAAACCCCATTCCAAAACATCACTCAACCCATCCCCCAAATCACATCATCAATTGTTCCAACTCAACCCATCATTAACAAGGTGAGTGCATTTCTAAATGCATTACAAACACACCCCCTTGTAAAAAATCAATATTTGGATGCAAACATCATTTTGGGTCAATCCATCCCCCAAAATCCATTGCATACATATGTCCCCATCACCTTTCACAATGACCCATCATCATCATCATTTCATGCAACACCTCAAACCTCTCTCCCCATGACCTCACAAGGAGAAAGTGACCTATTTGGACCAGGGGGAATCTTTGACCCATCATCCTCATCATTCCCCCAAGGAAACATAACACTCACTTTCCCACCACTCCCACCCTTTCCATTAACATCTATATCACCTCTTGGTTTGGGGCTACCTCTACTTCCCTTGACCATCAATCAAAACATCATACAAAATCCTCCCATCTTTCCATAAATATCGCAACAACAAATGGCAACCATCCCCATATCACAAGCAACCAACACATCATCTATCATTCCTCAAAACATGGTCTCTCAAGGACCAAGCATATTGATTGCACCATCCTCTACACAAATCCCCATCACCAATGCAACAATTCTTCTCATCACCACAACAAGCAGCATACCAAATGTGCCACCACCACCACCACTACCGCAATCAAACATAATAATTCAATACAACATTGCATTGCAAGCAGCTCAACAAGCTACCTACCAAAAAACACTACAACAAATGCAAAATTAGCAAGTTGTGCAACTAGTTGCTCAGCAAGCCGCTCAAGCTGCTCAAGCTGCCCAAGCCACACTACAAGCGCAACAAGCACAACAAGCACAATAGGCTTCTCAAGCCCAAGCACTATTGCAACAACAACAAGTTGCACAGGCTGCACAAAAGGCTCAAGCACAAGTGCATGCTCAAGCTTAGGCGCAAGCCCAATACCAAGCTCAAGAAGCACAAGCACAAGCACAGTATCTCGCACAACAACAAGCAGCCCAACAACAAATATATCAGAAAATGTTGAAGCAATACCAAGAACAAGAAGAAGCAACCCAATTAGCAGCTCAACAACAAGCATTGTTGGCTCAATAGCAACAACAAGCTCAGCAACAAGCATTATTAGCACAACAACAATAGGACCAACAACAAGCATTGTTAGTACAACAACAATTGCAAGAATATTTTGCACATCAACATATGCAAACACCATCCACCAACACACAAATCAATCCAACCATCCCTCCAACACCCCCACAGCTCCAAAAAAAATTCACTCCACCCCCTGATCCACAAAATGATGTATCAACAAAAATCAAGTTGCTCTCACAACAAGTGCTTGATCTTCAGTCAGGGAAAACCAAAAAAACATCCAACAACTTGTGTCCTTATCTGTTTGACGTGAGCCTTGCAATGAAACCATTCCCAAGGGGATTTGAGATCCCCAAATTTGATAAATACCATGGGATGAGAAACCCTGAAGATCACATCAGGAAATTCCAAGTGCATTGCATGGAAGTCGCATATGATGATACATATTTGATGCGGCTATTTCCTAGAAGTTTGGTAGGCCAAGCCATGGAGTGGTTCTCTCACCTTCCTCTAGGCATCAAAAAGTTCCAAGAGATAGTAGATGCATTCATAAAAATTACACATTCAATATCGGTATGGATGTCAGTCTAGAGAAACTATCAACTCTTAAACAAGGAAAGAACAAATCATTTGCTTCCTTCCTACAACGATGGCGATCCAAGGCCAATCGGAGCAAATGGGCCATGCTTGAAGAACAAGTGTGCACCATCATCTCCAATTTGGAGGGATCCTTGGCATTTCATCTCAAAGTGCAAGGTATTACCACATACGATCAATTGATCTCCAAGGCACTTAACATTGAACGAGCCCTTGGTACATAGGGAGGGACATAAACATATCCTCAATAAAAAAACAATCGCCCATCCACTAGCTATAATGAAAAACCTCGCACATGGGAAAGAAACAAAAAAAATTACCAACGATGGTGTTTTCAACACCAAATTTGTCATCAGTGCTCCTCGACAAAACACACCAGCACCCCAACAACAACCCCAATACAACCATCAAAACAATCACCAAGATAACATGGTGACTCAGTAGCCAAACAATCAAACTATCAACAATGTGAACAATCAAAGGGGGCCACCCCAGTGAAACAAAAACTCTCCCAAGAAGAAGTACAATAGAGAACCACTTGAGGTCATCATGAAGAAAATTATAAACAAAAACCTCATCAAGGCTCCCACTTATGAGAATTATCAGGAACCAGATGCTAAACCACCTTGGTATAATGAAAACTAGCTATGTGACTTTACCAAAATCAAAGGGCACACCACTAATAGTTACATGAGGTTTAAAAACCTAATCCAGGAACTCATTGATCAAAAAATCATAAATGTGGAGCAGCCAGCAAGAAATCAGAACCTCAAAATTTACATGAATCTGATGCCAAATCATAACAACAAAGGGAACAATAATAATGATAAAGGAAAAGGTACCTTCAAGAGCATGAATCATGTATACGACCTTGTCATCGTATCCATGGATGAATATTGTGCTACTATCACCATTAAAGGATCCCAAGTTGATTGTGGAGTCACCACAAGAGGCAGAAAAATCACCATCGCAGGGTCATCTCAACCAAACAAAGCATCCACCTCAAATCCAAGATATGTTCCCCATGGCTACAATGTCCTAGACTAGCTGACAAGAACACCTGTTCAGATCTCCATCATTAAGTTGTTGAAGATATCTCCTACCCATAGAAAAATCCTTGAAGAAGCATTGGCTTCATCCACCATCTCTGCAGATCTTGATGTTGAACAATTCCAAGCTATGGTCAGAAACATCATTACCCCAAATCTCCTTACATTCTCTGATCAAGATTTTCCTGCTCAACCATCTCACAATTGTGCACTCCATTTGGAAGTCGTAGTGCATAAAAACAAAGTCAAGAGAATCTTGTTGGATGGAGGTGCAAGTTTAAACATTTGTTCCCTCAAGCTCATAAAGAACTTGAAAATCTTTGAGGACTACATTGAAAAAGGGAAAGGCATCACAATCAAGGCCTACGACAATCATGAAAGATTGTCTCAGGGCATCATTCAAATCCGTATTCAAGTAGGGCCAGCAATTATGGAGACCACTTGTTAGGTCCTGGATCTTGATTTTCCTTACAACATTCTCTTGGGGCATCCCTGGATCCATGTGTTGAAAGCAGTGGCATCAACCTTCCACCAATGTGTCAAATTCACATACCAAGACCAAGAGGTCACTATACATGGGGATCCTAAATCATTCTCTTACTACAAGAGCGTAGAAGCAAAATATTACAAAATCCCCCAAGTGCCAAAGAATGATGAAGGCCCATCAAATCCATACATTGATCTAGCTACTCTTGCCTCCACTTCAGCGACAGAGACACCCGCCATCCCTGCCATCTCCAATATCAAGGTCATAATCTAGGAAAATGGGTGTGGAAACTATACAATCCCAAAAAATTCTTTTGTGGTAGGAGAGTTACCACAATCTCCTAGGTCACGAGGAAAACCATAATCAAATGATGCTTCTTCATACCAAACCTTCACTGCAGGATCTTCTAGCTTCAAAAGTTGGGGAGATCTCAACCAAGAGATAATAGAAGAGGACCCATCCCATCTCCTGTATCAAGACAATAGACCAATAGTTGATCTACCTATGGAGGATAGTAGTAAAAGCTTACAAATGATGCTCGCCATGGGCTATGACAAAAACCAAAGGCTTGGACAGAATGATAATGGAATTCTAATACCCATCATTCCTAAGATGCGAATGATAAATCTTGGTCTCGGATGTACTTTGAGTATAAACATATGTGGCCAAAATCCTGCGATTAGAAAATTCAAAACTCCTCAGCAATCTATAGCCACTCTTCGATTATCCACAACTCAAGTCATAGGCAACTTCATAAATGACATCTATAGTAGTAGTGATGATAAGGATTCCATAGCTGACCTACCCATGATTTTCGAGGACACCACACTTCTTATGATTAGTACAATGTCATTTGAGTCAACTAGTCAAACCCATGAAATTCACCTAGTCTACCCACAACTCATCAATTACGACCAATGACGACTTCCAATGCTTGACACATTTGAAAACAATGAGGCGCTCTTAGAATTCATGGGACTGCAGGATAATATTCCATGTGGGGATCATAAAGCTAGATTCATCATTGAGCTGGATACACATGCATACTATAGAGAAATGATTGAATCCCTTAGTCGCAAAAGCAAAAAAAGGAGAATAATCTCTAGGTCCTTGAGTGAAAACCATGTGGCACTCTCTAACTAGAAAATAGTAAAAAGAAAGGACACATCTGACGGTGAAAACCTCTCTGAGGCACCTAAGGATGGGGGATTCAATCTTCCTCTCAGAACTCTACATCAGGAAAAATCAGTGGTTCTAGCCAAAAAATGCAACCTAGTCAACTTGGGAATAGAGCAAACCCCACACATCACATTCTATGTTGAGTCATTACTATCAGAGGAGCAAGAGCTCCTAGCCACCTTTTTGAGAGAACAAAAATTCAACTTTGCATGGAGCTATGCTTAAATGCACGGATTGGATCCAAAGGTCATGGTCCATCATCTAGCAGTTTACCCAAAAGCAAAGTCGGTCAAGAAAAAGCTTGGAAAAATGCATCCTCAGATCGCCCTACTCGTTAAAATGGAATTGAAGAAGCTTCTTGATGCAGGATTCATAAGACCAATCGACTACCCGGAGTGGGTATCCAATCTTGTTCCTGTTTCAAAACCTGATGGGGCCATCATAATCTACACAGATTTCAAGACCTAAACAAATAATATTCGAAAGATGATTTTTTTGTTGCCCAACATTGACATGAATGTAGACATGACGGTGGGACATGAAATGCTTTCTCTGATGGACAGTTTTTTCTGGGTACAACCAAATAATGATTGCCAAAGAAGACCAACACAAAATGGCCTTCACTTGTCCATGGGGGACCTACTGCTGGAACATGATGCCATTTGGCCTAAAGAAGGCTAGGGCCACTTCCCAAAGAGCCATGACATTAATATTTCATGACATGATCTACAAAATTGTCAAAGATTACGTTGATGAAATACTAGAAAAATCCAGAAAGAGGAGAGATCACATAGCAACCTTGAGTGTCATTTTTGGTAGGCGGGAGGAATACAACGTCTGCTTAAATCCAAATAATTGTTTCTTTGGCATAGAGTCAGGAAAGCTATTGGGATACATAGTATCAATGAGGGGTATTGAAATAGATCCAGCTAAGGTAAAAGCAATCCTTGAGATGGAGGCACCCAAAACATTGAAATAGTTGAGAGGCCTCCAAGGTAGACTTCAGTCCATCTGTAGATTCATAGTACAATTGGCAGACAAAAAAATCCCTAATTCTCACCTACTCCATAAGGGGGTAGGGTAAAAGTGTGAGGAAGCCTTCAATAAAATCAAAGAATATCTCCTCACACTATTGGTCCTCATGCCTCTGATCCCAAGCAAGCAACTAATCCTCTATGTATTAGTAACAACAGTAGCCCTCGGTGCTCTCTTCGCTTAGCACGATGAAAATCACTGTAAAACCTCATCATAGATGAATAATACCAAGTATTAAGACTGAATGTGCTGGAGTTGTGGGATGAGCGGCATATGGAAGCATTGAACCATTTGCAGGTCTATCAAAACCAACTGAAGAGAAGCTATAACAAGAAGATCGGGAGCAGGACCTTTCAGGTCAGAGAACTTGTCCTAAAGGAGAACCAGAAGAACGTCCTAAACCCAAATGGAAAAGGAAAATTTGAGCCTAACTACTTTAGACCATTCATCATCATAGTGAGCTATAAGTCAGGGGCATATCAATTGTCAACACCCAAAGGGGAACCACTACAAGAACCCATGAACAGCTCCCATCTCAAAAAAATTTATGCCTAAATATTGCAAGGTATAGAACCAAAAAATCAAAAAATTGTCCTGAAAAAATGTTCACCTTGGTGAAAACCTGGCAAACAAGCATCTTGTTGACAACAAAAAAATCAAAAAATATGAAAAAATCCAAAAAAAATAGAAAAAGGATTGAAAACAGTAAAGAGAAAAAATGTCCTCTAGTGAAAACCATTTCGGTGGCGCTTTGGGCAAGTACCTTGGTGAAAACCTAGAAAACAAGCACCTTGTGTAAATAAGCACTTTCCATCCACCAAGATCTTCATGACTCATTTTGCAGGCTTTCATCATCTATCACATTCCATATCTCCATCCATCATCCATTCATACCCACATCATAGCTTAGTCCTGTGTTCGTGTCATGGTCCCTCCTAGTACTACTTGGCCCATTCTCAAGGACATTTTGTCCTAACTTTATCGGAGTAGTCTATTGCATCACGCTAGGGGTGTGTTTGCACTAGATCAGATTCGTTTATGTTCCTGAAACCCCAAAATCAAAAAATCCAAGAAAAATCATAAAATCATCAAAATCCAAAAAACAAGTTAAAAATTCATTCAAAAAGTAAAAATCAAAGTCGTCTTGTCAAACTACAGGTCTCTGAGCCTTGACCGTAGGAAATTTTTATCTTTGATCATCCCCTGAGACACTTAGGTCAGTCCTTTAGGAGTTTGTCTCAATAAACTGGCAATCCATTTATTCATATCTCATCAATAATCGAGTTTGTGTCAATCAAACTACGTGCTCTTTACGTGTATAACGTAGGTAAGGCTAATATGTTGATCAGCCCCCAAGGCCCCTAGGATAGGTCTTTAGGTCAGTATCTTGGTCAAAATCTTAGAAAACCCCAAAACATTGGAAAATTTGAAAATCAAAACATTTGCAAAATCTAAAAAATACCAAAAATAGCCTCAAAACATTTCAAAAAACTCAAAAAACATCTGGAAATACTTGAAAAATCCATTCATCTCATCTCACTTTTACCCACAATAAACATCACTCATAATAAACAATCATCATCCTCAACCTTTAGTAAAATAGTCAGAAACAAGTCTAGCAGGTCAAAAGTGAAACTCAAACGTCAAAGTCTCAAGTCTAGGTCAGTAAGTAAACAAGTTGGTCACCTGTATGTATCAATAGACTATCATCCAATCAGTCCCATATCAAATCATTTGACATCGTCATGTCCTAGGATGCATCCTTCCTACAATGGACATCAACATCAAGCATCACCATAGTTTAGTCTTGGCTAGCAGTTTTGAAGAACATCAACTTGTTTGTTTACTTTATCTATTCCTTTTGATTTATCTTATTGCGCTCATTCCAAGGACCTCTTGATGATTTCCAAACAAAGGATTTAGAGAGATATGAATGGGGCAACGATCATTATCTTTTATCTGTTGTGCTTGTCAGATATTTTTGTAATATAACTTGGTCATGCATACTTTGTTTAGGTGCAGGGAGGATCTTTTAAGTATCTTGTTTACCACATAGGAAGGCTTGCTTTTCTATGTTTTGGTTTGAGATGTTTGGAATATCTAAACTGCATTTTGAATAAGGTTTTGTATGCCAGGTGTGAACAAGAATACTCCTGTCTTATTGTCGATTCAAACTGCATCACACTAGGTACCATTGCATCTTGGTTCTTTATACCTTGATGCATCGTACTTATGTGTGTAATCAAACATAAGGTAATTGGCCCTTTGAAAATCCTAACTCCTTGGCAAGTAATCATCATCATCATCATCATCATCATCTCATGTCTTGTTGGACTCTCTTGTTTTCTTCTATTTCTTGCTTTTCTCTCTAACATGGCACCATGACAGTTAATCACAAATCATTATCATTGCATCCATCCTGCATCCATAAACCGTCAACATATTGCATATTGCATATTGCATATCATATCACTAACCATTACACATGCATTGCATTTCCATACCTATATCATATAGATTGGTTATTCTAAGCATCTCATAAATCATACATATGCATCCATCATATAAACACAAAAGCGATCATCCCATAACATCATAAACATCATATATCAAAAGCATCCATTTGCATATCATAACCATCATATCATAACACTTACATTTATCATTTCATAAAACATCATCATATCATAGCACCATGTCATCATCATAGCATCATAAAATGCATATCATAAATGAGACAATTACGCACATTACATAATAATATAGAGCTATTAGTCTAAGCATATTGCATATCATAACATTTTGCATACATCCTAAAAACATGCATCAAAAAGATAGTGAAAAAGAAATGCATCGATAAACCATCATAGCATCATATAGAATCATTGCATATAGAAATTAAAAGGCATCCATAATGCATCACATATCATATCATATCGGATCAAAATCATCATCTCATATATCATCAGAATAACTACACTGTCATGGTAAAAAAACTTAGATGAATGTACATGTGTATGTCAATATGTATAATGGCCCATGTAGCTATCAAAAATGAGCCCATGAGGTGCAAAAAGAATCTTGTCTCTGATCAAAATGAAGGCCTAACCATGTTGGCTGCTACCCTCGCCACCTGCTCTCTCTCTGTGATCCTCTACAGGTCTATGGCTAGTCCTCTATGAAAATTTGGCCACTCAAGCTGCTTGTGGCACGGCCTTGTATGAATACAATCTATAATAATTGGCCTCCTGGATGGCCTCCCTATATGCTTGAAGCAACACTGTGCTATGGGATGAAGATTCAGCCATGCTCTCTAATTGCTACCATCAGCCCATCTCGATCGTAACCTGTAACTCGGTGGCCTACCTCTGCTAGACCACCTAATCTTGCTCTACCTGTAACTGATCTCTCTCAGCTATCAATTCTTGTACCTAAACCTACAATTTCAAAATTTGGATGTCTCTAGGGTTTAGCTGGGGAGGTGGCTACACGAGTCGCTGGTCCTGGTCCCCATCTCTGGCTAGTGAGGGGACTCTGTCTCGTCGTCCCTGATCCTGGTCCTACCGGAGGGCATCCTGTCTCTGCTCTCCCACTTGTGGATCTCAGTATAGCTGATCCTGGGGTCCATGATCCTATACCTGATGAATTCATGGTGGCCCACCACCTCCCTGATCTTGACCTTTGTCCCCCCAGTCTCGTCCTACTCCCCTACCTCTGGCTCTCCATCGAGCAGAGGGTGTCCCTAGACCTATGAGTCTCAGTGGTAGCCAAAAATAGTCTTTGTAGGCTTGCATGGTCCTTGGATCTTCCTGTCCCTGTCATATGGCCATGGCCTAGCCACTAGCTACATGAAACTCTGAACTGCCTCATGGGCAGGTATATAGGGGCCCCAGGAGCTTTGGCTTGTCATCC
This sequence comes from Sequoia sempervirens, assembly GCA_007258455.2. NCBI lineage: Eukaryota > Viridiplantae > Streptophyta > Pinopsida > Cupressales > Cupressaceae > Sequoia > Sequoia sempervirens. The sequence continues at coordinate 243,686,039 of VDFB02281492.1, forward strand.
TCATAAAAATGGCCATGTACTGATCATCTGGATGATCCTGTGCCTCTCCAAACTATCCTTGAACCCTACTTGATAGGTACATCTCGAGCATGGTATGCTCCCTACCCTGCATCAACCTGTCCTACCGAGCAAAGAAAATTTGTTGCGCATCATCAAACCATGCGGGTTGTCCAAGATACGACCACCATGTAAAAGCACACATATCATCTAGAACTCTCCTCCAATGAGGAACCTCATGATGTAATGTGTGAGTGAATGAAACACTGCCTCTGTAATGCAACACAACCAGATCATTTGGCTCCATCAAAATTGCAACAATTTTTAGAAAAAGCATAGAGATTTGCTCCCAGGCCCAAATGTGTAAAAGTGTAACCCCCGCCCCAAGTGATTTTCCATCCAGGTAGGCAAAATCATGAAGATTCTTGTACAGTGAGGCTATTAAAACTAGCCCCCATGCAAATAGTGTTTTTTTGGCGGACCATCCGCTCCCAAGCGAACCCCCATCCAGGACTGAAGTATCAGCCCCGCCGATCTATTGCGACAAGACCCGACATGATGGCTGCAATAAATAAGTGGTAGGGTGACACAATGAACCTATAATGCTCTAACTCAATCTGAACCTCACATAAAAAAGGTTGATCAAGGCCCATGATGGCATAGCAGGCCTCTCTCCTGGCATCCATATCATATATCACTCGATCTTTGTGGATAGGCAATCTCAGAATATGCCACACATCCTCTAGTGTGACTGTAGCCTTTCCCGTTGGGAGGTGGAAAAAGGATGTCTCATTGTGCCATCTCTCAGTGAGTGTTGTCATCATTCCCAAGTGTGTCTACATGGTTGGTGTTTAGGCAATATACCAAAGTCCCATCTGTCCTAGGTGCTCCTGTTGTTGAATAGACAAATCATCCAAAATGTTGAAAAGCTCTCAAGACTTGTTCTTGCATTAATAGATCTCTCTCACCTCCTCCTGCATTAGGAAATTCACCGTGTTAAAATTCATCAAAAAAAATCTTGTTTCTGGTTTGTTTTGGCATCCCGAAATAGGATCAATGTCACTATTTTTGATGGCGGTGCAATTTGCAAACTCCAAACTGTGCCGCTAGAAGCTTTAAACTCCTAAATCACACTGCGACGTCATAGTTTGAGATGGCGATTTAGTTTGAAAGGAAACCCTAAGTTTAAAGGGCACCACAGCAGTGCACTTTGTAAAGGCTCCTCAGTTTGAAATTTGACCCCAAACTCCAAACTACACCACGGTGTCGCTACTTGCAACAACGGTGCAGTTTGATGTCGAGCGGCACCGTTTGAAAATTTTAGCAATGCAATATAGAACTACTCCTAAAGACCTAACTTCCTAAGGCATTAAATGCATGCGTAAAACAAAAAATTATGCCAGGTCAAGTTACCTCACCAGTGGTCTGGTGCCAGGAAGCCTCTGGAATGTTCGTACACTATCAGAAATGTGCATGGGAAGTTGTCATTGCACCATTTCTTGGAAGGGTCAGAGCTCAAAATTGTAAAATATCTTAAGGCTGAATGTGAAAATGAATTGGAAGTGGCCCTTCAAGGCCTATTTAAGACTGAAAATTAGGGATTTTTTGACCCTGTTTAGCTGTCCTGGTAGGGTTTTGGTCCCCCAATCCCATTTTTTCCCGTCTGAGGGCCGTTTTGTACCTTTTTTTGCATTTTTTTGACCTCTTGGAGCCTTTTTGGACCCGTCAGGCACCTTTTCCTCCTTTTTCGCAAGATCAACTAAAAATCAAAATTTTCATTCGATCTCTCGAGGGGCAGTATATTAGCATGTTTTCTCTCACTAGGGTAGTAGTGGGGTAAGTTTTGAAAATGAAATTATTTTTGCTTTTGATCAAGACAGTTTGTTCTTTGAACCAATGTAACGAGTATTTCGCTTCAAAGAGGGGAAAAATGTAAACATGGAAAATATACCGACATACTTGATCTTGATTACTAACACCATTTCATCCTAAATCATCCCTAAGTCTAACCATTTAATCGAATACCCTTATTTGATTGAATTCACCAATTTTCCTCTCCTAATTAAATAAATCATTTTATCTAATTAAGTCATTCTCTCTCATTAATTAAATTAATCAATTTGGTTTAATTAACCCTAGCTCTTTGTTTAATTAAATAAATCAATCTTATTTTATTAATCCCTAAAGTCTATCTATTAAATTAAATAAATTAAAACCTTGTTTCATTTAATCTAACCAACCATCCCCTTTAGTTAAATAAAACAAAATATTTATTTAACTAGGTCTAAATCATTCTCCTCTCAACTTTGATTTAAATCAACCCATAAATTTAAGTCAAAGTTGTCACATCATCTAATCTCTTATTAAATTAATTAACCCATGATTAATTTAATCTTGATCCAAGTCCCATCCTCTAGCTTTTGCAACTTGCACATGAAAATAGATTTAATTCATTTATTAAATCCTTATTTTCTCTCAACATGGCATAATAGGGGAATATTCCTTCAATTTTGAAATCTTTCCAAGTGGACTTTGTCCTTCCAACAAGACATTTATTTCATTTAATAAGTCCTTTTTCCTTGAGCCAAGTGGCATTTAAGACATTCATTTTCCCTCTTACATGTCATTTCACTAATTTCAAATATCACCTAATTGCATTTATGGGCACAATCATCAAAATGTGCACATCCTCCATGCATTCACATCCTAACAAGTGGCTTTTAGCCATTGGTTGAAAGTTAGTCCCACATTGCTTCATTTTGGGAATTTCTCCATCTTGTCTTTCTATAAATAAGAGGTTTCTCTCCTCATTTCATCATCCACAATTTGAGAAAACTTACTATACTCATTTTCATCAAGGCATGGCTAGGTTATTGCAAGTTTTCTCCATGGATTTCATTTGAAGCAATCACCAAGTGGATCAATCATCACAAAATCATCACAATCTTGCATAGGAGTTGGGAAAGGGCCAATTTCCACATCAAATTGGCACCAACTCCCCCATAAGATCAAGAGTTTGCATATTTTTAATAGTATTTAATCTATTTCCTTGCTTTTTTCTTGTGTTCTTGCTTTTACTCCTATTTTGAACATTGCTAATGGATTTTATGGGGAACTTTGGTCTTAACTTGCATTTGAATCTTCTAATGTGTTTGATTATTGTGTTTTGCAGGTACCAGGATATTGGTTCTACATTTTGGTGCTAGAAGGAGGGAAAATCTCACGTTTAGATCACGTTTTTATCCAAAATTTTATGCTTTTTCAATTTTTGTGTGTCTACAGGGAACTGCATCACTCACAGTCCAGCATCGCCATATAGCACCGCTTCAAACTTTAAATTATGAAGCCCTATGTTTCTTGCCCAAAATTCAAATTTTCAAATTTTGCCGCCGGATCAATCTGGGATCGCTGAATTTTTCAAATTTCAAACTACACCGTTGATGAAAATGGAGACCCAATCATACTCTCTGGTTTCATAGCAGAGCACTACTGACTGACAAGTGTTGCTATTTAGCACCGTTGGAGTCCCTCAAATTGCACCGCCTTTGTAGACTCCACTGCTGAAAGGGAGTAAAAAATGCAATTTCATTTTTTATGATGTGCTTTTTTAATTTTTGATCATCTGGGTTATTAATTTTTTTTCTAACCTCTGTCTTATAGTTCTAACTAGTTTTTTGATGGTTTTTCTAATCAAAGTAAAGGAGAAAACAAGGTTGTAGGAAGCATAATGACATCATTCTTCATGATACCAAGTGTTTTTGAACACTTTAGTGTTTTTTTAACACTCTTGGAGAGTTCATAACTTCTCAAAATTTGTTATCTTTCATATGCTTAGGACCTACAAAATTTATTTTGGGCTCTAAAAAGAACATTTCATTTTTTGCTACAAAAGGGCTTAAAAAGAACTTTAGGACAAACTGCCTAGATTTGGTTTGAGGATTAATAATTGAACAAGGAAAATTACATATTTTGTTTGGTTCACTAAAAAGAATCAAATCATTGCTTTGTAGGTTTAAAATTAACAAGTGCTTCTTTGTCTTGTAATTACTTACTCAAAGTAATACCATCGAAAAGACGTATGTACTTGTCTCCCACCTCACGACAATCTTGAGAATCAAAAGGATTTTTGGTGGTCTTAATTTGCGATAAAGTAATTGCCTTCACACTTCATTTTGGGATTAAAAATTAAACACATCTTGTGAGTGTGACTGGAGCCTATCACGTGTAAATTCTCTCTTTATTTTTCAACAAAGATCGATCAAGTTATAGATATGTTTTCTCGCTTTTGTTTATCTTAGAGGGCTTGCCTTGTGGGAAAAATTACTCACCTAAGGGAATGACCCAATTGGTAACACACTAAAGCAAAGTGTATTTCCAGTCGGGATATAAAAGTGAGTATTTCTTGAAAGGAAAGTATCACACGGTTAGTCCCAACAAGAAGGGCAGCAATGGTCTCTCACCGCATGGTTCAGTCCCTATGAACAAAAAGTATGAATTAAAATCCTTGTTTAGAAAGGCTAAAATCCCTATTCCATGGGATTTTCTAAGGTATTGATGCTTGGTCACCCCGTATAAGTGAGTTTCATGGAGGGGAGCTAGTGGGGTCAAGCATCTAACCATTCGCTAAAAATAAGCGTTGCTCAACTTGTCCAAGTGGGGACTCAACAAATACAGTCTTTCATATCCATAGGGTTGTGCATGTTCTTGGTAACAAAACACTTTGCTTTTTTGTAAACATTGGGAAACAAACATTCAACATTTGTCATCAAAATTTGAAATGCTTTAGAAAGAAAATACCATTGACAAATTTCAAAGTGTTATTGCTTGCCCTAGGGATTATATCCTTAGAGGTTTGTAAACACTTGATTTACATCTCAGTTTGCTTGCTAAAGTCAACAATAGGTAACTTTTTCCTTGAATTCATCAAAGTTCCACATAATATACCTTGTGGAATGAGAAGAATTTAATACATTAGACATCTAGTTCAAAAGCTAATCAAGAAGTCTTTATGGTAAAAATAAGTCATTAATCAAAGCTAAGAACAATTGAACCCCGCACATGTGTCTCGAATGATTTCATGCAAAATAAAAATCTAGAAACCCAAGATCAAAGCTCTTATTTCAAAATATCATCAAAAGTGTCTCTCAACGCTATATGAAGTCAAAGATTACTTTTCAACTTTTAAAGAAGAGCTTCAAGAAATAATCCCAATTTATATTCATTCTATTATTGTCAGAATCTGAGACTTTTTCAACAGTTTGAACATTTATTTTAGAGAAAAGTGTGTTCCTCAAATCTGAGGTCTTGTAAACAAGAGTCTATTTTTAGGCTCATTTAGAATCAAAACCCATCACTTTCATCCATCCAAACATCAAACCAAAAATAATTTCTCCATCAACTCTTGAAAATCTTGAAAAAATCCTCCATGTTCAACTTTGGGCAAATCAAAACCAAATCATCTTTTTTGATTAGATGTGTGTAGATGCATCCTTCTCCACATATTTTATCAAATTATCAAACCTTGTGAACAAATTTATCCCTTGATAAATAATCAACATCTTGGGATTTAGGAGTTTGTTATCCAAAAATCAAAATCAAAACCAATCAAAATCATCTTATTTGGATAGACGTGTTTAGATGAATCCTTCTTCTCACACCTAGAAAAATTAGCATCTTATGGACAACTTTACTCTAGGAAAACATCAAACCTCTTAGATTTTATGAGTTCACTATCAAAATCCAAATCTAAAACAAATCAATCCCAAAATCAAGCATCAAAATCAAGTCCTAAAGTTTAACATACCCTTCAAGATTTCTCAAAAGTGCCAATCATCCATCAATCATCCATCTTTAACATATCTCGTTATCACCCTTTGATCCGTAAATCATCCTAAATTTTCTCTTTTGTACCTATAAATATATCATTCTATAGAATTAGAGATTCATCTCTTACATTCTTGAAAAATTGATCCCTATTTTGTCATGCAAACTAGATCTCAACACAAGAAGGACATGGAGACCAATAAAGAAACACCAACTTCAAGTCACCTAAGTCAAACCAACACCGAAATGAAACCTGTTGGATCAAGCAATCCCACAATCAATCTTCCACTTCCTCAAGAGGAAGGACAAGTTGAAGAGTACCTCACAAACAATCCTTTTGGTATGACCCAAGATGAGATCAATGATATGGTTCAAAATCCTGAGAATCATAGAATTGTCAACATCATGATGAAACTCCATCCCTCACAATACATGCTTGAATTGGAAAAAAAAGGGGCTAAACTCCCTTATGATTATGATGTGAGGACCATTATGGAACAACCTTTTGAGGTCATGCCTCCAACATCATTTACACTTCCCATATCATCAACACCCCCATTCCAAAACATCACTCAACCCACCCCCCAAATCACATCATTAATTGCTCCAACTCAACCCATCGTTAACAAGGGGAGTGCATTTCTCAATGCATTACAAACACACCCCCTTGTAAACAATCAAGATTTGAATGTAAACATCAATTTGGGTCAATCCATCCCCCAAAATCCATTACATACATATGTCCCCCTCACCTTTCACAATGACCCATCATCATCATCATTTCATGCAACACCTCAAACCTCTCTCCCCACGACCTCATAAGGAGAAGGTGACCTATCTAGACTAGGGGGAATCTTTGACTCATCGTCCTCATCATTCCCCTAAGGAGACATACCACTCACTTTCCCACCACTCCCACCCTTTCCATTAACATCTGTATCACCTCTTGGTTTGGGGCTACCTCCGCTTCGCTCATCCATCAATCAAAACATCATACCAAATCCTCCCATCTTGCCATTGATATCATAACAACAAATGGAAACGATCCCCATATCACAAGCAACCAACACATCATCTATAATTCCTCAAAACATGGTCTCTCAAGGACCAAGTATATCGATTGCACCATCCACTACACAAATCCCAAGCACCAATAGAAGGATTCTTCTCATCACCACAACAAGCACCATCCCAAATCCACCACCACCACCACCACCACTACCATAATTAAACACACGAAGTCAATACAACACTCTGTTGCAAGCAGCTCAACAAGCTACCTACCAAAAAGCACTACAACAAATGTAAACCAGCAAGCTATGCAACTAGTTGATCAGTAATCCACTCAAGCTACTCATGCTGCTCAAGCTGCCTAAGCTACACTACAAGCACAACAAAAACAACAAGAAAAATAAGTTTCTCAATCCCAAGTTCTATTGCAACAAAAACAACAAGTCACAAAAGCTACAGAGGATGTACAAAAGGTTCAAGCACAAGTGCAAGCTCAAGCTCAAGCGAGAGCCCAATATCAAGCTTAGCAAGCAAAACAAAGAGCATAGTATCTCACACAACAACAAGAAGCCCAACAACAAGCATATCAGCAAGTGTTGAAGCAATACCAAGAACAGCAAGAAGCAGCCCAATTAGTAGCTCAACAACAAGCATTGTTGGCTCAATAGCAACAACAAGCTTAGCAACATGCATTATTAGCACAACAAAAATAGGACCAAAAACAAGCATTGTTGGTACAACAATAATTGCAAGCATATTTGGTGCAACAACACATGCAAACACCATCCACCAACACACCAATCAATCCAACCATCCCGCCAGCACCACCACCACTCGAAAACACATTCACTCCACCCCTTGATCCACAAGATGATGTATCAACACAAATCAAGTTGCTCTCACAACAAGTGCTTGATCTTTAGATAGGGAAAACCACAAAAACACCTAGCAACTTGTGTCCTTATCCATTTGATAAGAGCTTGTCAATGAAACCATTCCCAAATGGATTTGAGATTCCCAAACTTGATAAATATCATGGGATGGAAAACCTTGAACATCACATCAGGGAATTTCAAGTTCATTGCTTGGAAGTCGTATATGACGATACATATTTGATATGGCTATTTCCTAGAAGTTTGGTAGGCCAAGCCATGGAGTGGTTCTCTCGCCTTCCTCTAGGCATCAAAAAGTTCCAAGAGATAATAAATGCATTCATAAAAATTATGCCTTCAATATTGGTATGGATGTCAGTCTAGAGGAACTATCAGCTCTTAAATAAGGAAAGAATGAATGATTTGCTTCCTTCCTACAATGATGGCGATCCAAGGCCAAACAAAGGAAATGGGTCATGCCTGAAGAACAAAAAGTGTGCACCGTCATCTCCAATTTGGAGGGAGCCTTGGCATTTAATCTCAAAGTGCAAGGTATTACCACATACGATCAATTGATCTCAAAGGCGCTTAACATTGAACGAGCCTTTGGTACACAGGGAGGGACACAAGCATATCCTGAATAGCAAAACAATCAATCATCCACTAGCTCTAATGACAAACCTCGCACATCGGCAAGAAACAAAAACATGACCAACGATTGTGTTGTCGATGCCAAAGTTGTCATCAGTTCTCCTCGACAAAACACACTAGCACACCAACAACAACCCCAATACAACCATCAAAACAATCACCAAGCTAACATCGTGACTCAGCAGCCAAATAATCAAACTATCAACAATGTGAATGATCAAAGGGGGCCACCCCAATGAAACAAAAACTCCCCCAAGCGGAAGTACACTTCCTTTGGAGAACCACTAGAGGTCTTCATGAAGAAATTGATAAAAAAAACCTCATCAAGGCTCCCACTTATGAGAATTATCAGGAACTAGACACTAAACCAACCTGGTACAATGAAAACTAGCTTTGTGACTTTCACAAAATCAAATTACACACCTCTAATAGTTGCATGAGGTTAAAAAACCTACTCCAGGACCTCATTGATCAAAAAATCATAAATGTGGAGTAGCCAGCAAGAAATCAGAACCTAAAAGTTTACATGAATCTGATGCAAAATCATAACAACAAAGGGAACTATAACAATGATAAGGGAAAAGGTACCTTGAAGAGTGTGAATCATGTATACGACCATGTCATCACATCCTTGGATGAGTATTGCACTAATATAACCATTAAAGGAGCCCAAGCTAATTGTGGAGTCACAACAAGAGGTGAAAAAATCACCATCATAGGGTCATCTCAACCAAACAGTGCATCCACCTCAAATCCAAGTTCTTTTCCCCATGGCTAAAATGTCCTAGACTAGCTAACAAGAACACCTACTCAGATCTCCATGATGGACTTGTTGAATATTTCTCCTGCCAATAGAAAAATCCTTGAAGAAGAATTGGCTTCATCCACCGTCTCTGCACATCTTGATGCTAAAAAATACCAAGCTATGGTGGGAAACATCATTACCCCAAATCTCCTTGCATTCTTCGATCAAGACTTTCCCACTCAACCATCTCACAATCGTGCACTACATTTGGAAGTCCTAGTGCATAAAAACAAATTCAAGAGAGTCTTGGTGGATGGAGGGGCAGGTTTAAACATTTGTTCCCTAAAGCTCATAAAAAACCTAAAAATCTTTGAGGACACCATTGAAAAAGGAAAAGGCATCACAATTAGGTCCTCCAATGTCCAGGAAAGAGTGTCTCATGGTACCATTCAAATCCCTATTCAAGTAGGGCCAACAATTATGGAGACCACTTGTCAGCTCTTGGACCTTGATTTTCCTTACAAAATTCTCTTGGGACGTTCGTGGATCCATATGATGCAAGTAGTGGAATCAACCTTCCACCAATGTGTCAAATTAACATACCAAGGCCAAGAGGTCACTATACATGGGGGTCCCAAACCATTCTCTTACTGCAAAAGCCTAGAAGCCAAATATTACAAAATCCCCCAAGTGCCAAAGAATGATGAAGGCCCATCAAATCCACACATCGATCCAGCTACTCTCGCCTCCACTTCTATGACAAAGACACCCACCATCCCTACCATCTCTGATATCAAGGTCATAATATAGGACAATGGGTGTGGAAACTATACAATCCCAAAAAATGCTTTTGTGGTAGGAGAGTTACCACAATCTCCTAGGTCATGAGGATGACCATAATCAAAAGATGATTCTTCATCCCAAACCTTCACTGTAGGATCTTCCAGCTTCAAAAGTTGGGGAGATCTCAGCCAAGAGATAATAGAAGAGGACCCATCCCATCTTTTGTATCAAGACAATAGACCAACATCTGATCTACCTATGGAGGATAGTAGTAAAGGCTTACAAATGATGCTCGCCATGGGCTATGACTAAAACCAAAGGATTGGACAGAATGATAATGGACTTCTAATACCCATCATTCCTAACACACGAATGATAAATCTTGGTCTTAGATGTACCCCTCTGAGTATAACCATACGTGGCTGAAATCCCAGGGTTAGAAAAGTCAAAAATCCTTAGCAATTTGCAGCCACTCTTCAGTTATCCACAAGTCAAGTCATAGGCAACTTCATAATTGACATCTATAGTAGTAGTGATGATGAGGATTCCATAGCCGGCCTACCCATTATTTTTTACAACACCAACCTTCTTATTATTAGTACAATGTCATTTGAGTCAACTAGTCAAAACCATGAAATTCGCATAGTCTACCCATAACTCATCGATTATGACCAACGAGGACTGCAAATTCTTGACACATTTTAAAATGATGAGGTGCTCTCAGAATTCATGGGACTATGGGATAATATTCCATGTGGGGATCATAAATTTGGATTCATCATTGAGTTGGATACACATGCATACCCTGGAGAAACGATTGAATCCCTTATTCGCAAAAGCAAAAAACTAAGAATAATCTCTAGGTCCTTGAGTGAAAACCATAACGTGGCACTCTCTGACTCGAAAATAGTAAAAAGAAAGGACACATCTGATGGTGAAAACCTCTCTGGGGCACCCAAGGATGGGGGATTCAATCTTCCTCTCAAAGCTCTACATTAGGAAAAATTAGCGATTCTAGCCGAAAAATGAAACCCAGTCAACTTGGGAACAAAGCAAACCCCGCACGTAAAATTCTATGTTTATTCATTACTACCAGAGGAACAAGAGCTCCTAGAAGCCTTTTTTAGAGAACTAAAAGTCAAATTTTCATGGAGCTATGTTGACATTCCCTAGTTGGATTCGGAGATCATGGTCCATCATCTAGCAGTTTACCCAAAAGCAAAGATGGTCAGGAAAAAGCTTAGAAAAATGCATCCTTAGATCACCCTGCCAGTCAAAATTGAATTGAAGAAGCTTCTTGTTGTAGGATTCATAAGACCAATTGATTATCAAGAGTGTGTATCCAGTCTGGTTCTTGTTTCAAAACCTGATGGGGCCATCAAAATTTGCATAGATTTCAGAGACCTAAACAAACCATGTCCAAAAGATGATTTCATGTTGCCCGACATTGACATGATTGTAGACATTACAGAGGGAAATGAAATTCTTTCTCTGATGGATGGTTTTTCTTGGTACAACCAAAAAATGATTTCCAAAGAAGACCAACACAAAACAACCTTCACTTGTCCATGGGGGACCTACTGCTGGAACGTGATGCCATTTGGCCTAACGAATGCTGGGGCCAATTAAAAAATATCCATGACGTTAATATTTCATGACATGATCCATAAAACTATTGAAGATTAAATTTATGACATACTAGAAAAATCCAGAAAGAGGAGAGATCACATAGCAACCTTGAGTGCCATTTTTTACACGCTAGAGGAATACAAGGTCCACTTAAATCCAAAGAAGTGCATCTTCGATGTACAGTCAAGAACTTAGCTATTGGGATACATAGTATCAATGATGCATATTGAAATAGATCTAGCTAAGGTAAGATCAATCCTCGAGATGGAGGCACCCAAAACATTGAAATAGTTGAGAGGCCTCCAAGGCAGACTTCTATCCATCTATAGATTCATAGCACAACTGGTAGACAAGAAAATCCCTTATTCTCACCTACTCCACAAGGGGGTAGCATACGAGGGGGCTGAAAAGTGTGAGGAAGCCTTCAATAAAATCAAAGAATATCTCCTCACACCGCCAGTCTTCATGCCACCAATCCCAAGCAAGCCACTAATCCTCTATGTATTAGCAACAATAGTAGCCCTTGGTGCTCTCTTGGCTCGGGATGATGAAAATGGGATAGAAAGGGCTATCTATTACATCAATCGCACAATGGTAGGGCATGAGCTAAACTATTCCTTCATTGAAAAAGCTTGTCTAGCAGTAGTGTTTGCTTCATAGAAATTCAAACACTACATGTTGGCACACAAAATCAAACTCATCACCAAAATTGATCCCCTAAATTACCTACTATCAAAGGCAATGCTCACAGGAAGGATGGCCAAGTGGGTCATGATTCTATCTGAATATGACATCAAGCAAGTGGAATGAAAAGCAATCAAAGGCTAGGTGATCACAGATCAGCTTGCAAAAGTACCCATATATTCAAAGAATCCACTCATATTATAATTTTTGGATGAATCCATCTTCAATCTCAACATATCCGACCACTAGAAACTCTACTTTGATGGTTCCTACACACAGCATGGATCAGGAGTTGGTGTCTTCTTCATCACCCCATAGGGGGACTGTATACCTAGATCCTACAAATATGCATTCCCCTACACTAATAACATTGTAGAATATAAGGCTTTAACCATAGGTCTTAGAATAGCAGTGCAGTCACACATCATGGCCCTTAGAGTATATGGAGACTCCCAGCTGATAATAAATCAAGTGAATGACAAGTACCAAACAAAGGATGAGAAGCTGACTCCATAAAAAAAGTTGGTAGAAAGCCTCAAAGAATCATTCATTTATATCACATTTGAGAAGATTCCCAAAGCAAACAACAGAGCAACAGATGCCATAGTAATGATTGGATCCCTACTAGACATCCCTTGGAATGTACCAAAACTTGAATTCTTGGTAGAGTAGCTTCTTGTGCCTACATTCGAGGTACAAGACTTATAATTTGTGTGTGAAATTGTTGGTCTCAATGATACCTGGTACCATGAAATTTATACCTACTTATGAATAGGAGTCCTTCTCGCTAACCTACCTTCGAGCCTAAAAAGAACTTTTGTCAAGAAAGCATCCTGGTTTGTCATCCTAGGAAATACCCTTTACCGTAGGAGCATAGAAGGAACTTTATTACGCTGCTTAAACACTAAGGAGGCAATGACCACCTTAACTGAGGTGCATAATGGTATTTTTGGTTCGCACTCAAGCATAATGACCTTGGCCAAGAAATTGTTGAGGATGGGGTATTATTGGCCTACAATGGAAAGAGAAGCACATGACTATGTCAAAAGGTGCCTACAATGTCAGTGGCATGGGGACCTCATCCATGCTATAGCTCAAGAGCTTCATCTAATTATCACACCATGGCCCTTTTCACAATGGGGGCTCGATCTCATTGGGAAAATAACTCCAACCTCATCCAGCAGCCACAAGTTTATCATAACTGCCACCGAGTACTTCACCAAGTGGGTGGAAGTAATCCCCATGACATACATCACTGGAAAGTAGATATCTAAGTTCATCTTGAACTACCTCATATACCGCTATGGTGTTCCCCAAGCTATTATCTTAGATAATGGGACACCTTTCAAGAATCAGGATGTTCATGACCTATGTGAAAAATTCAAAATCTAACATCTCTTTTCCACCCCATACTATCCCCAAGGAAATGGCGAAGCAGAAGCAACCAATAAAACCATTCTAAAAATACTCAAAAAGATAGTCAATGACATAGGTCATGACTGGCACTTTCAACTAAATCCCACACTCTCATCCTATCGAAAAAACATCTACACATCAATAGGTGCCACCCCCTTTTCCCTAGTCTACAAATCAAAATCCATACTCCCCATCAAGATCGAGCTTCCATCACTTAGAATATCACTGCAAAACCTCATCACAGATGAAGAATACTGAGTATCAAGACTAAATGAACTGGAGCTACTGGATGAGCGGCATATGGAAGCATTGAACCATTTGCAGGTCTATCAGAACCGACTCAAGAGAAGCTATAACAAGAAGATCAGGAGCAAGACCTTTCAGGTCAAAAAACTTGTCCTAAAGGAGAACCAGAAGAACCTCCCAAACCAAACTGGAAAAGGAAAATTTGAGCACAACTGGTTGGAACCATTTAGCATCACAGTGATCTATAAGTCAAGGGCATATCAATTATCAACACCCAAAGGGGAAGCCCTACAAGAGCCCATGAACAACTCCCATCTCAAGAAGTTTTATGCCTAAATCTTGCAAGGTATAGAACCAAAAAATCAAAAAATTAGAAAATGTTCACCTTGGTGAAAACCTGGCAAACATGCATCTTGGTGACAACAAAAAAATCAAAAAATATGAAAAAATCCAAAAAAAATAAAAAGGATTGAAAACAGTAAAGAGAAAAATTGTTCTCTAGTGAAAACCACTTCGGTGGCGCTTTGGTAAAGTACCTTGGTGAAAACTAGGCAAACAGGCACCTTGTGTAAATAAGCACTTTCTATCCACTAGGATCTTCAAGACTCATTCTGCAGGCTTTCATCATCCATCACATTCCATATGTCAATCAATCATCCATTTGCACCCACATCATAGCTTGTTCCTGTGTTTGTGTCATGGTCCCTCCTAGTACTACTCAGCCCATTCTCAAGGTCAGTTAGTCCTACCTTTATTGAAGTAGTCTATTGCATCATGCTAGGGGCATGTTCTCACTAGATCATATTCATGTATGTTCTTGAAATGCCAAAATTAAAAAATCCAAAAACATTCATAAAATCATGAAAATCCAAAAACATTCAAAACATATCAAAATCCAAAAAAATTTCAAGAAGTCAAAAAAAATCATCTTGTCACAATAAACTGGCAATCCATTTATTCATATCTCATCAATTGTCTGTCACAATAAATTGGCAATCCATTTATTCATATCTCATCAATAATCGAGTCTATGTCACTGAAACTATGTAGTCTCTGTGTTTATAACATAGGCAAGGATAATTTGTTGATCAGCCCCAGAGGCCCCTAGGATAGGTCTTCAAGTCAGTCTCTTGGTCAAAATCACAGAAAACCCCAAAACATTGGAAAATTTGAAAATCAAAACATTTGCAAAATCTAAAAAATGCCAAAAACAGCCTCAAAGCATTCAAAAAACCTCCAAAAACATCCAAATACTTGAAAAATCCATTCATCTCATCTCGCTTTCACCCATAATAAACATCACTCATAATAAACAATCGTCATCCTCAACCTTTGGTAAAATAGTCAGAAACAAGTTTAACAGGTCAAAAGTGAAACTCAAACCTCAAAGTCTCAAGTCTAGTTTAGTAAGTAAACAAGTTGTTCACCTCTTTGTGCCAATAGCCTATCATCCAATCAGTCCCATATCAAATCATCTGATATCATCATTTCCTAGGATGCATCCTTCCTACAATGGACATCAACATCAGGCATCACCATAGTTTAGTCTTGGCTAGCAGTTTTTAAAAACATCAACTTGTTTGTTTACTTTATCTTTGCCTTTTGATTTATCTTATTACGCTTATTCCAAAGACCTATCGATGATGTCCAAACAAAGGATTTAGAGAGATAGGAATGGGGCAATGATCATTATCTTTTATCTGTTATGCTTGTCAGATATTTTTGTAATATAAATTGGTCATGCGTACTTTGTTTAGGTGTAGGGAGGATGTTTTAAGTATCTTGTTTACCACATAGGAAGGCTTTCTTTTCTATGTTTTGGTCTGATATTTTTGGAATATCTAAACTGCATTTTGAATAAGGTTTCGTATGCCAGGTGGGAACAAGAATACTCCTGTCTAAATGTCGAGTCAAAGTCAATCACACTAGGTACAATTCCATCCTAGTTCTTTATACCTTGATTCATTATACTTATGTGTGTAGTCAAACATAAGGTAATTGGCCCTTTGAAAATCCTAACTCCTTGGTAAGTAATCATCATCATCATCATCTCATGTCTTGTTGGATTCTCTTTTTTTCTTCTATCTCTTGCTTTTCACACTAACATGGTACCACAAAAGTTAATCACAAATCATTATCACTGCATCCATTATGCATCCATAAACCGTCAACATATATCATATTGCATATCATATCACTAACCTTACACATGCATTGCATTTCCATACATATATCAAATAGATTGGTTATTCTAAGCATCTCATAAATCATACATATTCATATCATAGCACCATGTCATCATCATAGCATCATAAAATGCATATAATACATGAGACAATTGCGCGCATTACATAATAATATAGATTTGTTAGTCTAAGCATATTGCATATCATAACATTTTGCGTACATCCTAAAAATTGCATCAGAAAAGATACTGAAAAAGAAATGCATCGATAAACCATCATAGCATCATATAGAATCATTGCATATAGAAATTAAAGGAATCCATAATGCATCACATATCATATCATATCGGATCAAAATCATCATCTCATATATCATAAAAATAAATACATTGTCATGCCACAAAAAATTAGATCAATGTACATGTGTATGTCAATAAGTACAATGGCCCATCGGGCTATCAAAAATGAGCCCATGGGGTGCAAAACGAATCTTGTCTCTGATCAAAATGTGCCCCCAAGCCCAAATGTGTAAAATTGTAACCCCCACCCCAAGTGCTTTGTCGTCAAGGTAGGAAAACTCATTAATATCTCTGTACAGTGAGGCTAGAAGAACTGGCCCCCATGCAAAAAATGTTTGTCACTAGACCATCTACTCCCAAGCGAGCCCCCATCCAGGACTAAAGTATTAGCCCTGTCGATCTGGTGCGAGGAGACCTGATATGATGGCTACAATAACTAGGCGGTAGGGTGACATAGCGAGCCTATAACGCTCTAACTTGATTTGACCCTCACAGAAAACAACCTGATCAAGGCCCATGATGGCATAGCAAGCCTCTCTCCTGAAATTTGTATCGTATATCACCTGATCTTCGTGGATAGGTAATTCAGAATACGCCATACATCCTCTAGTGTGACTGTAGCCTCACCTGTCGAGAGGTGGAAAGAGGATGTATAACTGTGCCATCTCTCAGCAAGTGTTGTCATCATCCCCAAGTGTGTCCACACGGGTGGTGTGTAGGCAATATACCAAAGTCCCATTTGTCCTAGGCTCTCCTGTTGTTGATCAAACAAATCATCCAAAACACTAAAAAGCTCTTGAGACCTGTGCTCGCGTGTATAGATCTCTCTCGCTTCCTCCTACATCAAGAAAGTCACCGTGTTAAAATTCATCAAAAACAATCCTAATTTTTGTTGGTCTAGGCATCCTGAAACAACCTCAGTGTTGATGTATGTGATGGCGGTGCAATTTGTAAACTCCAAACGATGCCGCTAAAAGCTTTAAACTCCTAAATCACACTGCAGTGTCACAGTTTGAGATGGTAATTCATTTTGAAAGGAAACCCTAATTCTAAAGGGCACCATGGTGGTGCACTTTGTAAAGGTTCCTTAGTTTGGAATTTGAACCCAAACTCCAAACTGTGTTGCGGTGTCACTACTCGCGGTGGTGGTGTAGTTTGATGTCGAGCAGCGTTGTTAGAAATTTTTAGCGGTGCAATATACAACCGCTCCTAAATACCTAACTTCCTAAGGCATTAAATGCGCACGTAAAACAAAAAATAAAGCCAAGTCAAGTTGAGTCATCGGTGGTCCAGTGCTAAGAAGCCTCTGTTATGTCCGTACTTTGTCAGAATGGTGCATGGGAAGTTTTCATTGCGCCATTTCTTTGAAGGTTCAGAGATCAAAATTGTAAAATCTCTTAAGGTTGAATGTGAAAATGAATTTTAAGTGGTCCCTCAAGGCCTATTTAAGCCTAAAAATTAGGGTTTTTTGACCCTGTTTAGCCGTCCTGGTAGGGTTTTGGTCCCCCGATCCCTTTTTTCCCATTCGAGGGCCTTTTTGTACCATTTTTTGCATTTTTTGACCACTTGTAGCCTTTTTGGATCCATCCGGCACCTTGTCCTCCATTTTCACGAGATCACCCAAAAATCAAAATTTTTGTTTGATCTTTCGAGGGGGAAATATATTGGCATGTTTTCTCTTGTCGGGACAACAACGGGGAAAGTTTTGAAATTAAAAAAAAAATTGGCTTTTGATCAAGACAGTTTATTCTTTAAACCAATGTAACCAGTACTTCACTTCAAAGAGGGGAAAAATGTAAACATGGAAAAGATACCGACATACTTGATCTTGATTACTAACACTGTTTCATCCTAAATCATCCCTCAGTCTAACAATTTAATTGAATACCCTTATTTGATTGAATTCATCAATTTTCCTCCCTTCATTAAATAAATCATTTTATCTAATTAAGTCATTCTCTCTCATTAATTAAATTAATCAATTTCATTTAATTAACCCTAGCTCTTTATTTAATTAAATAAATCAATATTATTTAATTAATCTCTAAAGTCTATCTATTAAATTAAATAAATTAAAACCTTGTTTCATTTAATCTAACCAACCATCCCCTTTAGTTAAATAAAACAAAATATTTATTTAACTAGGTCTAAATCATTCTCCTCTCAACTTTGATTTAAATCAACCCATAAATCTAAGTCAAAGTTGTCACATCATCTAATCTCTTATTAAATTAATTAACCCTTGATTAATTTAATCTTGATCCAGGTCCCATCCTCTAGCTTTTGCAACTTGCACATGAAAATAGATTTAATTCATTTATTAAATCCCTATTTTCTCTCAACATGGCATAATAGAGGAATATTCCTTCAATTTTGAAATCTTTCCAAGTGGACTTTTTCCTTCCAACAAGACATTTATTTCATCTAATAAGTCATTTTTCTTTGAGCCAAGTGGCATTTAAGACATTCTTTTTCCCTCTTACATGTCATTTCACTAATTTCAAATATCACCTAATTGCATTTATGGGAACATTCATCAAAATGTGCACATCCTTCATCCATTCACATCTTGACAAGTGGCATTTGGCCATTGGTTGAAAGTTAGTCCCACATTGCTTCATTTTGGGAATTTCTCCATTTTGTCTTTCTATAAGTAAGAGGTTTCTCTCCTCATTTCATCATCCACAATTTGAGCAAACTTACTATACTCACTTCCATCTTCAAGCATTAGAATTTTCATCAATTTCATCAAGGCATAGCTAGGTTATTGTAGGTTTTCTCCATGGAGTTCATTTGAAGCAATCACAAAGTGGATCAATCATCACAAAATCATCACAAGCTTGCATAGGAGTTGGGAAAAGGCCAATTTCCACATCAAATTGGCACCAACTCCCCCATAAGATCAATATTTTGCATGTTTTTTTATAGGATTTAATCTATTTCCTTGCTTTTTTATTGTGTTCTTGCTTTTATTCCTATTTTGAACATTGCTAATGGATTTTATGGGGAACTTTGGTCTTAACTTGCATTTGAATCTTCTAATGTGTTTGATTATTGTGTTTTGCAGGTACTAGGATGTTGGTTCTACAATATCTTTTATTTTGTAAATACATATTCATTTTATGTAAAAGAAAGCAATCCCAGTATAGAAAACTAGGTATATTTCCTAAAGAGTCAATTAACATGTTATCTTGTGTAGAGGAGAGGGACTGGATGCTCAAGACCCCAAGTCATGGGAGGTCCTCAAATGGCAGGCTACCCTAATCTACCTCAAGCTACATGAAAGGTTTAGGAAATTATGAAGTGTTTAAGACCTAGAGAAAGAAGAGAACTCTTAGTACTGTTGTCTTTATACTGACCCGAGAGTTTTAGGAGGTTAAGAGAGCAGGTTTCCAAATCCTAGACTATACCTTAGATAGCTCTTTGCCAGAGGATGGAAGAGTGAGACACGAACAAAAAAGTGGTGCACTGGCATCTCAATGGGGTTTTTGGGTCTTATACAGATAGAAAGTGTGAAACACAGCCAAAAACTATAGGGAACCTACTAATTGCTTAACATATAAGGTTTGATGTGAACACATAAAGTAAAAGCTACTAAACAACAAAACAACAAGAAGAATACTTTAACAATTTGAATCATCAAATGAAAAAAGAGGGTGAGGAAAGTGCACCTTCCTACCCAAGAGTTAATTATTTTGAGCTCTTCACTTCAACACAAACCTACACATAGCAAAGAGGAAAAATGTTGGGGTTGTTTAAAGAGGATTGTCACAGCCAGTCCCCCGCTTTGGTGTTCCCACCTCCACAGATAGCCAATATAGAAATGCTAGGAGAAATATGATAAAGGAAAGCACTAAAATGAATAATACCAAGCAATGCTAACAAAAATATGTTATGTAGGTAAACAATAATGCTAAGAAAAGTGAGATAGAGAGATATCATCTTTAATCACATGCACTCAAGGAAAATGAGAGAAGGAAAGAGCTTGCAAACTTGGAAGAGTCAACATTTCCGCAACATCAAAGAAAGCAATCTCAAAAGACACAAAGTTGCAAATCCAATGGTGGTACAAGTGTTGTGAATGAATTGAGGTATAAAGAATTATGAAGAAGATCAAGTGAAGTCTCAATAACTGTAAAGAAGATGAAAAGAATGAATGAGATAGTGTTTTGAAGATGAAAGGGAGCCCAAAGGAGCCATTCAAGGTTGGTCAAGTAAGCAAAGACGTTACACTTTGACACCAATGGATAATTGTAATGCCTCTATAAATTTCAGATGTGGGAATCCTGTCAAGATGGCAATGCACCACACAAACGTCTGTGCGTCACAATCACATCCTCGATAGAAATTCCCCCACCAACATTGTAGAAAGTTTCCAAATGGATGGAGAGCAGATGAAGGACGTGGAATAGCATCATTAACTTTGATTTTTTTAAGGTAAGGGGTGTAAATGGGGAATTTGCAAGGGGTGAAAATTCATGCCATTACATCTTGCCCTCACTTTAGTGAGCATATGTGCTACCAAATTCGAGGTAAATTAGATCGAAAGAGTTTAAAGAAAGTATACCTGAACTATCAAGAAAGCAAACCACAATCTAACACACCTGAATGCTCAAGAAGAGGACATGGCTCCACAAGTACTTGGTCCTGAGGAGAATTGAAAAATATGCCATAGGCCCTCAAATGTAAAGAAAGGTGAACAAAAGGTTCTACAGGTGTTCGGTCCTACAGAGTTGAACAAAGAGATCCTGTGGGATGAAAGCAATTTACAGGTCCTCATACTTGCAAAGGATTTACCCTAGCTGCTCAGTCCTAAGGGAAGCTTGATGTGAGAGGCTATGAATATTTTGATGGGCCCTTACAGGTGCTTGGTCCTGCAAGGTTGATTGAAAAGTAGCTTCACAGGTGCTCTTGCAAAGCAACATATTAATTTGCAAACAAAACTTGTTAGATAGAAAAAAGACACGTAGGAAAACAAACATTCACTTAGACAATCAATAACTGGAGGAGAATCTTTCAAAGGGGTCCCTTGGGAACCCTTCAAAAGAAAAGGGGTCCACTCAAGGAATTCTCTATTTGAAAAGAAATAACATTTTTTTCCAATGATTCTAGCATAAAGGAATTCAAAAGAAAGAATACTCCCTCTCAAGGGAAAGTTTTCAGAATTCTTCCTCATAAGAAGTGCTCCCTTCTCAAAGGAAAGTTTTTTAGATTCTATCTTACAAATCCATGATGAAAGAAAGGTTTTGCTAGGGATACTTGTTGAAGAATGCTATTTTTGAAAAATAGAGCTTTTTCAGCAAGGGAGTTGTTGGCCACTGAAGACACCATTTAAAAATTAAAACAATATGATACCCCCCCTTAGGATGGTACGTGCTAAACTCAGAGGCACACAACATCCTAAGCAGAGAAAAGAAAGAATGAAAGTGATGTTGTGGCCTATGGTACATGACAAGATGTAACTGTGGTAATGTTGTCACACACATGAGGGACAAGACAAGCACCACAACATCACAAAGTAGGAAAAGAAGAGAGAAATATAAAAATAAATGACAAACAACGGCATAATAAACAAGAGGCAGGGGGATCTAATATTTTGGGGTCAAAGTTGCTCATAAATATAGATAGATAGGTGTAATATATAATATATAAATGAACTATCATCAACCCCTACTATATCACATCATGAATAAGGGCATGTGAAAATAAAATAAGAATAAAAAAATTGGGTCAATATGGAAGGGAGGCCAAAATTCCCCCAACTCTTTGCATCATCCCCAATTATCAAAAGCCAAGGAACACCAGAGGAAGAATGATATAAAAAAATAGAAGTTTACAACACAAAACACTCCTATATCAAAGCACCTACAAGGTTGACAAGGGTCCTTTAGAAAAACACATAAGAACAAGCATGGGGGAGCACAACACATACACAAATCTAATTTATAGATAAAGAAGAGGTACCCCCTAGTCCTCATCAACCAAGATATCGTCATTCTCCCAATCTAGATCATTTTAATGGGAGGGAAGATGAGCCTGCAAGGGTGGTATAGCTAGGGGAGCACCCTCTGACTCTCCTACAATAAGAACCAAGGAAGAGGGCCCCTTGAGGTCTTCTTCACTCAACTCCTATGAGGTAAACGTCATTGATTTTGAAAAAATCATCGATAGAGCCAAGAAATCATTCAATGAGTTGAACATGCACTTGATGGTAGTTCCATGTGTCAACTGAGTGGGAAAAGAAGGAGGTTCCCGAGATCCATTGCTAACATCGCCAAAAGATTCGGAGGTAGTGAAAAACTCAGGAGACACTGGGGCTGCGTCTATCACTAAGATGCCACAAGCCAAAGAAATACCACTTTTCAAAGAAGGTGATCCCTTCTTTTGACCCCCCTTCCAAGTAGGGTCATCATCCAACTTGTGCTTCATCGGAGGATGCAGGGTCCACATAGAGGGAGCAAAAGGTAAGGAAGCAAAAGATAAAACTATAGTGGACACCACTGAGGTATTTGACATGTCCATAGGCTTAGGAAAAGGAAAGATGTCTAGAGGGACATTAGGAGAGGAATCTCAATCAAGGGAGAAATTAACACTTTCACCCTTTTAGATTGAGGGTTATCCATGCTCACAGGGGGAGCCAGAAGCAATATCGAGGTGCCAAGAACTAAAGAAAAAGGGCTTGAAGAGGAAGATACAACATAGGAGAATGAAATAGGAGTTATTGGCTCCCCTTCATCCTTCTGCAAAGCAACCTACTTAGTGGCTAGATCCTTCCTTTGACACTTACACTCATGTACTTGTAGGAATTTTCTTCGGCTTTGAGAGCTAGAGGTTTCATCTTGAGGAGGAGCAGGAGGCTCCTATTCTATCATTGGAATATCCATCATAGTTGTTTCCAACGATGGGGGTGACTTCTGGGAAGAAATAGGAGGAAAAGATGCAAGAATGGAGGTAACAACAGACAGATAAGTAGACTCAAGCACCTCATTGGCTGGCCTCTTCCCATTCGCCACCTTAGGGGCAGGAGCAATAGGAGGCCGTGAAGGTTGGGACATAGAGGCAACTCCACGAGGACCCTTCCCCTTACCATACAAGATGGACTGAGGAATCATGGGTAAGATGTGAAGGTCAAACACTAGAAACTTGGCCTTCTACCAAGCAAGCACCATCAGACTCCCCATGAGATGGATGGGGGTGGAAGTTGAAGGCACCGCAATAGGGTGAGAGGAAGAAGTAGGTGGAAATTTAGAGGAAGAAGAAGACTCCTGAGTGGACTTCTCCTTCTCCTTTTGAGAGGAAATGGTAGCCCAATGTCATGCTATCATAGAAGCCTTAATTGAAATAGCACAGGGAGAAGGAGGATAGGTAACTTTTAGCACTATGCCCCCATTCTTGTATTTACATAAGTGCAATACAACAAGTATGTCTTGGGACCAATCAAACCAATAGGGGCAAGCCAAAAGTGATCTAATGAATAATCCCAATGTGACACCAGGGGTTTGTACCTAGCATCATGCACAATGTGCATAGAGCCCTCATGGGATAATTTAAAGCATTTATGATCCACCGAATGGACTGCATTCATGGAAACTAGCTAAGGAATGCCTACTTTCACTCTAAACAAGTCAGACTCTAAAATGATTTTAAAGGTAGTATTCATAGCCCTAGGTCCCACTAGGATGGAAAGAGTTATAGAACCATAAGGAGTAAGAGAGAGAACATCATGGGTACATATGGTGGTCTTTGTCTTCTCATATTCCTCCCTTTGTAATGAATTCAACAAAAGAGTCTCCTCCATAATAACATTCATGCGGCTCACAGGATCACACAAGGACTCTTGTCACAATGTTTCCATTGACGCAAGTGGGAATATATACATGAGAAGATTTGTTATTCATAGGTAGCTTGCGTGATGTAAAATTTATATCTAGTGAACTAATCGCAAGTTGAGAGGAAGGACTGTGAGTAAACAAAACCATTTTATGTATGTTGAGACCTTGGGAGAAGCATCAAAAGGATCAATAATTAAATTCATAGAGTGAGATGGAAATGGGCCCGTATAAATCTACAATTCACTATTCACCTTAGCCACTGACTTATTCATATTCTGCTTTTTACCATCAAGGAAAATGGTACCGCCGTCGATGCAATGCTATATCTCATGACACAGGAACATACAACATTTAGTATCATGCCTGTGGACATGATGGTATTGGAAAAATGCATTTCCAACATATGAGTCAAGACAAGGCTCTCTAAGAGGTCGAGGATCCTCCAAGGTTATAACCTTATCCTTTAATAGTTTCATTAGAATAGAAGAATAAGATTTAGACAACTTTTTGAACTCTTTGTTGCCCTTGAGGCCTTTTTCATTACACAAGACAATTATATTCATAGCATATTTTCCTTTACCTAAAATTAGAACTATATATCTTCCTTTAGGATGGGAGTGTAAGGAAGATCTCCATAATTGAACAACCGTTTGCTAATATTCCCACAACGCCATGCACATATGTGCGAAAGAAGGATACTTCATTAAGGAGAACTTCTCCTATCAAGGTCATTGTAGGTTGCCAATGAACACCTTCTACACATCTGAGTCAGATAGTGGGTATGAGATTTGTGAAAAGAATGCTTGGTATTGAGCAATGAAATTAGTAATCATCTCATGTTCTCCTTGCTTACATCAGACGGTATCCAAGAAGGTCATATCCGGCCTGATGTTAGCCTGGAACTATCAAAGAAACTAATTAACAAGTTGATTGAATGAGAATATGGAGTTATCAAGCACCGAATAGTAACACTCTAATGTTGTATCATTGAGAGACCGAGGAAATAATTTTTCCATCAAGGCATCATGGTGAAAGAAGTTTGTACACATCGCATTGAAAGGGGACACATGTGTTTGAGGGTCTCCTTACCACTATATTTCTCAAATTTAGGAATTTCCATCCCTTGAGAGATGGAAGTGTTTAGAATCATCACCAACAAAGGACTATGTCGAAAGAAGGGTTAAGCTCCATTGGGCAGAGGCCTAGGATAGACTCATCAGCTGGTTCTACATTTAACACATATTTTGTAACAAATCATTCAAAATAGGATCAGATGAAGAAAGAGGACTAGTGGAGCGGCTACTAGAAACACTGTTGTGACCACCACTAGAGCCACCGATGGAACCATCACCAAGGCCACCACCATAGCCACCACCAAAGCTACCATCGTATCCACCGCCAAAGCCACTACCCTAACCACCATCGAAACCACCACTATAGCCACCACCAAAGCTACCATCATATCCACTGCCAAAGCCACTACCATGACCACCATCGGAGCCACCACCGGAACCACCAAACATACCAAAACCACTAGCCCACATTCTCTCACAGTTTCCACTACCAAAGATAGGGTTGCCATGAGGAGTAAGAACATTGAATCCTAGAGGTACTCTACTTGCTTTGATAGTAGGTGGAGTAGGAGCGGAGATGTTGACAAAAGGGCTCATTTAGGCCATATATACCGATGTCATGGGAATCGAGACACCAATCTGTTTTTCATAGGTATCGAGCTCATGACCTCAAGTAATACTTGACCTAGGGTTGTAAGAGGGAACATATGCTTCCACTAAATTGATAAGGCCACAAAGAAACTCTATGCCTGTATGATCCTTGTCTAGAATATATCTAATCTCATTAACAACCCGTGGTTGTATCCATTTTTTGATCTTTCCCTAAGTGATTTTCGATATCCATTAGCCTCCTATCTAAAGCATTGATATGTTCTATAGGAATAGTGAGAGCATCATCATCATTCAAAGGTGGGGCCTTAGGAGAGACAAGAGGAGTAGGGGCCCAAGTGGTTTCATCGAAGAAACTCGTCTCTATTGATGATACCATCTCCTGGGAGGCAAGAGCCATAGTGAACCTTGTAAATTCCAACTCTAAGTGTCATATGCTCCTTCTAACTATGCGCTCGAAATTTGTAGACTTGGTTGTGAAGCTCATAAAGTATCACAATACACAAGCCTACAACCTACGCACACATGGGAGAAAGATTCTCAACACAAAGAAATAAATACTACAAGGTTCACGTCAGGTTTACCAAACTATAGATGAGGGAGGCCAGTTGTCCAAGACGGGTCATGGGATGACCTCAAACAATAGGCTGAACTAATCTACCTCAAGCTAGATGAAAGGTTTAGGAAATTGTGAAGTTTTTAAGGTAGAGAAATAACACTCTTAGTATTGATGTCTTTCTACTAACCTGATATTTTTAGGAGGTCAAAAGAGGAGGTTTCTAAAGCCCAAACTATACCTTAGACAACCCTTTTCCACAAGATGGAAGTGTAGGACATAGAAAAAACATGGTGCATTGGTGTTTCAATGGGGACATTGGTGTCCGTACAGACAGAGAGTACAAAACACAACAAAAAGCTACAGAGAACCTACTAAATTTTTAATAGATAAGGTTTGATGCAAACACGGAAGGTAAAAGCTACTAAACAACTAAACAACAAGAAGAATACTTTAACAAGGTTATGTGTTGGATCATCATGGAAAAAATAGGCCCTTAAGTGGTGATAAAATTGAAAAAAATTAGAGTTAGGCAACTTGACGTAAAAATTTGAATAAGTTATCTCTATTATTTCAAAAATATGTAAGAATAGAATCTATAGCAAATTGAATGTAGTTTTTAAACTACTAGGTTTATTTTTAAAAAAATTGGTGAAAATTTGAAATTTCAATGCATAATATTTAAATTTCATGGAAAAAATAAATAGGTGTCTATCTAACCACCCTAACCACAATAAAATGATAATATTTTTTATAAGATTTTAGATATAAGTAGAGGACTCGTGTCCCGATGTGATACATATATTTTTGTAATTTTTTCCAAGTAAATAAATTAATTATGAATTTTTTATTACAAATTTTAAAAAATATAAAAAACCCATATGTCTAACCACCTTAACTTGGTCAAAACTTCATGAAATTCATTTTTTTTAATCCTATAGTATGTGAAGCATAGAATGTGATGCATATTTCAGATTCAAAAATTGTGATACCGTTTGAAAGCTATAGATGTTTTTCAATCATCCTATCAATCAAGACTTTAGTCGTAATTCAAATAGAAAATGAATAATAATTATTTATTAAATTCAAAGTAAAGCATAGTTTATATTGGTGGAAAGTTGAGAATCTCCTTTAAAAACCCTTTTCGTTTCATCAATTTTGGGTAAAAAAAAGTCATCAGCCACATACCCTGCACATACCCATCATATCACCACTTTTTGGCCCATCATGATCCTACCCATACCCACTATTTGAATCACGAAATGACAAAAGAGGGTGATGAAAGTGTACCTTCCTACCCATGAGTTAATTATCTTGAGCTCTTCACTTCAACATGAACCTACACACAACAAAGAGGAAAAATGTTGAGGTTGTTTTAAGAGGACTACCATAGTCAGTCCCCCGCTTTGGTGTTCCCACCTCCATGGACAACCAATATAGCAACGATAGGAGAAATATGATAAAGGAAAGCACTGAAAGGAAGAATACCAAGCAATGCTAACAACGATATGCTATGTACATAAATGATAATAATAAGCAAAGTGAGAGATAGAGAGATATCACCTTCAATCACATGCACTCAAGGAAAATGAGAGAAGGAAAGAACTTGTAAGCCTAGCAGAGTCAACATTGCCACAACAATGAAGAAAGCAATATCAGAAGACATCAAGTTGTAGCTCCAATGGTGGTACTAGTGCTATCAATGAAGTGAGGTATGACAAATTGTAAAGAAGATCAAGTGAAGTCTCAATAACTATGAAGAAGATGAATTGAATGAATGAGATAGTGTTTTCAATATGAAAGGGAAGAAAAAGGAGTCGGTCGAGGTCATTCAAGTGAGTAGAGACATTGCACTTCAACAATAATGGAGAATTGTAATGCCTCTGTGGATTTTAGAGGCCGGAATCCTGTCAGGATGCTAGTACGTTGCACAGACATCAATTCACTGTCCTCACATCATTGAGGAAAATCCCCTCTTGACACTACAGATAGTTGCCAAATGGATGGAGAGTGGACGGAGGACATGGAATAGCATCACCTAGCTTGATTTTCCTAAGGTAAGGAGTGTAAATGGAAAATTTGCAAAGGGTGCAAATTCATGCCTCAAAATTTTTCCCCCACTTTAGGGAGAATATGTGCTACCAAATGTGAGGTAAATTAGATCAAAAGAGTTTAAAAAAAGTATATATGAACCATCAAGGAA
The DNA here is from genome assembly GCA_007258455.2 of Sequoia sempervirens. NCBI lineage: Eukaryota > Viridiplantae > Streptophyta > Pinopsida > Cupressales > Cupressaceae > Sequoia > Sequoia sempervirens. The sequence continues at coordinate 243,714,654 of VDFB02281492.1, forward strand.
GTACACCATAATGTAACACTCATGAATGCTCAGGTTGAGGAGATGGCTCCACAGGTACATGGTCCTGAAGAGAGTTGAAACAAATATGCCACAGGCCCTTGGACCTATGGAAAGGTGAACAAAAGAATTTGTAGGTGCTAATTCCTATAGAGTCGAACAAAGAGATCACATAGGATGAAAGTGCTTTACAGGTCCTCAAACTTGCAAAGGAGGTGCCCTAGGTGTTCGGTCCTGAGGGAAGCCCAATGTAAGAGGCTTCGTAGAGTCTCATGGGACCTCACAAATGCTCGGTCCTACAAGGATATTTGAAAAGTAGCTTCACATGTGCTCTTAGAAATCAACATGTTAATCCACAAATAAAATTGGTTAGATAGAAAATATTCATGAAGGTAAACAAAGAATCATGCAGACAGTCAACAACTGGAGGATAAGCTTTCAAAGGGCTCCCTCAGGAACCCTTCAAAAGGGGTCCACTCAAGGGATGCTCTATTTGAAAAGCGGTAACATTTTTCACCGATGATTCTAGCATCAAGGTGTAGACATCTAAATTTGACCACTCCCACATGGTCAAATTCACCTCTTTATTCATCTATTTCGCATCCTTAGTTAATATTAATTAAATTGATTGATTTAACTAATATTCCTCTCTTTGCCTAAAGTTTCATAAAATATTAATTTAATAATTAATGCTTTACCCTTTCATCCCCTTCCTCTCTAAATTAAATAAATACATCAATTTATTTAATTTAGTCATTTGACATTTTAGAAATAAAGCAATTTTAAATTCTTCTTTTTCTCTCTTCTTGTCACATCCTTCATAACCCACTTCTAATCCAGATTAGTATAATTAATCCATGATTAAGATGTACATCCCTTAATCAGGATTAATGTCACATCCTCCATATTCTCCCGCTTGCTTCTAATCCCTCATTAATTTTCTTAATCATGTATTTGCACAACCTTAATCTAATCCCTTTGCTACATTTAGCATACCTTTTTAGTCAACCTTCACAATTTCCACATTTAGCCTAGACCCTCTTCCCCATGTGAATTTTCAATTCACATTTATTCATCCAAGACTCCTCTCTTCCCCATGCAAATTTTTAATTTGTTTATCCTTCCAAGACTCTCCTTATTCCCATGCAAGTTCTAGAACCTTTGACTTGTCACATCACTCACATGTGTCAAAGTCTTCTAGAACCTTTGACTTGTCACATCACTCACATGCATCAAAGTCCTACATTTTGGGAACCTTGTCTTATCCACAAGATAAACCCAATCATGTGAATTTTTAATTCACACTTATTTCTCCAACTACTTTCTTCTTCCCCATGGATATTTTTGCGGAATACTAAAATTTCTCAACTCATTTTTAAGTAAATGTTCTCCCCTCCCAAGGTACTTGTCCTTCTTCTACATCATTTGTACCCTTTACATCGGGTGATCCCACAATAGTGGTTTACAATTTTTGGCCAAGCTGGACACTGAAATTATTTTTTTAAACTAAATCTTCACATTCGGGCACCTATAGCGGCTAAACCGTGAAGAATTTGAAGATGATGTAAACTAGAGTCTCGTCAAATTTTGTCTGTAGATTCTAAAAATATTTTTTAAAAAATTTTTGGAATCAAATTCCACTTATTTTTCCATCTCCCACAAAAACTAGTTTTTTTCAAAAAATAGCATTTTTAAAAAGTGGTGCACACCGTATAACGTATAAATTTTTTTCCATGAAGGATAAAATTCTAATTCTTTCGAATTTAGATTCGTAACTCCGATATCTAGTGCTTCCACTTGGTTAGATAGCTTTTTATTGAATATTTTTTCTTTAATCAAGTTTCAGATTCAAACCAATTACATTTCAGACATAGCGCGACCGTATAATGCATGACTTTTTATGTATATATTTAAATTCAATTTTTTTTTTCTATTGGATCAAGGACTTCAATATCTGGTGCACTCATATTTTTTTATTTTTTTTTATTATCTGCTATTCCACATGTGCAAAACAAAGACCTTCATTTTCGATGAAAAACTTATGTGTAATAAAACTAAAATATCAAATACATAATAAAACCAAAACATATTAAAATTATATTCGTTGGATAGCTCATTCTTAGGAATACTTGATTCTAATTGGGTTTGTGAATATTCCTTCATTTTCATCCTCAAACCGAGCTCTGAAGTGCCAAAATTCAAGTTTTTTTTGTCTTAGGGGAGATGAGGAATAAAGGGGGTTCAAACGAACCCCTAGGGGTTCAAGCGAACCACTAGGGGTTCAAATGAACCAGGTTTCATTCAAACCCTGGTTCATTCAAACCCCCCTTCTATAAGGGGTTTTGATGGCTTTTTTGGCGGGAAAATATTAAGAGGGTTCGACCGAACCCCTAATTAGTTCGGTTGAACCAATAGGTTCGTACAAACCCCTAAAATCAAGTTTTTTTCCATGCATTCATTTTTTGTGAGTTTTCCTTCCTCACTTCAATTGTAAACCACTATTGTGTCTTCACCCATCTCACCATGTCCTTTGGACACTTCATCTTCCACATGGCAAGATGTGAGGGCTTGTGAGTCCTCAACTCACCATAGCCCTCCATCTTGGCCATGGTGGCTCAATCCTAACCACTGAATTCTCTAGAGAATTCATTTTCTTCTATAAATACCCCCCTTCTCATTCATTCATTTACCTTAGGAAATTTTACACTTGCATTCTATCTCTCAAGCACTCTTGCACTCCAAACCTCCATTGTTGTAATTCATTCTAGCTTCAATCTCTTGCATTTGCACTCACCCATTCAACCACCCACATAGTTTATTGCATCCTCTGTCTCATTTAGAGCATTTTGAATCCATTTTCATACACCTTGCCATCAGAGGAGCACACAAAACTTCAAAGATCCAAGGGCCAACCAAGGAACAAGCTTAAACAAGGTATAATCAACTTCTCTTTTTTATCTTTGTTTTGTTTAAGCTTAACTTGGGCTAATCACTGAGGTGTTAAGTGTTTTCCTTCATTTACATTCTGTTTTGCATGATCTAGAATAGGTATAAACACTTGATCACATTTCTAGCATGCCTAGTGGAACCCACAAATGGGTCCTTTTACTCTTATGTTTGTTGTTTTCTTCATATTTCGCAAGCTCAGGAGACACAGCCAGGCGACCCCACCCCCAGAGGGGTGACCAAGACCTGCAGAGGGGTGACTAGGCCCTAACAGAGGTTCCTGTCTAAGACAGAACAATAGTTTAACTCTTTTTTTTACTAGAGGGGTGACCAAGACCTGTAGAGGGGCAACCAAGACCAGCATAGGGGCGACTAGGCCCTAACAGAGGCGCTTGTCTGAGACAGAACAATAGTTTTAGCTCGCTATTTTGATCAAAGGGGCAACCAAGATTTGTAGAGGGGAGATCAGGCCCTGACAAGGGTGACCAGACCTAGAAAAGGGGTGACTAGGCCTAGACAACAACTTCTGTGAGGTAAAAAATAGTGTTTTGAGTCATTTTTACAGATCATTTTTTGTTGTTTTGGTTATTACTGACCCCCTAACTCATGTTGTTGGTGATTGTGAAGGATTTTACTAATGTTTGTGTAGGTATTTCATGTTTGATGAAGAACGGAGGTTAAAAAACTACTAATTCATTTGTTGCAGCGCAAAAGGACCAAGGCTTTTACTTAGTGTGTTTTCTTTCATTTTTCATACTAATTAGGCACATAGTCTAGGTAAGGGAGTTAATAAATTATGTGTTTTGTTTGTAAGTAATCTATTGATGTATCCAATCCCCTTGCGCCATTTGGCGATCCTAGGTGAAGAGAAATCTTAGCTTACTTAAGTCCTTTGTGTTACCCAAGGGGACATTACATCATTCAAGCTTTCCCTTTGCACTTTGTGTGAGCCTGGAGAGTGGTCAAAAATGGTTAACGTTCCTATCTTAGTTGGACCTGCTTGGGGATTTCATCACCCCAAGGGACGATTCCAACCGTGTGTAACAATAGGGTATATAAAGGGGGGAGAGCCAAAGTTGTACCCCAATCCAGTCACATTGTATCTGGCAGAGTGTCAAAGCTAGGGTGATACCTAGATAGACGTGAAGATTTGGTCTAATCCTTTAGTATCTCGTTGAGGTTCCTGACTCATGCTTGTAGACGGGCTAGTGTTCATGGTTGTGCCTCACGTACTGAGCGTATAACAAGGACTCCCTAGATCACCTTATTTAGCCTAGTTAGAGAACTACATCAACCATACCCTTCATACTAATCGTAGAATTGTGCTATCTAAACTGTCTTCTTGTGCAAAACTAGTGAGTTTTTGTTTATTCAAGTCATCCTACCTTGTGCTTGTTGTTTGAAGTGTTTTTTGTCCTTTTCCATAGTTGTTTTGACTAAGTTAAGTTCAGGTCAGTTGATAGAAGCAACCACACCCTGACCAAGGGTGACCCCAACCTCAAGAGGGGTGGCCCTGCCCTTTGTCTTAGTCATTTTCCAACCTGTTTGAGTCAATTGTTCATCTTTCACCCAAACAGGCAACCAGGACCTGTCCAGGGGTGACCAAGCCCTGAGAACAGGTGACCAGGCCTAGAACAAGGGCGACCCCGCCCAAGCAACTATTTTGCACTCTAAACAGTCAGTTATGTTTCTTGTTCCATCATTTTTTCAGTACGTTTTCCCATTTTGAGCATCCGTTTCGTCATTTCTTCAGTCCATTTTCCCATTTCAAGCATCCATTCTATCATTTTTTCAGTTCGTTTTCCCATTCTGAGCATCCATTTTGTCATTTCATAAGTCCATTTCCCCATTCTAAGAGTTTTTTCTACTATTATGTGAACCCATTCATCCATTTAGAGAGTTTGGTTCATCGTTTAGGGAACCAGTTTTTCCATTGAGGGAATTCGTTTAATTATTTAGGGATCTCATTTCACCATTCAGGGAACCCGTTCCATCATCTAGTGAGTCTTTTTCACCACTTGTCAGACTCTTTTTCCCATTCCAATAGCTTGTTTGACCTCATTTCTAATTTAAACAAGTCTAAAAACCAGTCAGGCAACCAAGCCCTTGGAACAGGCGACCAGGTCCTGGGAATAGGCGACCAAGCCCCTTAAACAAGCAACCAAGCCCCTTAAATAGGCATCCAAGCCTTGGGAATAGGTGACCAGGCCCTTTAGATAGGAAACCTCACCCCTTTAATAGGAAACCCTACCCAATCCAAAAGGTCAAACAGTTGGGGACCTAAAACCTTGTTGTTTGTTGTGATCTAAACACTTTCATCCCCTTTCATTCACTCATGATTCATACTTTAGTCCATTTGCACTTTCCAAAGGTCTTTTAGTCATCACCTGCATCATATAGGTACTCTTAGAGTATCTCTAGATGGCATCTTTCATCATCGTTATCTCAATCCAAATCCCCTAAACCTTGTTTTAGAGGTTATTATCTGAACTGACCTAAGTGTTTGAATCTGATCGTTATCCTACACATCAGTCATTGTCTTTGGCCCAATCAATCCACTTCCATCTTGAGGTGGATTCGGTCCCTTAAGTCACCATCCTCGGCCCAATCAATCCATTTCCATCTTAAGGTGGATTAGGTGTCGTAATCATCTATCTATCCTTCAATCTGATCAAGCAATGCCTTAAGTCACCTAGGGTGATTTCTGAACTAGGTTTAGAATCCCTTACATCATCCATTATCTAATCCTTATCCAATCATCCAATCTCAATCCTATCCAATCATCTAATCAATCCTATTCGATCATCCAATCAACCCTTATCCAATTAGTCAATATCATCATCCAATCAAACAATCCTTTATCCAATCCAATCAATCTTCCAATCGTCATTTAGGTCATCCTTGAATTGAGTCTAGTCTCATCTCAATTCACCTAGTAGTTTTGCATTTTCATTCTCGTTCAAACCCGATCACAAGCCAAGAAACAAATGGCAGAACAAGGCCAAGGTTCCTAGCCGAACATCCCACAAGATGCTAATAGCATTGAAAATACCACACAAGATCACAACAATGGTGCAAATATCCCTCAAGATCCCCATAACGGTGCATCATCACAGTCCAACACCAACATCCAAAACACCTCACCGCTCGAAGACAAAAACATGGTCAATCAGCCTAAAGTCACAGTTGACGAATATCTTGGCAATCCCACTAATGCTCAGATGATGGATCACCTCCTCAACGAGTGTGGGGATAAGATCCTTGCCACGTTGATCATGAAAGGAGTCAAACCACCACTCAAATTTAATATGTCACAATATATCAATGCCCAGTCTCTTCCTCTATCACAACATCCACAAAATTCAAAAAATGTTCTAAGAAATTTGTATTTTCTCGAAGGTCTGCCTATAGATAATTGGTACCATCCGAAGTTTAGAAATGCTATAATCCATCAAGTTGTCACTTATCCTCACCTCCCCTCCACTACCTCTACAGCACCACCTAATCCTAATGATCCCCATGCCTATGGCATGCCGCAAAATATTCTACTTGCTCTACCACTTCCACCTCAGCATCCTGGTCAACCACCTATCAATACTGGGGGCACTCCACTCCTTGCATTGATACCACCCCTAGGATCTACACCTATTGGCAATCTACCACCACTGTAAAGTAATATCGCTACATTCTAGCAACCTCCCATTAATCCTCATCAATCCACTATGATACAAGTGCCGCCACAACATGTTGTTGCTACTATTTCATCTCAACCACCCTATCAACAACCTCCCCAGAAAAATGTCACAATCTTGTAACAAAACGTCACCATTCCACAGAAAAATGTTTCAATTCCTCAACAACACATTACCGTTCCTACACAACCACCACATCGAGTCACACAAACTGCTTCACAACTGATGCAACCACCCCATAATTCTTCTACAATAGTCCCACAACAACATATCCCATCTCTCCCATTTTATTAGTATCCACCATAATAGCAACAACCCCCTATTATGCACATGTTCCTACGCAAGCGCAACTGAATCCTTTCACACAATATCTTTACCACCTATCTAGTATGTACACTGCTTATATTGCTATGCCCAATCCTAATCAAAATTTTTATGTGGCCATTCAGAATCAGTTGTAGACTCAACCACCTCCCTACACCAATCTTTGCAATCGCACACAAACACATACCAATAGCAGTTTAATCCATAGCAACCTCCATATGTCCCACAACAACCCAACATTGCGTATAATTATCAAGCTAATCCACACTATGTTCAGTAGTAGTCCTCATACCAACAAGGTGCTTCATCCACATCCTACGTGTAGCAACAGCCACCTTATCAATAGGGTGCTTAATCCACCTCTTATTATTAGCAACAATTACCTCATCAGCAAGGGGCTTCCACATCATCATACTACCAAACCACTACACAATACTAGTAGGGAAACCCATCCACTTCATACTATCAACAACAACCACCATACCAACAAGAAACTTCTACTTCCTAACAAAATCCACCTTACGACAATCTACAATTTGCTTATTCCAATCAGTACCAACAAGCACCTCCATATATACCTCAACCCACTTATGATCCAACTGCTTCAACACCATCCTCATCATATCAACAGTATCCCCCTTACAATCAACCTAGTTCGTCCAATCTGACTCCCGTAACACCTATCAATCAGGATCTCAAAGAAGTCAAAGTTGCGTTAAAGAACTTACAAGCTGGGACCGGCAAATAAATGTTCAAGTTTGAGGACATTTATCCCTATCTATTCAATCCCTTTGTGTCATTGGTTCCTTTCCCAAAGCATTTTGAAATTCCAAAATTTGATAAATATAAAGGAACCAAAGATCCCAAGGCTCACCTTCAAGAGTTCTACGCCCACTGTCAAAAAGTCATGCATAATGACAATTACCTCATGAGATTGTTCCCCAAGAGTTTACATGGAATAGCTCTTGATTGTTTTATGGGTCTTAAGAAAGGATCTATCAAGTCCTTTGCACAAATTTTAGAGGAGTTTGCCTCTCACTTCTCCTTCAATTTGGAAAAGGATATTGATACCTTAGATCTCCTAAAGGAAAAGCAGCAAGAGGGAGAAACCTTTGCAAGCTATCTTCAAAGATGGTGAGCCCTAGCCTCTCGCATGAAATCCCTGCTATGGGAAAAGGACATGTTCACCTTGTTCATTGAGAATTCCCATCCAGATATGGCCCACAACTTCAGACTCCATTGTGTCACAACCTCTCCTAGGATTGTTGAGAAAGGTCCTCTCCTTGAGAGAGCCCTCATTGCTAAAGGGCTAGTCAAAATCTATAATTCTGATAAGGAGAAATCATTCAAAGACAAGCCTCATTATTGGAAAAAAAAATGATTTCAATGATGGTGTCACTGACACCAAACATGTTCAAGTGGCTAATGCTTCCGAAAAGCCACAATAGCATCTTCCTCAGTAGTCAAACCCGCATGCTATATCAGTACCACAAGGGGCACCTCGTCCTAACCAATAATCCAATCAAAATAACCAAGGGAATGGAAAATGACAATTAACTCAACTAGGGGAACCCCTAAGTGTTATGTTTCCTAGGCCTCTTCAAGTCAATCACCCGATTACATATCCTATGACCAAGCCACCCAATGAATCCAAGGCTAAACTAGCCTAGTTTAAAGAAAATGAGTATTGTGAGTTCCACAAGATTAAAGAGCATACATTGAATAAGTGTCAAAGTCTGAAAACGTACATCTAGGATCTCATAGATTAGGGTGAAATACATGTGGATACCAACACAACACCTTCATCCAATGCTCAATTGCAGATATACTAGAATGCTTTCCCCAATCATAACCAAAGTCCTAGCACATCCAACACCAGCTTAAGACCTAGTATTAGCAATAATCAGGATAACACCACAAATAACATCAGTTATAAAAATGTGCCATTCAATTATCAAGGCATTTTCATGCACATCAAACAAGTGGAACCACATGTATCTATGATATGCGTAAAAGGAAAGGATCCACAATGTGTTGTTACCACCCATCGAACCCGAATTATAGTTCCTGGAGGCTCTGTATCCACCCAGTTGCAACCTGTGAATTCTCAATACAACATTCTTGACCATCTAGGAAAGACCTCAGCCTAGATATCCATTTTGGACCTGCTTAAGTCTTCTCATGCACATCAAGAAGTCCTAAATAAGGCCTTGCAGGACACTTCCTAATGACATAGACCCTACACAATTTCAAGCATTGGTTGGGCACCTCTCTACCACCTATCAACTAGGTTTTAGCCAAAACAACATGCCTTGCATTGACTCTAATCATAATCACCCCCTCCATCTAGAAGTCCTAGTAAATTGGCATAAAATAAAAAGGGTCTTGGTAAATAATGGTTCTTCCCTAAACCTTTGTACATTGAAATTCATAAAATAGGTTGGATACACCCATACTAATTTAAACAATCAAGTCATCACAATCAAGGAATATGATAATGCAGAATGTGATTCTAAAGGTACAATATGTCTTCCAATTCAGGTTGGTCTAGTTGTGCAATATACTACATGTCATGTCCTTGATCTAGAATTTCCCTATAACCTCCTCCTCAGTCATCCATGGATTCACGCCATGCAGACCGTTCAATCCACATACCATCAATCCCTAAAATTCCCATTCAGTGGGGTAGAAGTTACCATTCATGTGGATCCTCAACCATTTGAATATTACCGTGCATTAGAAACTTCTTTTCCCCATTCCCACTATTGTCCTGGAGTGGAAATGGGACTGCCACAAACATCATCATCTCACTCATCTACCACCACACTAGCCATCACTTCATCCACTCCATCATCCACATCTAATTCCACCATCACTAAGGTCCAAATCATTGACAAGGGATGTGGTGACTATGAGATGCACACAACCTTGAATGTGGCAACTATGCCACCCTCACCACACACATATGGCCAACCTTCACAGTCTACACCAAAACCAGAAGACAAGACCATCACCTTTGATGTTCTGAATGTCAAATCCAATACCTTTCGCTCTCCTGGGTTGAGACAAGATGCACCAGAATATGACATAATCCAATGGGTCTACCGTGAGGAACTTGATCCCTCCCCTCATTTGAAAGAATATTTCCAAGAGAACTATCTTTTACCATCTAAGCTCACAGAAAATTACAATTATCAAGGGGGTGGCCTTGGTGTTGAAGAGCAGGGAAGGAAACACCATATTGAGACTACAATAAGACCAAGGAACTTAGGCTTCGGTCATGACACAAAACAAAAGGAACCTATAGCATCATCAAGTGCTTCTAATAATGACAGTGAGAGTAATGGTTTTCTTGAGGATATACTAGAGGAGGAATCCATCATACACGCATATGATGATGTAGATCACACTGACCTCTCTTCCATGTTCGACTGCTTACACATTTGCACCATTAGCCTATCCCTTAAACATCTTGAACTTATAGACAGGGACCTACATGGTAGCGCACCTATTGATACCTTTCCCACAATGGATCAGTATGTACACCTTATGCGATTGGGTGAGGATGAACACCCTAACCACAAATGCAAAAAAAAAAAAAGGTCACCTAGCGAAAACCTCTCCGAGGCACTTTTTGACCTTGAAAAAGTAAAAACAAAGTGTGTATCTGATAGCGAAAAACCTCGATGAGGAGCTAGAAGATGGGGATATTCATCTTCCCTTTGTACAGATTCAACTCTTTGAAGAATCATCCATCCTAATAGAGGAAACTCAAGAAATAAATTTGGGAACTGAAGAGGATCCAAAAAATCACCTATGTAGCCAAGGAATTATCAGAGGAAGAACATTCTACCATCACTAAGATTCTTCAAGAGGGTATCATTAATTTTGCATGGAAATATTCAGACATGCCAGGCCTTGATCGTGCATTAGTAGTCCATCATCTAGATGTGCATCCAGATGCTAAACCTGTCAAACAAAAGCTTCAGAAAATGTACCCTCAAGTCGACCTGCTAGTTAAGAAAGAATTGGAGAAGCTATTGGACATTGGATTCATAAGGCTTATTGATTATTCTGACTGGATCTCCAACATAGTGCCATTTTCCAAATGAAACAGCACCATCAGAGTATGTACATACTTTCGTGACCTCAACAAGGCTTGTCCCAAAGATTATTTTCCATTGCCAAACATAGATATGTTGGTTTACCTCATTGCGGGACATGAGATGCTTTCCCTCATGGATGGCTTCTCTAGATACAATCAAATCAGAATTGCACCTGAAGACCAACATAAAACAGCTTTCACTACACCATGTGGCACATTCTGCTATAATGTCATGCCCTTCGGTCTTAAGAACATAGGGGAAGCCTACCAATGTGCAATGACTGTCATCTTTCATGATATTATCCACATCATCATGGAAGACTATGTTGATGATCTATTAGGAAAATCAAGAACCAGAGCAGAACACCCTGCAGTCCTAAGGAAGATCTTTGAGTGTCTAGAGCACTACAAGTTGTGCCTCAATCTGAAAAAGTGTGTGTTCGGGGTTATGTCAGGAATTTTGTTGGGCTTCATTGTCTCTAGGAGAGATATAGAAGTGGATCTGGCCAAGGTCGACGCAATTATGGATATTCCTCCACCTTGCAACCTGAAATAGTTAAGGAGTCTCCAAGGTAAGCTACAATCCATCAGAAGGTTCATAGTACAGCTAGCTAACAAGTGTCAACCATTCACCCACCTCCAGAAAAAGAATACATCCTTCAAGTGGGATCCTATGTGTCAGTAAGGTTTTGAAAAGATTAAGGAATACTTAGCTCATCCTCCCGTCCTTATGCCTACAATCCTAGGGAAACCACTTTTATTGTATATCTCAGCTACTTTAGTGGCACTAGGGGCATTGCTAGCATAGCATGATGATTCATCCAGAGAATGAGTGGTCTACTATATCAGTCGAACCTTAGTTGGCTATGAGCTCAACTATTCTTCAATGGAGAAATCCTACCTAGCCGTGGTTTTATGTTCATAGAAGCTTAGACATTATATGCTTAGTCATCCAATCAAGTTAATATCAAAAGTTGACTCACTTAAGTATTTGCTATCCAGAACAACTTTGATTGGCTAAATGGCTAAATGGGTCATGTTGTTGAGTGAGTCTGACATAGAATATGTGGACCACAAAGCTATTAAGGGATAGGTAATAGCGGATCAGTTAGTCGATTCTCCCTTGGTTGATGTGCATCCTTTGGTAACAAAATTTCCTGATGAAGAGGTCTTTACAGTAGTAGAAGTGACCACATGGACACTATACTTTGATGGGTCATACACACATAACGGATCAGGGGAAGGCATCTTGTTTGTCACACCCCAAGGTGATTATATCCCAAAGTCATTCAAACTGGCCTTTGCATGCACAAATAATATAGCTAAATACAAATCTCTTATCACTGGCCTTAAAATCACAATCAAATAAATAGCACTCACTTAAGGGTTTTTGACAATTCAAAATTAGTCATCAAATAGGTCAATGATGATTTTTTAACAAAGGATGAGAAGATGTTACCTTATAAACACATGGTCAATGAATTTAAGAAGTCTTTCACCTCTATTTAATTTGACCAGATCCCCAGAGTCCAGAACAAAGCAGCAGATGCCATGGCTACCATTGGTTCCTTAATTGACATGCCCAAAGATAAAATAGAGTGTGAGTTCCTTGTCGAATAGCTCTTAATCCCGGCATATGATATCCTCGAAAGTGAGATGTTGTATGACATTGTAGGTACCACATCCCCTTGGTATCATGATATCTATACTTATCTTCACAATAACATCCTACCCTCCAATATGACGCATAATCAAAGAAAATCCTTCATCCAACATATGTCTCGTTACAACATCATAGGTGATACTATTTATCGATGTGGGTATGATGGAACCTTCCTCAGGTGTCTAAATGAGACTGAAGACCACACCGTGTCAACAGAAGTACATAGTGGTGTATGTGGGGTCCACTCAAATGGCATGGCCCTTGCTAAAATTATTCTCTGAGCAGGCTACTATTGGCCTACATTAAAACAAGATTCTTGTGAGTTCGTCAAAAGGTGCATCCCTTGTCAGCAGTACACTAATCTAATACATGCTCTAGCACAGGATCTGCAACCTCTTGTTGCACCATGGCCCTCCTCTTAGTGGGTTTTCGACCTAATCGGCAAGATCTATCCCCCATCATCAAATGGACACACCTTCATCATTATCACAACTCAGTACTTCACTAAGTGGGTGGAAGCAATGCCAGTCTCACAAATCACAGTTACTCAGATCTCTAAATTTATCCTCTTCCATATTCTCTGCAGATATGGAATACCCTCCACCATCATTTCTGACAGCGGAAATCATTTAAAGAACCAAGCTATGAGACACCTTTGTGACACCTTCCATATCCAACATTGTTGGTCTGTGCCTTATTACCCCCGGGGTAATGTTCAGGTAGAAGCCACCAACAGAACCCTCATCAGAATCCTCAAAAAGGTGGTCAACAGTACTGGTCGAGATTGGCACCTTCACATTCATCCTTCCCTTTGGGCATACCACACCTTTATCCACACTTCTACCAGTGCCACTCCATACTCCCTTGTTTATGGTGTTGAGGCTATCTTGTTGATTGAGGTAGAAATCCCATCACTAAGAATCTCCCTGAAGAATCTTATCAGCAATGAAGACGCCTAAGTCGCAAGACTCGGCCAGCTAGAACTCCTCGATGAAAGATAGATCAAATCATATGATCACCTTCAAGCCTATCAGAATCACCTAAAAAGAAGCTACAACAAGAAGGTTTGTCCCTGTCAGTTCAACATTGGTGATCTATTCCTCAAGGAAAATCAACGTACTCAACAAGACCGAGAAAAGAAGGGAAATTTTGAAGCAAATTGGCTTGGTCCTTATGTCATTACCGCAAAATATGGATCAGCGGCCTAAAAATTTTCCATGCTTGAAGGAGAGCCCCTAGAGGGTCCCATTAACATCATGCACTTAAAAAGGTTCTACACTTAAATTAGCTGGGGTATCCCATCCTACAAAATCCAAAAAATACAAAAAGATTAAAAAAATATCAAAAATACAAAAATCAAAAAAATCAAAAAAAATCCAAAAATAGTAAAGATAAATAACTCATCCTATGGTGAAAACCACCCTCGGTGGCACCTTGGATAAGTACGTTTGGTGCAAACCTAGTCACAAGCGCAATTCGTAAAGGGCTTAATCATTATATACCTTACATCCTAGTTACTTTATGCTTCCATCCATCTCAATCTCATATCCTATCATCTCATCAATCCCATCCTTCCATCTGCATCTTTCACCTGGTTGCTTGGTATATTTTGGTTGAGCATTGGACGATCTTCATCTTCTATTCATCACTCTGAGCTTTTATCCTAATATGAGCTTGTGTCATCAATCTGATCTTCTTGTTAGTCCTTCACTCTCATCTGGGGTCCTTCATCGTGTCTATCTTCATCTTGATCCCATCACATCACGTTGGTCCTTTTTTCTTTGTCGAACTACGTTGCCCCTACACTTTCACGTAGGAAAGGTTGATCATTTGATCCACCCCTGGGGAATTTTACCCATCCTATTTTGATCATCCATCATGGTCTCCATTGTCCCCTTTATGCTTTATCCCTAGTTAATCCTTTTTTGAACTACATTGCCACTACGCTTTCACATAGGAAAGGTTGATCATTTGATCCTCCCCCAGGGCATTTGTCTGTCATGTTTTTCATCATCATCGATCTCCATTTTCCTCTTTCCATTTTTTATCTATGGTCTTTTCTAAATTGCGAGTGCTCTGCACTTTCATGTAGGCAAGGCTAATCTATGATTAGCCCCCAAGCCCCTAGGTCTATAGGGTGTGTTAGTCTTGTGTCTTGTGTCTTGAGTCGTGTTGTCAAGTATGTCCCTGTCTAGCTGGTTCTTCACAAACGGGATCCTCTAGTATCGGGAGATCTAATTAGTATCAAATATCCCGTGTCATGTGGGTCATCTTACTTTAGTTTCCATC
Source organism: Sequoia sempervirens (assembly GCA_007258455.2). Taxonomy (NCBI): domain Eukaryota; kingdom Viridiplantae; phylum Streptophyta; class Pinopsida; order Cupressales; family Cupressaceae; genus Sequoia; species Sequoia sempervirens. The sequence goes on from VDFB02281492.1 coordinate 243,729,670, forward strand.
TTTGGTCTCAATAGGATGCATCCTTCCTAATAGACCTCATCAATACCATCCATCCCCTTTGATCCTATGGCAAAGGATGTTTGAAATTGATTGTGATCTTTTGATGCTTTTGGATTTGGTTTATTGTTTGAGCTCCCTTTTACAACTAGTCAAGGTCACCATGATCTTTCATATTATGGTGTGTTTTGATTGGTTAACATAGGGGAATATCTTGATCTTTTCTTCTTGTTGTCTGTTGGGTTGTCCCACGTAGTACCCACCAGGATCTCTGAGATATTTTGTTATGCTGGGGCATCCCTTTGTGCTTGTGGTTGTCCCAATTCTTGGCCTGACCAAATTCTTTGTCACTTTGGGGTGTTGGGATAGCCTTCTTGTATATTATTTTTGTTTTACACATTAGACACTAATTCACCTTGGTTTACATACCATGGTACCTAGTGTCCTATGCTATAGCAAAAATCAGTGCTCTGAAGATGGAAAATTAAATTAGGATTTCATTTCATAATAAATTGTGTTGCATTGCATTCATCCCTATTCATTAGCCTATGATTTTGGTTGTGCAAATATTCACCTTCTCCCTCTCGTTCTTCTCAGGATCTCAATGGTTTCTAAGAAGGTGTGGTTTCACACCATCTACCCACATTCCCATGCAAGTCCTTATTGAAAATTATGTTCATGTTGTATTTCATTTTATTTTATAAGCTAAAACAAGCATGATCACAAATAAAGTCCAATCATATTGCATGTTGCATTATAGGTTCATTGAATCCCATGTCCATTATCATCTCATATTAAGTTGTTTAGATTAATCATTTTTGGTAATTCTAAGCATCTTAGATTCATTTTATATCCATACATTTCCCTATTAGTTTATATCATTAACATATTACATGCATCGCCATTTGCATCACAAATTGTCAGGTCCATATCCATCATAGATAAAATCATAAAACACCCATCACATTCTGTGTTACACATGTTAGTTGCATCCATATAAGCATCAACATATAACATCATAAACATGTACATGTATTACATCATCATGATCACCCATCATAAAATCATAATCATATACATATGCATAAATAAAATCATCCATCATATACATAACATGGTGTCAATAAGGGTTGTCGCATATCATATAAATATCAAAATAAAATGTCCATCAATATCATCAAAATACATACCCATCGTATACATCATAATCACAAAATAAAGTACAAGTACAAGGATTTGAATCAAATGTAACCATCGCTACTTTGTACTATCTATCCACCTTGCACCTATCAAAATTTGGTATCCTGACATCTGCCAAAAGAGTTTCCCACATCTAACCTCTGTGGAGAGTCAGGCATCGGCCCTCTGCGAGGGAGGGTCGCCTGAGAGTCACTATATCCTCAAGTCTATGTCCCTAGTGACTGGGATGGCGCATGCATCTGAGGAGCCTATTGGACATAATGAAATGTGCACTGTGCCAGATCTAGAACTACATGTTGATAATCAACCATCCAGAAGGTTGCCTCTGTTATATGCTCATCTCACTTTGTAGCCTAATATCGAGCTGCATTCCACTTCTGTCTATATCTTTCTCGATCTCTGCAGGTGACTCTCCTCTCTTGTTCCCAAGCCTCCTAGGCCATCCTCAACTGATCAATCTCTGCCTACAGTCGATCTCTGACTGTATCTCTATCCTCCCCCTACATAGCCTAAGCCTATGCCTGTGCAGCATCCCTCTCCCCCTGCATCACTTGTACCTATGTTTGTGATCTATCTCTCTCACCCCAGAGCACCTACACCTCTGCCTACACTGTGTCCCTCTCTCTCTCTGCACAATCTCTAACTGGGCCTCTACTACCTCTACCCTCAACCTCGCATCCCCAAGTGTTGTCTCTACCTCAGACACCCTGTCCTAGAGCTCATTCCTCACCCTCTGTAGCCCTATCACCTATACCCTCAACTCCTCCATCTCCCTATCTGCCTACTATCGACCCCCTGTTGGTGCCTGATCTGCTGCCCCTTCGGGTTCCTGATGTCCCCTAGCCTGTGATATAGTCATCCCTACCTATAGTTTGTCCCAATCCCAAGTCACCCAGGCCAGCTCACCATATATTCCCCACACCTCTACTTGTAGGTCATCTCTCTCCCTCTCTACATCCTATACCTATGAGGTTAGGTGGTCAACAATGAATCCATAATCCCTCTATCCCTCAGCCTATAACCTGGCTACCTCTGCCTGAAGCCTACTCTCCTTAGCCCCAAGTATGTGCACCTCAGCCTCTGCTCTATCATTTGAAGCCTTGCCTAGGCCCCCCTCAACAATACAATAGGGTCCTCAGGTGGTACAAATGGTATTGTTGCCAATGGCTCCACCACGAGAATGTCCACATCCATAGCATACTCCTGTGGCTCACGCTCCTGCTCAGCCCCGATCTCCACCTGAAATCTCCTCGATTGTACCCTCCTCCCCACCCTTATATGTCATCCAACGGCCCTCACCTCCCCCTCAAGCTCATCTCTCTCCTCCCTCATCTTCATCTTTGACTCATCGGGCTCCTACTCAACTCCGATCTCCACCTGGGCTCTTCTCCACTATCTACTCCTCATTGTCCTCACTAGCTATCCTACAGCCCCTTCCCCCTCCTGTCCTCTCTCCTGTTGATATCTCTCCTCTCTTGCCTCCATCTCTACCTCATCATGCTCCTACTCGTCCCTAATCTCCACCCGAGCTCTCCCCAGCTATCTCCTCCTCAATTCTCTCATATGTTGTCATATAGCTCTCACCTCCACCTCAGGCTCATCCATAATCTCCACATTATGCCCCTCTCTCTCCTACTCGAGCACCACCCACTCTCTCCTCTATTGTCTCCTCCTCGCCGCCCCCATTGGTTGTCCTATAGCCCTTGCCTCCTCCTGTCCTCTCTCCTCTTGTCCTACCACCCTACCTACCTCCTGACCTCCACTCTGTTGGGTTATCCCCCTCCCTCTCCTCTATGTCACCAGCCTCAACTCGTCCTCTAGTCCAAAGGCTAGTGGCCTTGTAATGGGATCCTCTAGTGTAATCCTCTTCCACTGATGGTTGAGGCACCATCTATCATATCAATGTGTCACTCCTAGCACCTGCTCCCCTCCGGTCCTACCTAGGTAGGGCACCTTCTGCAATGTCTCCCAATGCTCCCTAGCAAACCTATGTGAAATCAGCTCTCCCCATGGCCGCTCTCGTGATATCCATTGAAACATGTCTGATCCACATGGAATGTCCTGTACAATCTCAAACTATCTAGACACTCTGTCTAGCATGTGCGCCTCCACTATGTGTGGCTCCATCCCGACTATGAAGCATTTGGTGCTGAAGTAGCCCCTATGTCTTGCCTCCACTACCCTCCACCCAGTAAACTGCCGATACATGTATAGCCACCAAACTATGTGCTCCTCCTATAGGTCATCTATGATCCTCCATCTACCTAGATCCCCCTAGCCCTCATAGTACCATACCCAACCATACTCTGTCCCATACCACCATGCTATGGGCACTGCCTCATCCTCTATCCCTACTCTCACCACTCATGGCCTAGTCACACTAATGTGCTCCCAGGCCCATACCTGCAATAGGGTCACCTGTGTCAAATTGAGCCCCCCTTGATAGAACACCATGTGCATATCTCTATATAGGTGTTTCAGTATGCATGTCCCCCATAAGAACTGTCCCTCTCTCCCTTCAACAATATGTCGAATAATCTCCATATAATGCAATCTGTAGAACTGGTCGCTCCTATCCAGTATCAGTAAGTCATTGATCACCCCACACAAATAGAGTGGTAGTGCCCGCACCCTCACCGCCAAATATCGATCCACATCTAACCCCTTTATTCTGAATAGGCGGGTCCTCTCGTCCAAACAGCATGAACATTGTCTGATCCAGCTCCTCCCCAGTTGATGTCACCTCACTCACTGGGTGCCTTGCTATAGGGAGCCTCAATATCCATCATACATCCTTGAGATTCACTATCATCTCCCCTGTTGGGAGATGGAATGTGGAAGTCGACGAATCCCATCGCTCTATGAGCACTAGCAACATAGCTCGATGTGCTCTTACCATTGGATATCCTCTTAGGTGTAGCAGTCCTGCCTATGCCAGGGCCTCATGATCTAATCTAGTCATCGCCCTCAACGTCACCTGCAATACCTCAGACTATCTCTCTCATGTCTGTAGCTGCCCAAATCGTTGCATCCATACCACAACACTATGTCAGTCATTTCATGTCTTCTCTCATTTCTCGGCCCTGGGTTATCTTCTAACTAAGTATTCACTCCCCTTTTTGCCAAGTTTCCCAATTTTCCCAATTTATCTTTGTTTTTCTTTTCTTTCATCTCCTTTTTCATCCCTTTCACCCTTTTCAGGAGGGTTCGCCCCTTCCTAGGTGCCATCACCTCTTCTGGGGTAGGGTCGATCCTTCCTAGGCGTCGTTACCAATTCTGGGGCAGGCCCCCCGTTTTCAGGTGTCATCGCCCCTTCCGGGGTAGGACCACCCCTTCTTGGGTGTCATTGCCCCTTTCGAGGTAGAGCTGCCCCTCAAGGGGTGTAGCCTCCCTTTTGGGGTGGGGCCGCCCCTTTTGGGGTGGGGCTACCCCTCATGGGGCACAGTCGCCCCTGTTGGGGTGGGGTCACCCCTTGTGGGGTACGACCGCCCCTTTTGGAGTAGGGTCGCCCTTTTTGGGGGCATGGTCAACCTTACCGTAGGGTGTGGTCGCCCCTCTACAGGCTTTTCCGTTTTTGTTCGGGTGGACTCGTCCTTGGTTAATCCCGAGGCCAGTCTGCGCTTCCCTTTTTCCCCTAGCCCATTTTGGGCATCTTTTTTCTAGTTTTCGTGGAAAATTTAACCACTAATTAGGCAACTTCCCCCCTTCCCTAGCCTCTAACCAGCTATTCTACCTACCCCGTTAGGGAAATCCCAATTCCACCCCCAATCCATTTTCCTAAACTACCCCAATCCCAAAACCCATGATTTTAAAAAGCATACACACTAAAAAATACATCAAAAATTCTTAAAATTACAAAGAGGGTTTTTGAACCAAACCTAACATGGAACCGTACGCTTGTGGAAAAACCATCGTACCTCATCCGCCCAATGGATGATATTTGTGTCATAGTTGTCTAGCATCGTGTCTCCTTGTCTCCTTCCTCTCCTCTTCTCTCTCTCTCCCTCAACTGCCAAGTGTGCAAATGAGGAATAATAATTCTAAAATTACTATAAGTAACTTTTCCCCCATTTTTAAATTTATTTTAAGTGGGGTATTTTTCCTTTTTATTTAACCTTTTCTGGCCCAAATTAATTCCAAAACTTCTGTGTGCCACCATTTGCACACCGTGTGTCCAATCGACTTCATTCAAAAGACAAATCTACTTGATTTTTTGAGCTCTATCTAATGGTACCTTCCATTTCTTCATATCGAGAAGTCTCTTGGGGCCCCTTTTTCTTCCCCCAACAACCCTCTCGAGGGGGCATACCCTACCATTTTCCTCTGTTCCTCAGTCACATTCATTTTCTTGTGAGATTGAGGCATCTCCCCCCATTTCCCTCCATTTGGGCAGCTCATGCAACTTCTTCCATGTTGGCGCATCATGTTTTGGTCTCTTCCTCTATCAAGTCATCTGCATTTTTTTTTTTGAAACACTATTATTTTAACAATATTTCAAAGAGGGGCAAAATGTTGACATCTAAATTTCACTGCTCCCACACAGTCAAATTCACCTCTTTATTCATCTATTTCATATCCTCTGTTAATATTAATTAAATTTATTGATTTAACTAATATTCCTCTCTTTGCCTAAAGTTTCATAAAGTATTAATTTAATACTTTACCCTTTCATCCCCTTCCTCTCTAAATTAAATAAATACATCAATTTATTTAATTTAGTCATTTGACCTTTTGGAATTAAAGCAATTTTAAATTCTTCTTTTTCTCTCTCCTTATCACATCCTCCATAACCCTCTTCTAATCTGGATTAGTTTAATTAATCCATGATTAAGATGTACATCCCTTAATCAGGATTAATGCCACATCCTCTATACTCTTCCAATTGCTTATGATCCCTCATTATCTTTTTTAATCATGTATTTGCACAACCTTAATCTAATCTCCTTGCTACATTTAGCATACCTTTTTGGCCAACCTTCACAATTTCCATATTTAGCCTAGACCTTCTTCTCCATGTGAATTTTAATTCACATTTATTCATTCAAGACTCCTCTCTTCCCCATGTTTATCCTTCCAAGACTCTCCTCGTTCCCATGCAAGTTTTATAACCTTTGACTTGTCACATCACTCACATGTGTCAAAGTCCTACTTTTTGGGAACCTTTTCTTATCCACAAGATACTCCCAATCATGTGAATTTTTAATTCACATTTATTTCTCCAACTACTTTCCTCTTCTACATGGATAGTTTTTAGGAATACTAAAATTCCTCATATGTCACTTTCCTCACATGTGGGAACAAGAAACTCCTTTTTAAGGAAATCTTCTCCCCTCCCAAGGTACTTTCAAAGTACTTTTCCTTCTTCCACATCATTTGTACCCTTTCCATCTCACCATGTCCTTTGGACACTTCACCCTCTACATGGCAAGATGTGAGGGCTTGTGAGTCCTCAACTCACCATAGCCCTCCATCTTGGTCATGGTGGCTCAATCCTGACCGTTGAATTCTTTAGAGAATTCAGTTTCTTCTATAAATACCCCCTCTTCTCATTCATTCATTTACCTTAGGCATTTCTACACTTGCATTCTAGCTCTCAAGCACTCTTGCACTCCAAACCTCCATTGTTGTAATTCATTCTAGCTTCAATCTCTTGCATTTTCACTCAACCATTCAACCACCCACATAGTTTATTGCATCCTCCATCTCATTTAGAGAATTTTGAATCCATTTTCATACACCTTGCCATCAAAGGAGAACACAAAACTTCAAAGATCCAAGGGCCAACCAAGGAACAAGCTTAAACAAGGTATAATCAGCGTCTTCTTTTTATCTTTGTTTTGTTTAAGCTTAACTTAGGCTAATCATTGAGGTGTTAAGTGTTTTCCTTCATTTACATTCTATTTTGCATGATTCAGAATAGGTATAAACACTTGATCACACAAGGAATCCTTTTGAAAGATTTCTTTCATCAAGGAATTCAAAAGAAAGAATACTCCTTCACAAGGGAAAGTTTTTAGACTTCTTCCTCAAAAGAAGTGCTCCCTTCTCAAAGGAAAGTTTTCAAATTCTATTTTATGAATTTGTGATGAAAGAAAATTTCCACTAGGGATTCTTGTTGAAGAATACAATTTTGGAAAAGTAAAGGATTTTCAGCAAGGGATTCATTGGCCACCGAACACCATTTGAAAATCGAAGCAGTATGATATCTCCCCTTAGGATGGTGTGTGCTAAACTCAAAGGCACATCACATCCTAAGGAGAGAAAAACATGAATGAAAGTGTTGTTGTGGCTTGCAGAATATGATGATATGTAACCATGGTCATGTTGTCACACGTGAGGGACAACACATAAGCACCACAACATCACAAAGCTAGTAAAGAAGACAAATAAAAATAAAGGACAAACAATGACATAACAAACAAGAGATAAGGGGATCTAATATTTTGGGGTCGGAGCTACTCATAAATATAGATAGATAGGTGTAATATATAATATATAAATGAAATATCATCAACCCCCTACTATATCAGACCATGAAGAAGGGCACGTGAAAACAAAATAAAAATAAAAAATTGTGTCATCATGGAATAGAGGCCTAAATTCCCCCAACACTTTGCATCATCACCAATTATTGAAAATCAAGGCATAACATAGGAATAATTATGTAACAAATAGAAGAAGTTTATGACATAAAACACTCCTATCCAAGCACCTACAAGGGCAACAAGGGTCCTTTAAGAACACATAAGAACAACCATGGGGGAGCACAACACACACAAATCTAATCTATAGATAAAAAAGAGGTGCCCCATAGTCCTCATCAACCAAGAGGTTGGAATTCTTCCATTCTAGATCATTATAAGGGGAGGGTGACGAGCCTGCAATGGTGGGATAGCCAAGTGATCACCCTCTGACTCTCCTACGATAAGATCCAAGGAAGAGGGCCCCTTGACATCTTCTTCACTCAACTCTTGTGAGGTAAATGTCATTGATTTTGTAAAAATTTCCAATAGAGCTGGGGGTGATCCCACAATAGTGGTTTACAATTTTTGGCCAAACTAGCCACTAAAATTATTATTTTTAACTAAATATTCACATTCGGGCACCTATAGCGACTAAACTGTGAGGACTTTGAAGATGATGCAAACTAGAGTCTCATCACATTTTGTTTGTAGATTCTAAAAAAAAAATTTAAAAAAAAATTGGAATCAAATTGCACTTCTTTTTCCATCTCCCATGAAAAATGGTTTTTTTTAGAAAATAACATTTTTAAAAAGTGACGCATTAACCGTAAAAACATAACTTTTTTCCATGAAGGATAAAATTCTAATTCTTTTGGATTTAGATTTGTAACTTTGATATCTAGTGCTTCCACTTGGTTAGATAGTTTTTTATTGAATATTTTTTCTTTAATCAAGTTTCGAAGTCAAACCCATTAAAATTCAGACATAGAGCGACTGTATAATGTGTAACTTTTTTTGTATATATTGAAATTCAATTTATTTATTTTGTTGGATCAAGGACTTCAATATCTGGTGTGCTCATATTTTTCAAATTTTTTTTGATAATCTGTTATTTTTCCATATGTGCAAAACATAGACCTTCATTTTTGATGAATAACCTATGTTTAATAAAACTAAAAAAACAAATACATAATAAAACCAAAACATTAAAATTATATTCGTTGGATAGCTTGTTCTAAGGACTACCTGATTCTACTTGGGTTTGTCAAGAATCCTTCATTTTCATCCTCAACCCGAGCTTGAAAGCATAAAAAAATAGGTTTTTTTGTGTTTCAGGGGGAGAATGAGGAATAAAGGGGGTTTGCTCAAACCAGGGTTAGCTCGAACCCTGGTTCGAGCGAACCACCCTTCAATATGCATTTCCTTTTGTTTTTCTGGGTGGGAAATGTGGGCCTAGTAATTAATGGGTTCACTCAAACCCTAGTTTGGGTGAACCCCTTAGAGAACCAATTTTTTTCCATGGGGTCATTTTTTTTCAGTTTTCCTTCCTCCATCAAATTGTAAACCACTATTGTGGCTTCACCCCCTAGGACATTGTCCACTAAGTTGAACATCCACTTGATGTGAGTGCCATATGCCAACTGAGTGGGCAAAGAAGGAGGCACTTGAGATCCACTGCTATCCTCACCGAAAGACTCAGGTGTAGTGACGAACTCAAGAGACCTCGGGGCTACCTCCATCACTAAGATAGCGTAAGCCAAAGCAAGACCACTTTTTGAAGAAGTTGATCCCTTCTTCTAATACCCCTTTGAAGTAGGGTTTTCCTCCAACTTAAACTTCATTGAAGGATGTGAGATCCCCATAGAGGGAGTGGAAGGCAAGGTAGCAGAGGAGAAAACTACAAAAAATTCCATCGACGTATTCGACATGTCCACAGACTTAGGAAAAGGCAGGATATCTAGAAGAGACATCAGGAGAGGAGGCTCAATCGAGGGAGCGATGAACACTTACACCCTTTTAGGGTGAGGGTCATCCACACTCACAGGGGGAGCTAGAAGCAAGATCGAGGCGGTGGGAACTAAAGTAGAAGGGGTGGAAGAGGAAGATACAGCAGAGGAAACTGAAATAGGAGTTTTTGGCTCCTCTTCCTCCTTCTACAAAGTAGCCTACTCAGTGGCCAGAGCCTTCCTCGAGCACTTACACTCATGTGCAAGGTGGTTTCTTCAGCTCGAAGAGCTAGAGTCTGTAGCTTGAGGAGGAGTAGGAGGCTTCTGTTCTATCATTATAGTATCCATCACAGTTGTTCCCAGTAGAGGGGGTGACTTCTGGGTAGAAATAGGATGAAGAGATGTAGGAATGGAGGTAAGAATAGATGGAGAAGCAGACTCAAGTGCCTCAGATCTGGGCCTCTTCCCATTTGCCACCCTAGGGGTGGGAGTAGTAGGAGGCTGTGGAGGCTAGGACATAGAAGAAAATCCATAGGGACCCTGCCCATTACTATACAATATGGGCAGAGGAACTGTGGGTAAGACGAGAAGGCTGAACACCTAACGCTTGGGCTTATGCCAAGCGGGCACCATCAAAATCCCAATGAGATGCATGGGGGTGGAAGTTGAAGGTGTCGTAGTAGGATGAGAGGTAGAAGGTGGTGGAACTATAGAGGAAGAAGAAAGCTCATGAGTGAACTTATCCTTCTCCTTTCAAGAGACAACAGTAGACCGATGTCGCACTATCATAGAAGCCTTAACTAAAATAGCATAGGGAGAAGGAGGATAGGTCACTTTTGATGCTATACCCCCATTCTTGTATTTTACGTAAGTACGATACAATAGGTCCATCCTGGGAGGAAGTGGACCAATAGGGGTAAGCCAGAAGTGATCTAATGAATAAGCCTGATGTGACACCAAGGGTTTGTACCTAGTGTCATGCAAAACATGCACATAGCCTTCATGTGAGAATTTCAAGCACTTATGAACCACCGAAGGGACTACGTTCATGGAAACTAGCCAAGGAATTCCTAGTTTCACTCTGAATAAGTCAAACTCTGGAATGACATCAAAGGTAATATTCACAACCCTAGATCCCACTAGGATGGAAAGAGTTATAGAGCCATAAGGAGCAAGAGAGATACTATCATGGGTACGTATGGTGGTCTTCATCTTCTTATATTCCTCCCTTTGTAATGAATTCAACAAAAGAGTCTCCTCTATAATAACATTCACATGGCTCGCGGGATCCACAAGGACTCCTATCATAATGTTTCCATTGATGGAAGCAGGAATATATAGAGGATAATATTTTTTATTCATTGGTAGATCCTACGATGTGAAATTTATATCTAGTGAACTAATCAAAGGTTGAGGGGGAGGACTGTGAGTAAATGAAACCATATTTATGTATGTTCAGGCCTTAGGAGAAGCACCAGAAAGAAAAATAATTAAATTTGTTGAGTGAGAGGGAAATGGGTCCGTATAAATCTATAGTCCACTATTCTCCTTAGACACTGACTTATTTGTATTTTTATTTTTACAATAAAGGTGAATGCTACCATCGTCGATGCAGTTCTATAACTCATGACACAAGTGCATACAACGTTCAGTATCGTTCCCGTGGACATGATGGTATTGGAAAAACACATTTTCATCATACCAATCAAGATAAGGCTCTCTAAGAAGTCAAGTATCCTCCAAGGTTATAACCTTATCCTTCATCAGTTTTTATAGAATATAAGAATAAGATTCAAACACCTTTGTGAACTGTATATTGCATTTGAGGCCTTTGTCATTAGATGCAACAAATATATTCAAAACATATTTTCCTTTTCCTTAAATAAATACTATACATCTTCCTTCGAGATGAGAGTGTGAGGAAGATCCCCTAAATTGAACAACAATTTGTTGATATTCCTTCAACGTCGCACACAAATGTGTGAAATAAGGATACTTCATTAAGGAAAACTTCTCCTACCAAGGTCACTACAGATTGCCAAAGAACACCTTTTGCATGTCTAAGTCGGGTAGCGGGTATGAGATTTGTGAAAAGAGTGCTTGGTATCGAGCAATGAAATCAGTAATCTTCTCATCGTATCCCTGCTCACATCAAACAAGATCTGAGAAGGTAATCTTCAACCGGGTGATGTTAACCTAGAACTACCAGAGAAACTGATTAACAAGTTGATTGAATAAGAATATGGATTTTTTTGAAAGGAACGGTACCACTCTAATTTGTATCTTTGAGAGATCGAGGAAATAATTTGGCTGTGAAGGCATCGTGGTGAAATAATTATGTACACATAGCATTGAGAGAAGACACGTGTGTTTGAGGGTCTCCTTTACCACCATATTTCTCAAATTTAGGAATTTTCATCCCTTGAGGAATGGGAATATTCATAACCATCATTGACAAAGTGCTATGTTGGAAGAAGGGTTCGAAGATCAACTGGCTAGAGGCCTGGGACAGACTCGCCAACTAGTTCATCATTTGACCCATATTTTGTAGCAGAGCATTCAAAACAAGGTCAAATGAGGAAAGAGGACCAATGGAACCACTACTAGAGCCAAGTCTCCTTGACCACCACTGGAGCCATACCCAGTACCACTGCCAGGCCCACTGTTGTAGTTGCCACTAGAACTACCACTGTAGCCGCTATCAGAGCCACCACCTTGACCATCATTGAATCCATCATTGTGAACACCATCAAAGCCACCACCGAAACAACTAGACATACCAAAACCACTAGTCCCCATTATGTCAAAGTTCCCACTGCCAAAGATAGGGCTGCCCCCAGGAGGAAGAACATTGAATCCTAGAGGTACATTGCTTGCTTTAACAGTAGGAGGTGGAGTAAGAGTAGAGATGTTGATGGAAGGGCTCGCTTCGGCCATACATACCGATGTCATGGGCATCGAGACACCAATCTTTCTTTCATAGGTGTCGATCTCATGACCTTGAGTAATACTTGACCTAGGGTTGTAAGAGGGGATGTACGCTTCCACTAAATCAGTAAGGCCACTAAAAAACTCTTTGCATGTCTGATCCCTATATAGCATATATTTGATCTCATTAACAACCCTAGTGGCTCTAGCCATGTTTTGATCTTTCCTTAAGTGATTTCTAAGATCTATTAGCCTCCTATCTAGAGTGATGATATGCTCTGCAGGAATAGTGAGAGCATCATCATCATTCAAAGGTGGGGTTGTAGGAGAGACAGGAGTAGGGGCCCACGTGGTTTCATCAAAAAAGCTCATTTCTACCACCGATACCATATCTCAGGAAGCAAGAGCTATAGTGACCCTTGTAAAGTTCATCTCCAAGTGTTGCATGCTCCTTCCAAGTATATGCTCAAAAGTTGTAGACTGGGTTGTGAAGCTCATAAAGTGTCACAGTACACAAGCCTACAACCTATACACACATGAGAGAAATAATCTCAACACAATGAAATAGATACTACAAGGTTCACATCGGGTCCACCAAAATGTAGAGGAAATTACGAACTGTTGCAAGCTAGATCAAAGGTTTAGGAAATTACAAAGTGTTCAAGGTAGCAAAAGAAGAGAATTCTCAGTTTCGTTGTCTTTCTACTAACCTGAGAGTTTTAGGAGGTTAAGAGAGAAGGTATCCAAAGCCTAGACTGTACCTTAGATAACTCTCTACCAGAGGATGAAATCACGAGACACGAACGACAGCGTAGTGTGTTGGCATCTCAATAGGGGCACTGGCATCTGTATGGATAGAAAGTGTGAAACACAACCAAAAACTATAGAGAACTTTCTAGCTGCTTAACAGATAAGGTTTGATGCAAACACAAAAAGTAAAAGCCACTAAACAACAAAACAACAAGAAGAATACTTTAACTATTTGAATCATGAAATGAAAAAATAGGGTGAGAAAAATGCACCTTCCTAACCACGAGTTAATTATCTTGAGCTCTTCATTCAACACGAACCTACACAAATCAAAGAGGAAAAATGTTGGGGTTGTTTTAAGAGGACTACCATAGTTAGTCCCTAGCTTTGGTGTTCCCACCTCCATGAACAACCAATATAGCAATGATAGGAGAAATATGATAAAGGAAAGCATTGAAAGGAAGAATACCAAGCAATGCTAACAACAATATGCTACATAGGTAAACGATAATGCTAAGCAAAGTGAGAGATAGAGAGATATCACCTTCAATCACATGCACTCAAGGGAAATGTGAGAAGGAAAGAGCTCGCAAACTTGTCAAAGTCGATGTTGCCACAACAATGAAGAAAGCAGTCTTGCAAGACACCAAGTTGTAGCTCCAATGGTGGTAAAAGTGTTGTGAATGAAGTGAGGTATGAAGAATTTTGAAGAAGATCAAGTGAAGTCTCAAGAACTATGAAGAAGATGAATTGAATGAATAGGATAGTGTTTTGAAGATGAAAAGGAGGCCAAAGGAGCTATTTGAGGTTGGTCAACTGAGCAGAGACATTAGACTTCAACACCAATAGAGAATTGTAACACCTCTACGGATTTAAAAGGTGAGAATCATGTCAAGATGGCAGTGCACTACGCAGACGTCTACATTCCATGCTTGCGTCCTCAACATAAATTCCTCCACTGACACTACAAAAAGCTACCAAATGGATGGAGAACAGATGGAGGACATGGAATAACATCATCAAGTTTGATTTTTCTAAGGTAAGGGGTGTAAATGGGGAATTTGCAAGGGGTGCAAATTCACACCATTACATATTGATATGTTTTAACACTAGATTGCATGTACTCTTATATCCTTAAGAGATAAAGGGATATATTTCATTACTAATTGAAAAATATAATATCTATAATTAATTACCTTTGACAATAAAAAATTTAATCATTATTGTAGCAATGTATCAATTTGGCCAATCCCATTTACATTGATGATTGTATACACACACAATGAGAATTACATGTGAATTAGTTATTTTTGAAGTAAAAATGAAACCTTTTCCATATATACTAAAAATAAATGCTTGTCAAAAATTATTCTAGGGTTTTGTCAAGGCATGCTACAATTTTTGTAACTATAAATATTTTAAGAAAATTTGTGTAGTTGATGGCCTACCTTTTATTTTACCATTTTAGCATTTATAGTGTGCTCATGTTGTTTATTCTAACCTTGGTGTACTATTGTTCTCAATTCAAATGTATGTGGTTGTGGTCTATTTTTATGGTTTTATACTATGGGTCATGGGTGTGATCTTGTGCAATTAGGCATCCTCATGTACACAACCTTGGTTTTCTAGTATACTTGGGCTTTACATGGTCTAATTTAATGTGTCTTCATATGCCTAAAGTTAATATTTTACCCCTTCAAGTTGAATTCATGCAAGCTACAAGTTCTTTATCCTAGGCCTAGTTCATTAAATTCATCACTACCACAATTCATTTAAAAATTTTG
This sequence comes from Sequoia sempervirens, assembly GCA_007258455.2. Classification (NCBI taxonomy): domain Eukaryota; kingdom Viridiplantae; phylum Streptophyta; class Pinopsida; order Cupressales; family Cupressaceae; genus Sequoia; species Sequoia sempervirens. Next base: position 243,744,739 of record VDFB02281492.1, read on the forward strand.
TGCAAATATTTATTACTACAATCCCAAAAAACTAGCTCCTATGCACTTTTTCTAGTTCAATGTTGATTGCCCTTAGCTGGTCACCAATTAACTTAAGGTATATACATAAACTACTAAACTCTTATCACCATTTCCTTGGTTAGTAGCCTCCACCAATCACTTCCTATTGGTCTCCACAAATTATCCCATTTTCATGTCCTTGATCACTATTTCTACTTTGATTAGCCCATATCATAGCCCATAGTTTCTTGTGCCCACCCCTTAAAGTTGTTGTGCTTACCCTACCATAGTTATTCATTTTTTTATATGACACACTTTGATTAGTAGTGCACAACATATAATTTGGGAGTACACATATCCTATTTGGCTATTGTGCAACATTCTACTTCATGCAGACAACTAGCCTTGTATTTGATATAGCTCAATCCCATTTAGCTGCATATGAAAAATGTTTGTACACCTCATATCTTTTGTGACATGTGGTTTATCATTTTGAGTGTCTCATGTCTAAGTGTTGAAATCATCCTAGTGTGTTAAAATTATTCTATCCTACAAGTGCATGATCTTTGAATATGTCCAATAAGGATTCAAATGCAAGTCTCCACTAACTAAACATCACTTGTGGTGGTGGTGAGCTCAATGTCTTTGCTATGGCCCAATCTACTCATGCCACGTGTCCTATTTAATATGTAGTCTCCATAGTGGTAATCATGACTATTCAAATGTTCTAGTTACATTTCTCTTATTCACATGGTTCTATCTCCACCATCAATATCTAATCTTGGCTATTGACTTGCAAGAACATCACGTGCCTACAAAACTTTCCATTTTGTTGGTATTGTAAGTGCATTGGTCATAAATAACCACCATGTTACTTTCTGCATGAATGACCATGGAGCTATTCTCTTTGTAAAATGGTAACTATACAACTCCATTGAGACCTAAAGGATGATCAACAATTTAGTCTGTAGAGTTTCTTATTACTAGATCACATGCATGTTGTGCTACAATACATCAAACTTGTACACAAGGATTCCAACTTAGACATGAGAATATGGTACTCATGAATTCACAAACATAGAATGACATATTCACACAACAACCACATTGAGAACTCTAGCCTAGACATAGACTGGCACAATTTAATAGCATCACAAGTCACAAACATAATGCACATCCACAAAATAATTATTTCACAATTTTTAACCTAAGAATATACCTCATCTAAACCTTTCTCAATTCCCTTAATGGTGAATTATAGCTACAGTTACCTATAGTATCAAAATTACTTATAACTAGCAATTGCACCTTGGTGTGCAATGGGTATGCCGAAGTGGTGTGAAAGGTAAATTTAGGAAAATTTTGTTCTTTATTTCACATATATTTGTGTAGTACATTTGATCAATTGGTAGGAAGGTATAAATGGAGAAGGAACAACTTCAAATAAATTATGGATTCACTTATAGAGATCCAAACATGATTGAAACAAAACCTTTTGACTCACAAAGAAAAATAGGGTCCATTACCAAGAAGCTCATGTTATCTTTGCAATAGGGAGAGAGGGGGAGAGATAATGATAGAAAGGAGGAGAGAGAGAGAGAGAGAGAGAGAGAGAGAGAGAGAGAGAGAGAGAGAGAGAGAGATGCAAGAGATAAATATAGAGAGAGGGATAGAGAGGGAGAGAATGAGAAAAAAAATAATGGTGAGAACAAAAATGACTATTTTAGCTCTCTCCTAACCATCTTCAAACCTTTTTCTCATTAATATAAAAATTTGAGAACAAAAAAATTCCCTTTTTAGCTCTCTCCTAACCATCTTCAAATTTGTTTCTCATTAATATCAATTTATAAATATCATCAAACACAATTTTGTAATACCATGAATATGCAACTATAGTGTAATATAAATTGTGATTTTATTTTTAAATAAACAAATGTTTTTCTTTTCTCTCTAACAATAATCAATAAACCTCATTATGTGAATTTCTCAAATGGCATGTGTATGTGTCATTTACAACATAAACACGATTGCAATTTGTTTTACTTCTTCATATGTAAATTTTAAGAAATTTTCTTTCTAATTAAAACCAGGTAGGTTGAAATCAAATTAGATTAAAAAATATTTGTAAATTCACAAATCGGTTAGCTATCTTACCAAACAAAGAGATGTGAAGTAACATTAAAAATATCTAATTATAAATGAGACAAAATCTACGTGCACTTCTATAAAATTATATACCCTGAATCTGTAATGTATTAGAAATATGTAATCAATCACAAATGGTTGACCTAACATTGGGATCAATATACCTATTTGTTATATGCCATGTCTAGCTGATAGGGATTGTCAAAGGATCCAAGTCTTTCTTTTTTATGTAATTCTTATATTTAATAACTGTGAAATTTTGGGTTTATGAATGAGGTGGATTTAGCGTTAAAGTTTTTTAATTTTTAGCATTGCTTATATTATCATATAAGCATATTATTACAAAATAGGTGTGTATATAAGGAGTGATATGTATTGTAATTTATGCATTTAATTTTATGAAGCCAATAGAATGGTCTAGATTCCCAAATACTAAAATTTAAAACAAAATTTTAGAAACTAAAAATAAAACCTTGTTCCTTTTTTTATTATTTCACACTGTGCACATTATTATAGTGCAAGCTCATTTTTAGATCATTTCATTTAACATCACCTATAATCTTCGCAAGAGCATTGTCCCTGTTTAAAAATGTATATTATTTTCTCTTCCAAATAAATTATTGTTGCTACATAGCCTCATTTTATCTTAAAGGTGTTGTTGATTTTCCTTCATTTTCTCTAGGGAAAAACAAAGTAAGGGGTTTGACCAGATTTGTTAGATTTAATTTCTTATTTAGAAATTACGGTAACTATAACAGACACTCAGATGTATACTTTTCCTATTTCCTTAAATGGCATGCCTAAATCGACTTTATTTTTTATTATTTACATATGTGTAAGAAAAATAATTGTTATGCTTCAAAGATTTCATTATTGGGATAAATAAACTGTTGATTTCCCATGGACCAACTAGAGGCATATTTGTATTCCTTCACCAATATTATACTCAATGCAGACTTAAACCAAAAGATTCATAATAGAATCTTTTATTTTTATTCTTATTTTTTTATACTCATTTTATCTTGCCAAATACACTTGAATAAACTTCAACTTCTATAACTATGATTTATAGAATTCCTTGAAAACTTTCTCTTGTTATTACAGTACCTCATAATCATAAAAGAAAACCATTTAACATTATTTATTTATTTCAACTTAATTAAAATCTATAAGGATATTTCAAATATATTTGTGTTGCAACTAAGTGAAGGCTCTATATCAGAAACAAAATATATGAATGTTGCATATTGCATTTCATTTTACAAGAGAATTTACATGAAGTTTTTCCCTCCTTTTTGAAATCAAAATACATATTTGCTTTTCTTTTTCAGCTATACACTATTATTCAACATTCAAACTTGCAAGGCAATAAATAGAAAAGAGTCCCCCATTTTTTTTCTATCTACACCAAGATTTGAAACAGAATCTATTTGTTTTAGTACCTATGAAACATCAATACATATATTTATTTCCATTATCAAAAGATAGTAGAAAACTATTTGAACTTATTTTATTCCTGCAACTATTTTGGAGATAAATTTTGATGCAATGTGGTAATCAGCGCATACTTGAAGGTTCTTAACAACTCTAATAATTGTTCTAGGGGTGTTGTTTAAACTTTAACAAACCAAATGCAATTGCCAAATTTTTACTGTGGTGGGAGAGAAATAATTCCTTTTCCTCCTCTTCTATAACATTAAGTAAATGCCTTGAATTTGGAAAATACCCTGCTGCCCTCATCTCCCAAGTCCAATTTCTCCAACTTTGGATAGATCTACTATGTTTGTGGATGTGATCTGTCTCCTACACGAAAATCATGGAACGTTTTATGGCCTTCAATCCAATTACATCCAGAGATCTATTTAATTCCTCGATCTTTCATCAATTTCCTTGCCATGTGAACCTCACCCCACCTGCCCACTTCTACATAGATGTTTGAGAGAAGAACATATGTCGCAGCATTTTTAGTATTGAAATAAAAAAGCATTATCGCTATAAATACTCTTAAGCTTATATTCATATGTGATCTATAGGTACCCAGAAGACAAATCCACACAACCACCATAGGTTCAACTAGCATCTTAATGATAAAATGTAGAGTATCTTCAAGATAGTCAGTACGGCCAAGAGGATCAACCATGCAAACATAATAATCAACTGTAGATGTAATGCAATAAGGGTTACTCATATGATTGAAGTATGTACAACCCTCATCAACTAAATCTGCATGGCTGCATGTTCCAGAGTGTTTCATTGATTCAAACATTTTGAGAGCATCCTTGCAAAATCCATGTTGTACATATCCTACAATCATTGCATTCCTTGAGATGACATCTCTTTGGGGTGTTTTTTCAAACAGGCTCATGTTCCTTTGCATACATGTTCGCCAGGGTAGTTGCAACTACAACATTTGATAAAAATCCTCTAATTTTTATGCTTTGACGGGTGTCCATATCATTTTCCAATTCTCCTATTTAGGACCAAAGAAATCTGAAAAAAGTTTTGGAGTTTGGCTTTACACCTGCCGATTATATTTGCTTGAAATTTTCTAAAGCTTTTAAACAAAAATTCCATTTTGTGCATATCCTGCAATCATTGCATTCCATGAGATAACCTCTCTTTAAGGCATTCTTTCAAACAGTTCACGTGCCTTTTCTATGCTTCCACATTTTGCACACATGTCTAGCAGAGCATTTCCAACTACAACATATGAAAAGAATCCTTTCTTCCATGATTCTTTCATGGATGTGCATACCCTATTCCAAAGCTCCCATTTTGGCACAGGGAGGGAGGATACTGACGAAGGTTGTGGAATTTGGCTTTACACCTGCCAATTGCATTTGCTTGAAGCTTTATAAAGCCTTTTCAACAAATCCAATTTGTATGTATCTGCAATCATTGCAGTCCATGAGATGACATTTATGTTTAGGTATTCTGTCAAATAGTTCACAACCTGATATTTAAAGTGTTCTATACAAATATATTACATTATTAACTATAGCATGAGATGTTGAATTCATGGAAATCAAAGTAGATTGTTTTCTTGGAAAATAACCTAATGTTTAAAGTGTTCTATTGCGAATCCAATCTCTCAAGCTATACAGACAACTAAATCAGAAATTCAATGGTATTCATGTACCAGTTGGAGATTCAAGAGGAGAAAATAAGTATAACACACAAATTTTCATTGTTAATCTATGTACAATTCAGTAAACTGCTCTGTTTATATATGTTCAATGGAGGCATATTGCAAACTGACAAACATAAGCTACAAATTCAAAATTATCATAATGAAGATAGAAAGACTTATTTTATAGCTGTATATGGTTGCTCAAATTTGGAAGGTTGTATCTCATTTAGAGCATGGGTGATTGAATGACATAGATAGGGTCAATTGATGTACTGGGAGGGAAATATGTAATGTTGTATCTGATTTCTTTGATTAGTGTGTCTATTCCACCTCATAGGTGAAGCTATTCTAAGATATAAAAATAGAAAGAGATCAAAGCAACTCTATATTTAAATGCCTACGGTTGTTCCTTAGTGAGTAAATCATCTCTATATATTTAAATTCTCTTAAAAAATTCATAAAGGGGCTCCAACCATTTATACCCACTTGAATCTGGACTATGATATCAAAAGCAATTGGTAACCCTATAAAGGATTTGAATAAGCGCTTTCTTTCAGAAGTGGTGTTCTATTTTGTTGAAGTCCATCACTAGTTTTACAGTTCTCCTGCATTGCTTTGTTGGGGACTTCTCAGCAGGTCTAGCGTGGACTAGTGTTTTGATTCCTAAGCCTAGCTAGTTCAAAATCATAAAAATCTCCTAATTATGACAACATACAAAGGGATGGAGAGCTGTTACTGGTATGGATTGGTTGGCAGAGCTTTCCACATTAGAAAAATAAGAAGCATGTGTATTAGAGATCAGTTGTGAAGAAATCTAAAAGACACATGATTCGCTAGCCCTATGTGGTAAGTTACTTTAGGCAATTTCACCCAAACTGAACTGAAACGGGATTTAAAAAATTCCAGAGAACAAGGCAGAAGCGAAAGGATAATAAAGCCTTATCCGCACAAATACCCATCAGAAAGGACAAAGCAGGGGCGCTGGAATCATATTTATCTCTCTTAAAAGCCTAACGATACAGATTTGATAAGAGTACAATATTTTTACAAGTCCATGGTATGAGATGTGAAGCTTTTGGGAAAACTAGGTAGACGATTTTTTAAGGCATTTCCACGTCACATTCCCTAAACCATTGTCACCATTTGAATGATAAAAATGTACAACACGTGTATCCAGAATTTCCTAGGTATATTTATAATTTGCAGATAATATCTCATACAAAAGAATGCCCTGGCGAAAGAGACTACGCAGGTGGGAAGGAGTAACTAAGTTTGCAAGGATTGAAGTTCAATGTAAGGAGGAGCCCATAATAAATATAATTGCTTTCCAATTCAAAGCCTGATATGATAAGTGTCACACATCTTCTCCATCCAGCTTCCTATGCTTTGAAAGCTATCGCAGTCAATGCTATGAGGAATGGTCAGGATCATCTGAACTGTCTAGCACGCCCTCATTGAGAGTGTGCACCGTTGATAGGAAAAATAGCTCGATGAATCTCACATAAGGAAACGCCTTTGGCTTAATTATGTAGCTACATTTTGAATACATGTCTACCAGAGCAGTTGCACTATCCTTTATGCTTTGATGGATGTCCATACCCATTCAAAAGCTCCCATTTGGCATAGGCTTGGAGGATGCTAGCAAACGTTGTAGAGTCTGGCTTTTACACCTGCCAATTGCATTCGGTTGGGAGTTTTTAAAGCCATTTCAACATATCCATTTTTTTAATATCCTGCAATCAAGGCATTCCATGAGAACAATGCTCTTTGAGGCATTCTGTCAAATAGTTCAAGTGCCTTATCTATGCTGCCACTATTTTGTATATCCTGCAATCAATCATGGAATTCTGTCAAACAATTCATGTTCCTTATCAATGCTTACATATCTTGCCTACATGTCTACCAGGACAGTTTGATGAGGGCACAGCCCGAGACACAGAAAATAACCCACAAACAAGAGAATAATTTTATTATTCAAAAAATGGAGCTTCTTACATGTAGAGGATCTCAATCCCCAAATTCTACAACACATGTAAGTTACAGAAAACTACAGAATAACCCTTTCGCAATATGCGAGCTTGTCCCTCAAAAAGTTACCCAAAAATTAAAAACCCACCCATAAATAGAGCTCCTCATTAGTTTGGAGCCAAAACAACATTCAAATTTGAGTTTAGGTGGTTTGGCACCGAAAATTTACAACATGAAGTTCAAATTTCAAAAGAGCATTTGCAATTGTATCTTCTAGAAAGTGCGCCAACTTCTCGGGGCCATAACTTTTGATCTGGGACTCTGATTCGCGAACCATTTGAACCATTGGAAAGCTCTCGAAGTCAATAATGCACTCAAAATCTGCTATGCCGATTTTGGAAAGTTTTGGGGCTGTTTCGGGAAATCTAAGTGCCTCAAATCTAATTCAAAAGATTTTTAGGTGCAAATTTGGGAGACTAAAACTGTAATATCTTTCAACCCAGGAACAGAAAATAAAAACCATAAATTGGGAATTTCATTATTACGAAAAGGGTATCCAAAAATGTAAAAATATCTAAAAACCAAGAAACTTAAAATTTAACCATTTTTGGGTGATGCAAGATTGCTCTTACACCACTGGATGCTCCTGCATCAAACACCCAGGGTAATTTGAGAACTGACCCCGTCAAGTCTCGGATGGTGGAGGAAAACCCAAATGGTCAACCTCTACCTTAGGCAACTAGGATGAATTTTCAATAGGCCTTCCTTTCCATTTCACTAGATATTCTTCATATTGTCTGTTCCTGGTACTCCTTCCCACATGACTATCCAGGATTTCTTCAATCTCCTCCTTTTCTGAAGTAGGTGCTAGAATCCCACACTGTGCCATTGTTGGTACTTTGTCTGCACCACCTTCATGATACTCTGTCAAATCTGAAATGTTGAACACAGGGGAAATGTTGAATCCATCTGGCAACTCTACCTCATATGCATTCCCTGAATCATGCCTCTTCAAAATTTTACAGGGACCGAACTTCTTCATCTTCAATTTGTTATATGTTCCCATTGGAAACCTTTCTTTTCTCAAAGTGGACCATCACTTCATCACACGAGAAACTCCTTATGCCTCCTCTTCAGATCTGCCTTAGCCTTATACTACATATTCATCTTGTTAATATGTTCTCTTACCTTCTCATGTATATCCTTGATGTGTTCTCAAAATCTTGGCTTCAGCACTTATTTTCTTCTCTTGGTCCATCTTCCTCAATTCTAGAGCCATTAAGGGGCTACCTCCATACACAATCGGAATGGTGATCTACCAGTGCTTATGTTGACGAGAATTGTTTGTAAGAAAATTTGCCAGGGTAAGATCAAGTCCCATCCCTTGGGACATCCTACCACCAAACATCTCAATAGGTTACCCGGACTCTTGTTAACAACCTCTGTCTACCCATCGTTTGTGGATGGTGTGTAGAACTGAACTTCAACTCGTATTCAGCTTCTTCCACAAGGTCCTCCAAAAGTACCCCACAAATTTGGTGTCACGATCTGAAAACAATACTCTTTGGCAGGACCATATAGCCTCACGACTGTTTGAAGAACAAGTCAGCCAATGTGGACTGCATCATGGGTCTTTTGACATGGAATGAAATGTGCCATCTTAGAAACCTATCAACCACCACAAAGACTGAATCATTCCCTCATTGTGTCCTTGGCAAACCAAGAACAAAGTCCATACTTATATCCTCCCACAGCCTCTCTGGTACAGGTAAGGGCTGATATAAGCCTGTATTCTGACTCACTCATTTAGCCATCTAACATACCCTGTAGCTTTGTACAAACTTCTTCACATCCTGTGACAACTGAGGCCAATAATAATGCTTACTAATAATGGCAATGGTCTTATCCCGACCAAAATGTCCTACCATTCCTCCACTATGCTTCTCCTTTATTAGGTTCTCCCTCATGGAACTCCTTGAGATACACAATTGAGCTCCCTTAAATAACATGTCATCCTGGATTATGAAATCCAGCCACCTTGTCCTATCCACTGTAACATGTTCCTTGCAAGCTTTCTAAGCCTCTACAAAATCAGGATCTTCTACATACAGTTTCTTGAGTTCATTGAACCCAACCACTTCAATCTGCATCTTTGTCATCAATGATTGCCTCCTACTTAAGGCATCTGCAACCCTATTTGACTTCTCACTCCTATGTTTCAAAACAAAGGTATAACTCTGCAAAAACTCTACCCATTTCATATGCCTCTAATTTAATTTTCCCTGACTATTTATGTACTACAAAGCCTGATGATCAGTATATAGAACAAATTCCTTCGACAACAAATAATGTCTCCATTTCTTTAATGCTTGAACTATCGCATAAAATTCCTAATCATATTTAGAATACTTTCTCTTGGTATCATTTAACTTTTCATTGAAATAGGCAATGGGCTTACCTTCTTGGCTCAACACTGCTCCAATGGCACAACCACTGGCATCACAATCCACCTGAAACACCTTGTTGAAATCTGGGAGGGCTAGAACATGTTGCTCTATCACCTTCTACTTCAACAGTTCAAAAATTTTTGCCGCTCTAGTGCTCCACTCGAATTCTTTTCTATCCCCTCTCATTGTTTCAGTCAGGGGTCCACAAATAATACTAAAGTTTCTAATGAACTTTCTATAAAAACTAGCCAAACCATGGAAAGATCTCACCTCGGTAGCAGTTCTTGGGGTAGGCCATTCTAGAATAGCCTTCACTTTCTCTGGGTCCATCTTGAGACCTTCTGTTGAGACAACAGAGCTGGAGTACACTAACTCCTCTTCACAAAACTACACTTCTTGGATTAATCAACAATTTCTCTTCTCTTAAACTTATCAAAAGGCTCTCCAAATATGCATAAATGCTCATCCAGCGTCTTACTAAAATCAAAATATCATCTAAATGCAATAACAAAACTTCCGCGAAATTCTTTTAGTACCTGCGTTCATGAGCATTATGGATAACCGGTGCATTGGTTAGCCCAAAAGGCATGACCCAACCACTTGTCTGAGGCCCTCTTTGGTCTTGGCCAGTCTTCCATTAAGTCACCCTTTCAAATCCGGGCTGGTGATATCCACTCTTCATATCAATCTTTGTGAAGTCTTGAGCTCCCTTTCGATAGTCCATCGAGTCATCATCCTTGGAAGAAATCACGTACTTGATTTGTATCTTGTTATGGCTCGGGGAATCTGTACACATCCTCCACTCCCCATCCTTCTTTGGTGCTAGTACTGCAGGTACTGCACATGGACTCAAACTCTCTCGTATCAAACCCTTTCTCAACAACTCTTGAACTTGTTTGTTCAACTTCTCATTTTCTATTGGAGTCATTCTATGAGCTGCCTTATTTGGCAAACTGGCTCCAGGAATCAAGTCAATCTGATGACTGATCTTCCTTATTGGTGGTAAACCCTCGGGTACATTATCAGAAACAATATCCTGAAACTCATCCAACATCCCATAAACTTCTTCTGGAACCTTCTCACTATCCTCCTTACTCACTCTAGGAATCAATGCATAACACACACGCTCATGCTTCATACCTTCTAAAAATTTTCTTCCATCTACATAACAAATTCTAGCACTATTGCATACCTTTTCTTCGGTCTCCTTGGGGTTTCAACTTGTGACGAACCCCATCCTTTGTCAAGGAATAAGTGTTTGCATGGCCATCATGTATAGCTCACATATCGAACTGCCGCGACCTCCCCAACAACATGTGACATGCATCCATGGGGATGATATCACAGAGTACCTCATCATGGTAGCTCTCAATCTTGAACTTTACTAGGCACTGCTCATTGACCAAAACTTTGTGGTCTTTCTGCAACCAAGCAATCCAATACGGATGCGAGTGCCTTTCCCTCTTCAGCTTCAACTTTGTGACCATCTCCTCTGACACCAGATTATCAGTGCTCCCACCATCAATAATGACATCACAACATTTTCCTTCACACTTGTACCTTGTGTGAAATAGATTCTTCCTTTGTTCTGGTTCCTTTTCCTTAGTCACCAGGGCTCTCCTAATCACTACGGCTTCTCCCCTTTCAGCATCATCGAAATTTTCAAATTGGGCCCCCTCATCTGCATGCGCAACCCTTCCACGACCTTCTAGCCTTTTGTGTGCCCTCCCTTGGTGTTGTGGACATTCAAAGGCTCGATGCCCTTCTTCACCACACTAGAAACACATTCCTCTCAAACCACCTCTTCCAGATCCTTGTCCATATCTTCCTCGTCTTCTACCTCTTTGATCACCATTGTTTTGATCACGAGGGTGGTAGAAGTTGTCATTTCTTTGGCTTTGGTTGGTACCCACATCTTCACTTTTCTTTTCATCATCATTTCGGCTTCCTGAAGGTCTTCCATTGCCCCTTCCACTTTGAACTCCTTGTCTTTTTTGCTTGCCATCAAATCTTTTGTTCAACTTATCTTCCACCTTCAGAGCAAACTGATACACATCCTCAATGGTGGTCATTCTGACTAGGGTTAACTCCTAAATGCTCGGTCGTAACCCATTAAGATATCAGACTACCTTCTCCTTATTGGCCTCACAGTGTAACGGTTCTAATGATTATCTTGTGAAAATCTTGATTATATTCTTTCCGGATCTGCTTCCTTGCTTCAACCCTTGCAATTTCTTCAAGGATCTAACTCATAGTCCACTGGGATGAACTACTTCTTCAGTTTCTCTACCATGCGATCCCATCTGGTGATCTTGTCTTTTCCTCTTGATTTCTTTCCAACTGGACCTCTTTCCACCAAATACTTGGCATGGCCCTTTAGTTTCATTTTAGCAAACTTAACCCGATCTGGGTCCTCTATTTCCTCATACTCAAAATATTCTTCTAGCTTGTTGATCGGTCGATCAACTCTTAGAGTTCAGACTTCCAAAATAACTAGGAACTTCTGCTCTAGGTCTTTTCCCGATCTTGAAATGGCCCTTATTAGCCATTTGGTCTTGATCAATTGCTTCTTCTTCCTCTTCTACATTTGAACCTTCTTCCTCTCCTTCATCCTCACTTTCCTCCCTTGGTTTAACCCTCTTCTCAATTGCTCTTGTAGCGTCAATCTGTCTGCGGAGGGCTGCGGTGCATCTCTTACGCCAATATTTCGCCACCTCGACCACCTCGGCACCACCATGCCTGCCGGGCATCACTCTTGGAGGCATCTTTCTTGACCTCGACCCACAACCACAGTCCTAGTGCGAACTACCTCACGATCGGCGATCTGTCCACATGCTCAAGAAAACCCGCTCTGATACCACTTGATGAGGGCACAGCCCGAGACACAGAAAATAACCCACAAACAAGAGAATAATTTTATTATTTAGAAAATAGAGCTTCTTACATGTAGAGGATCTCAATCCCCAAATTCTACAACACATGCAAGTTATAGAAAGCTACAGAATAACCCTTTCGCAATATGCGAGCTTGTCCCCCAAAAAGTTACCCAAAAATTAGAAACCCACCCATAAATAGAGCTCTTCATTAGTTTGGAGCCAAAACAATATTCAAATTTGAGTTTAGGTGGTTTGGCGCCGAAAATTTACAATATGAAGTGAAAATTTACAATATGAAGTTCAAATTTCAAAAGAGCATTTTCAATTGTATCTTCTAGAAAGTGCACCAACTTCCCGGGGCCATAACTTTTGATCCGGGACTCTGATTTGCGAACCGTTTGAACCATTGGAAAGGTCTCAAAGTCAATAACGCACTAAAAATATGCTATGCCAATTTTGGCAAGTTTTGGGGCTGTTTTAGGAAATCTAAGTGCCTCAAATCTAACTCGGAAGATTTTCAAGTGTAAATCTGTGAGACTAAAACTGCAATATCTTTCAACCCAAGAATAGAAAATAAAAATCGTAAATTGGGAATTTCATTATGACGAAAAGGGTATCCAAAAATGTAAAAACATCTAAAAACTGAGAAACTTGAAATTTAACTATTTTTGGGTTATGCAAGATTGCCCTTACACCACTGGATGCTCCTGCATCACAATTGCAGCTACAACATGTGGCAAAATTCCTCTATCATTTATCCTGTGATGGATTTCCACACCCTGTTCCAAAGCTCCCATTTTGGGACAGGCTAGGAGGATGCTGGAAAAGGTTGCGGAGTATGACTTTACCCCTGCCAATCGCATTTGGTTGAGAGTTTCTAAATCCTTTTCAACAAACACATTTTGTGCATATCTTGCAATCATAGCATTATATGAGATCACATTTCTTTGATGCATTCGGTCAAACAGTTCACATGCCTTGTCTATGCTTCCACATTTTGCATACACTACCAAAACATTTCCATCTATAATATCTGATAACAATCCACCTTGCATTATGCTTTAATGGATGTCTATACTCTGTTCCAAAGCTACCATTTTGTGACAAGCTGGAAGTACAATGGCAAATAGAAACTGATCAGGTTTGAAATCTGTGTGTTGCGTATGGTGAAACGGCGATATAGACTTCTTTTGCATATCTGTTGTGCCTCAAATATCTGTTTTGGCGCTCCTGCTTTATGCGATCAAGCGCTTATGGGACCCCAACTGAAATTCCCTGCGGGAGCAATATTTGAATCTGAATGAACGACAACAACGAACATCTCCCGATGGGAACTGGGAATGGGAAGTGGGAACAGTTAGGAGAGCCAACATCAGCCACCTAAGTGGTCAACGCTTATAGAATAGAATAAAAGAATAGAAGACTTTTACCGTCCACGAGACCAAAAGAAGGCCTATGGGACAGTGACCCCTGCTATTTTAGCACTGTGAAGTGTTGTTCTCCTACCATTTAGTTTGATAATGAGTTCTCTCATTCTGTCAACCCTTTTCATGCTAAATAAATCTTGAAAATTTGCAGCTATTAACCCACTTATGTAGCTTCTTGTGATGCCACTGATGCCACTTAAGCTTTACAATCTAGGATAAAATGTTTTTCAGTTTCCACCTGCCCAACTCCACAAAAGATACAAACCCTCTCTTCACAAACTTCTTTTGGCCTTTTCCATCTCCCTGTTTCACACCAAAGACGATGTGAGTTAGTCCTCAATTGGGCAATGAGAATCTTTGATCTCCACGGAATATTTGTCTTTATATATGCCTTTTGTTGATAGTCTAAATTGGGATTAAATACTTCTACATAATAATTTCTAAATTGGGATTAGATACTTCTACATAAAAAAAATTCTTTCTCCCAACCGCTCTTGTCCACATAACCTTGCAAAACTTTTCAACCACATACAACTTTAATTCCTTACTATTATTAGAACACGTTGAAGTGAATGTTCCACTCGTTCATCCAAGCCTTTTTTTCTTTTCCCTGAGACACTTCTAAAAACAACATTTGGCCACCAATGAGCTTCCGTCTGCTCAACCTTTTTCAAATATCTCAAAAGACTCAATATAGTGATGGCCTCAATAGAAATTGCCCTTGTTTCAGCAAGAATGAAGCTTTTAATTTGAATTTGCTTGTGATCAAACGCTTTTGGATATCCTCTATCTGTGCCCCCTTGATGTTAGAAGTGCTGCTAACCCAAATTTCACACCCATAAAGGACCACCAGTATAACTAATAGCCCAAACAATGTTTGAATAGTTTTCCAATCCCATAACTCTGCCTCTCTGCATCTGTTTTGAGGAGAAGAAAGGGCTCTCCGACCTCCCAAAGTTCTTTTCCTTCTACAAGTTTCCCAACATAGCTTCTTGTTGAAATCAATTTCCAGGTATTTATACTCCGTTACTTCCTCTAGGATACTCCCTTCGAAATAAAAGTTGAACTGATTTTTTTTCTTCTTCTTAAAGAATACCATAATCTTGGTCTTACTAATGTTAACTTGCATACCAACATCCTTGCAGAAATACTCAAATGCAGCCAAATGTGCTTGCAACCCTTGAACAGATCTAGCAATCAAAATAAGCCAAACTGAAACTTGCAATTTGTTCTTGGTGAGTATGGAACAAGAAACGCAGCAGCTTCATGTTATGATGGTCCCTTGGCTTGCATACGGCCACATATAACCCTTCTTAGAGCTGGCCAAGAAATTGGGTGCTCACGGTCTCAAAATTTCCATCCTCTCCACTCCCCTCAATATCACACGGATAAGGCAGCAGATATCTCAGCCACAACCCATCCCAGAAATCGATCTGCTGGAGCTTCCACTGCCCTCTGTAGAAGGCCTGCCGGAAGGGGTGGAATCAGCTGCAGATCTAAAGCAAGGAGGTAGCTTTCAACTTCTTATAAAAGCCATGGACGAGTGGAAGAAGCCATTTGAAGACCTGTTGGGGACGGTTTCGCCGGATTTTGTAATCCATGATATGACACAGTACTGGGCTTCTGCAATCGCTGCCAAATTGGGCATTCCCACCATTTTTTTGTCATCACGTCTGCCGCCAGCACAGGTTTCTATTTGGGCCATGCAGCCGCCATGACAGAGAAGGGCATAACAGTTCCAGATCTGACAGTATCACCCCCTGGTTTCCCCTCGGCCCACATCTGCCGCGCAGCATCTGAAGCCCGCAAATTCGTGTATTTCTTCGAAAAAAAGGAAGGGCACATCAACATGGGAGAGAGATGGAACATGTTTTTGAAGGGTAGTTGGATGGTATTGTTCAATACATGCGTAGAATTGGAAGGAGAATACATGGACTACTTACAAACAATCATCGGGCGGCCCGTGCTTCCCGTGGGAGTGCTAATGCCCGATCTACCCTCGCCACCGGCTGCTGACCGTTGCTTGGCCTGGCTGGATCTGCAACAGCCCTGTTCGGTGGTGGTGGTGTCCTTTGGCAGCCAATGTATGCTTAATACCCAAGAGCTCGGTGTGTTGGCGACGGGCTTAGAAGAAAGTGGGTTTCCATATCTGTTTGTTCTTCTCCGCCAGATAGCTGCTAAGTTGCCTCAAGGCTTTGTGGAGCGCACCCAAGCAAGGGGACTTTTGGTGACGGAGTGGGCGCCTCAGTTGCACATTCTTAGTCATACTTCCGTGGGAGCGTTTCTCACTCAGTGTGGGTGCAATTCAGTGACGGAAGGATTGAGGTTTGGGGTCCCACTTGTGACTCTTCCTCTACAGTACGAACAGGGCTTAAATGCTAAGCTCATAGCCCAGGAACTCAAGGTGGGGGTGGAGATCAGGAGAAGTAAGGAGGATGATTCTCTTTCTAAGGAAGACGTCACAAAGGCTATTCGCAGGTTGATGGAAGAAGAGGAAGGCGGGCATATCAGATCTAACGTTCAAGAGATTAGTAGAGTCTTGAACAGCAACGGCTGCCAAATCTATCGATCAAACATCCACAACCTTGTTTCTTTGCTCAAAGAGAAAGCGTCTTGCAAGAGAGCTATTTGACATTTTTAATGTTAATCTATTGTATTATCTATCATCGTAAGCACTTTAGATTTTTTCTATTGTATTATATATCATTATGTAAGCACTTTAGGAAGGCACTTTAGGTCCTTCCTATTGTATTATTTATGGTTAGATTTTAATAGTATTTTAAGTTCGATTTGAATGGATTGGCATTACATTTGAAAATCTTATCACAAGCTATTTTATTCTTTAATGTCTTTTTTTAAGATTTGTTTATTAGTTGAGATTAAATGGTTAGAGTATTCAAGTTTTATTTGAAGATTCTAGTTCAAATCTTTGAAGTGGAAAATTTAAGATTAATTCTTCTAATTGATGATTTTAAATCTTCCATTATTTGACTTTATTTGTAATTTCTCAGTTGTAGTTGTTCATATGGAGTAAATAACGGTGTTCTCAATAAATGCAATGTGCCAACATATTGATCATAATATGTAAGCACTTTTTGGTTCTTCTTATTGTATTATTTATCATTATGTAAGGTTCCTTCTCTTGTATTATATATCATTATGTAAGCACTTTAGTTTCTTCCTATTGCATTATCTCTCGTTAGATTTGACTAGTATTTTAAGTTTGAGTTGAATGGATCAGCATTACATTTGACAATCTTATTACAAGTTATTTTATTCTTTAATGTCTATTTTTTAAGATTTGTTTATTAAATTTGTAATGGTAATCTTAGTTGAGATTAAGTGTTTAGAGTATTCATGTTTAATTTTGAAGATTCTAGTTCAAATCTTTAAAGTGACATTTAAGATTAAATTCTTCTAAGTGATGACTTTAGATCTTTCATTATTTGACTTTGCTTGTAATTTCTATGTTGTAGAGTTTTATTTGTAGACTATCAAAAATATTTTTAAAATTATAATTTATGAAATTTTCTTGTAAAAGTCATTTCCCATTTAGTTTGACATTTAAGATTAAATTCTTCTAAGTGATGACTTTAGATCTTTCATTATTTAAATTTACTTGTAATTTCTAAGTTCCAAAGTTTTATTTGTAGACTATCAAAAATACTTTTAAAATTATAATTATGAAATTTTCATGTAAAAGTCTTTTCCCATTTAGTTTCCTACCCATTTTGAGGAGAGACCTTTGATATATTGTTGTATTGAAAAATGATGTAGTTTTGTGCAAAATAAGGTCCCCTACCATTTTTTATCTACCTATCCATTACACATATCCCCATATGCTTACCACCTACCTTATCCCTATATTCACATATTCCAATATATTCACTCTATCCATACATTTATGACAACCAAACATGCATATACTTCCACCCACCCATTATTGACTCCAATTTGACCCATTTCATGTCTTGGGCTAAGTCCACAATGTAAGGGTCAACCATGTAGTCCATAACTTCACCCTTTAAAACTCAATTTTTAAATTGATATTTTCGCTAACTCTTGTAAATTTCTTTGATTTATTTTTATATCCTTATATTTCTAGGCAATTGATACATTTCTTTTCATATCCTTAAGTATCCTATCTACTTCAAACATTTGAGGGCACATCATTAACATTACAACATTTCAATTAAAGCAGTAGAAGAAATATTGATTTACATAAGCATTGTGGGAGCATATGTATTTTTGGATAGTTTTTTTTTTTTATAAGCTTATACACATATTTTTTTGGTTGACCTAGAAAATAACATTCATCAGATTTTGTATAGTAGAAAAAATATGTTGTACCCTACTAACATCACTTCTTGTTGGATCATATGTTATTGTTAGAAAAAATAGCATTCATCGAATTTCATATAGGCTCAATGGATATTTACACAAGGTGTTATATTTTGATGCAAAACTTACACGTTACTAACGTTGATTGTATGGAATTATACTAACTATACAACTATATGGATTCCACACAGTCATATAAATTTTTCAACACAAATTTTTAAGACCCAAAAAATATTGTGCTTTAATTTTTTCTTCTTCAAAGTTCAAGGTTTGGATAGATATTCTTAGGGTTTTTGGATGTTTACAATGCAAGGGTAAAGTCCACTTTACTCTAGGATGCTCCATTTGAATGCTCAAATCTAAATCTCCAAAAAAATGATAGGTAATCATATATGTAAGGCTATGATACCATGTTAGATTTAATTCTTGAGCCTCATGTTGGAACATGTTTGTTGTTGCATCAAAAGATTGACATGTTAATTCCCAATACAAATACCAAAGATAAATGGATCCATGAGAGACGATTATTCCATGTCTCAAATCTGAAGGGAGACACTAGTGATTAGTTTGAATGTCATTATTTAGGCATTATATGGAGGTTGTGCACTCTTAGGCATCCATTGCTTTGTCAGCCCACCAAATGGCATAAAGGGAAGGTGAATGTCTGCAACCAATGACCAAGATGCAAGTTTTAAAAGAAAACATAAAGAAAAATGTTAGGGTTCGTAGATGCATCTTAGGTAGTTTCTGGTTGCTCATCTAGGTGATCATGGTGAACAGATAATGAAGATGGCTTTACACGTTGCAACTCTAATGGGAAAAGTCAATATTGAGGAGTTTGTTCCTTACTTAGACTGGATGGACTTGCAAGGTGCAAAGCGGCACAGGCAAAAGCTACGCAATTCCTTCGACCAACTAGAGGAAGTTGCAGGAGGAGCATGAGAAGTAGCCTGCTACTAAAAAACATCATTGACGTGCTTTTGGAAATGGAGAGCAGCTAACAGATACCAAAAATAAATAAAACTCCTTGGACCATGGCAAGTGACTTACCTCAAGATTTTGCACAAAATTGTGTCGCGCTATCTATGATGCCGGTGAGAGGAAAAGTGAAAAGTTTGCAGGAAAAATTACAAAATCCTACCACAGCAAAAATGGGCAGAGTTTGCCAGAAAAACTATGAAGCCCTACCACAACAGATTTTTTTTAATGAGATGAACCAAAACCAATTTCCCTACAGCTATTGCTTCAATCTATTCATAGTAAATATTAATGGCACTACATTTACATTCTCGGTAGATATTAACAACACTGCACCCTATTAGCCAGTTGGTTTCTGATATGACTTTAATGAGTGGAGATTTGATACAATTTTAATGAGTGTAGACTTGATGTCAAGTTGTGTCTACAAAAATGGATAATTGAAAATGGTTTCCGAAAAACAGTTCAACGGCGAGTCAATTTTTTGACTGAAAGTTTGGCACTAATGGTATTCTGGGTGCGTGAGACAGGTATGTCCAATGAATGTGGACTAGCAAGTCCACAATAAAAGCCTATCGGCTAAATATGCATATTAATTATATGGTAAATATGCATGTTAAAATTATAAATTATGCATGCAATGAATGTGATGAATGTTAATGATAGAATAATATTAGTAATAATTAAATAATATGATGAATGGTTTGAAAAGAAAGTAATTTTTTTACATGAAATAAAAATTACATTAATTTACAATTCTTTAGGGCCAACATAATGCTTTCTTTAGTATAACTTAGGATAGATCATGATATGGAAAAACTATAATGCAATGATATGCTACAAGTACAAACAAAAATGAAAAATAAAATTAAGAAAATAAACAAGAAAATAAGGCACACAAATAATAAAAAGAAAAAAGAAAAGAAAAGATTATTCCCCTAATTAAGTTGAAAAATATATGTATATTATTATAATAATATCTTTTTTATACCCTAAATCAATTGTATATGTGAAGGGGTTAGATTGGAAATATTATATCCTAACAAATATGATGTTAGATTGGGAATGATCTATCACAATGATGATATATTAATGATTTATTTAAAAATAAATAAGGATTTCATTGATTAAGGGAAACACCAATGGATTATTTTTACTTGGATTTTTTTATGTTTGATAGTTGTTCTAGGTTATTATTTTCAAAGAAAATGTGTTAGTAGGAAGGGGGATAAGACACAACATTCAAATATTTTGATGATATTATCCTTAGTGGAAACTAGGCAGGATAATGATATATTAACATACTTGCAAGGGGAAATACTAAAATATTATAGAAACTAAGGGTGGATTAAAATTTGATAAAACATTTATTAGATTTGAAATAAAATACATAAATTAAACCCTAAGGTCAAAACTTAAGGGGTAGAGGATATATCAATTAGTTTCACCAAAAAAATGTTCATCATTAATGGACCAAGGTCCAAAATATTTATATACCAAATGAAGATAGAAAAAGAGGAATAATCGTGTGTTATAAAGCATGATGGCATGCAGAAAGTGAGAATGGCTAGATTAAGTAAGAAAAGACATCTAGATGATAAAATATATAACTATGGTGCACATGGAGATTAAAAGATCCCAACCAATATTTAATAAAATCTAAAATAAAAGATTAAGAAATCATTTAGTTATTAAATATTATAAAATAAAGTAGGAAAAAACCTTTAGTGTAATTCCAAATATATTTTTCTCAAGAAATTAACAAAATAAAAGCACTTGCATTTCAAAAAATTCTGACAACACATCTTGAAACTTCAAAACAATACAATGACATGTGTGTGCATATATAACAAAGTATCTACACTTAGGACACAAGAAAGGTTGATATCTAGTGAAGTACCTAAAGTAACATGTGAAATTAAGTACTAGGAGAACAAGGAATAAGATTAGGAGGAACCTCATCTTGATATGTGTATCATAAGAAAAAGTGAACCCTAAGTTTAGTACATAAAACCAAGGATCAATTGCCTCCTTTTTCAAAGGTACACTAGGATGTAAATCAACAAGGTGTTTTGATTAACTTTTAGTTCCATAAAGGTGAGTCAATTGGACCTAGATTTGATCCTTTTGAGCCTTAGAAATGGAATGGAAATTGTTATGATTAACCTAATTGAATTATATGACTTAATAAAAAAATTTAATATTCCAAAAATACACAGACTAAAAAAACAATTTACAAGCAAGTCTAAGAAGTATAGGATGATGTGTACATATCATAAAAAGTTGGATCTAAGTGTTGTAGTAGGAGTGGGTCACATAGGGGCATATGGGTCGTTGCAGTTCCTATCTAAACTTCAAAACTTGATCTTGTAATTCTCTATCTACTCTTAATTTTCTACCCTGCAAACCTCTATCTTTAGATATAGACTACTATAAATATAATAAATAGATGGTGGGGGTGGCTATATAGGAGCTTGTCTCAGTTAAGCCCCTAATTTAGTATTTCTACTTCCATAAATAGCCAAAGATATGATAGAAAATAGTGTGTGTGTGCCCTAACGTTAAGTGTGTCTAAGGTTGTTATGAGCTAAAATGCAAAGAAATCCTACTCAGGTGTGTTAGAGAGAGATTCATATATGAAAATGAAAAGATCTACCTTGCAAGAAGTCAAAAACTCTTAATAAATTTGAAATGACATGATACCCTTCTTTAGGCTACAAGTAGAAAGAAGCTTGAAGATGAGAACACTTAGGAACAAGTCATTAGGTTGAGGGAAATGGCCAAATGCATCTCCCAAACATAGAATCCATCATGCTCTTCTATAGAAATCAACCTCCAATCATGAGATAAAGCTTGATAAAATCTAAAAATATGCTTGAAGACCTACAAATTCAAATGTGCATGGGTGATCCCACAATACTATTTTACAATTCCCTTCATGAAGAAAAAATGCAAAATTGCTCCAGAGAAAATTTAAATTTGTGTTTATAGGGGTTCACTTGAATGGGGGGTTCACATTAACCCAAAAAGATGTTGTTCAAACCCCCCTTTTGAGCAAACCCTCCTATGATGTCATCCCCTTTTTTACACTTTTCTTAATGAAAAAAAATGAAAATTGCAAAAAAATGGGGGTTTGAGTGAACCCCCCTTCTAGCGAACACCCTTCGCTTGAAGGGGTCCAGGGGTGTTTGCTCAAAGGGGGGTTTGCTCGAACCCCCCTTTTTCCCTTCCCCCTCTCCCCTAACAATTTTCTACAAATTTTTACCTTTATGAGCTTGGGTTGAAGATGAAAATGGAATCAACTTCACAAACCCAACTAGATGATGGTAGTCCTTGAAATGAGCTATCCATCAAATATAATTTTAATATATTTTCCTTTTATTATGTATTTTTTTTAGTTTAATTAAACATAGGAATTTCATCAAAAATCAAGCTGAGCTATGTTTTGCACATGTGGAAAAATAATAGATTATCAAAAAAAATGAAAAATATGTTTGTGCTAGGTATTGATGTTTTGATCCAACCAAAAAAAAATCAATACATACAAAAAAATTTATGTTGTATACGGTCCACCTATGTCTAAATTATACTTGGTTTGACTTCAAAACTTTTTTAAGAAAAGAAAATTCAATAAAACACTACAAAACCAAATGAGCGTGCTAGATATTGTAGTTACAAAGATAAATTAAAAAAAAAAAAAAATTATCCTTCATAGAAATAAAGTTATGTTGTTTACGGTGAACATCACTCTTGAAAACCGACATTTGAAATTTGAAATTTGAACATTAAAATTTCAGCACCAACACATTAAAATTCAATCCCTGACAAGATAGGGGGACCCATACACCCATGGGCATATGGGTGTTAGCCTTATTTCCCAAGACACAAAATATTGGGGGCAAAGTATTAATTGGTTGCATTTGTTCAATGCTTGTAATTTTGTCAAAAAACAATAAAATAGGCCCTAGAATACATAATTTAGGAGATTAGGGGCTAGTTAGGAGGTGCTGAAAATTCATAAATACAAAGGTCACTAAAATAGGTCCAAACTAAGCATTAAATTGTACTATCACCTACAAGGGAGTACAATTTTCTCTACTACATTTAGCCCCCACTTTAGTGACCATATAACATTGTGTATATGCAAGCTAAATTGCTGAAAATAAATCATGCTACATAAAAATGATACTCATATGGATATTATGAATCATCCATGGAAAGGAGAATTAAGCCCCAAATGTAGTCATTTGTAAAACCATAATGTTTGGAACCGCATCCTACAAAACTGATTTCTTAGCTATTCAAAATCATCTTATACTTTCAAGCAAACATTTTAACCAATTTATCGAGAGTAGATGTATGCCCCTGAATTCCAATTTCTTTATGGAGGTGGAATCAGGGTAGCAATCTAAAAAAATCAAATTTCTAGCCTTGGTTATGGAAATTTTTATGATAGGGTCATGAAATCACAACACCAGCTATAGAAAAATATTGGATGTGATCGGGGTTAGAACCAACATAATAGACAACATAAAAAATCAGAGTTCACTAGCCCCCACAATGATGAATTGAATGATATATGTATGTATAAAATTTTACTATATACTAGTGAAAAATCAACTTTTTGACCATCATTTTCATTTTTTACTATTTGAAGATTCTAAAAGAGATATTGTTGATCATCAAAGCTTGTGCCTCTTTGATAGCCTTATGGGAAATTTAGTGAGTGGGGGATTAATTTGTGCCTTACTTAATACCTCAAGGATTTTTATAGAATGCCAACTCTTCTGTGATTTTTGGAGAAAAAGGTAGAAGGAAATATAAACATAAAACATAAAAATGGTGATACGCCAAAGCTTTTACAAAATTTCAAACCCAATCTCGCATATGAATGATATATTAGACACAGAATGCTACAACCCTTCATTGTTGGGAAGATAACGAGCAACAAAGGCTAATTACAAGCACAATGCAACCTTTCAAATCTCTCTGCAAATAGTGTTCATTAAGGTCCAATGAAACAAAAATAATTTCAAGGTTAACATAAAATATTTAGAAATCACATAAAACTCTTCCTCTTCTTATAGCATAATATAGACAAACAACAACCCTTCAAAGAAATAGAGAAGTTCAAAGACATAATCCAATTTTCACAAGTTAGTATCCTACCATATAAGCCTACAACATGGAAATCAACTACTCAAACTATTTGAATTAAGCTTAACACAGTGTTTCCTTCTAAAAAAAAGCACAAAGAAGGAAACTTGATAAAGGTCATAACATGCATAGTCTCAAAGATTTCTTCCAAACAATTCATGCTTAAATATCAAATGAGCTTTAAAACAGAGGTCAAATGCTAATCTGATAGTAGTTTGAGCATTAACAATATAACATGCCAGAGAAAAGTAGTTTTTGCTAATTCTACTTCTGAAAATAGTTCTATAACTTCATAAAACTAAAGAAACTTTTCCTGAGAAAAGGAAACTGAAACTTGGAACTCCTCCCTTTTGTCACCGCCTCTCATTTATAGCTACAAAAAGAGAAAACCACTGCCACATTCTAGAAGTAATTTCTTTTAGATGTTGGCATTTTATAGCTCACAATCTAATCATAAATCTTTAATTAGGTCATAGCAATATTTTCTCATCAATTCTCAACTGCCACATAAAATCCCTTTAGATATTTAGAAAAAAATGTTATCTGAAAATAATCTGATCCTAGAAAATAGCCTAGAAAAAAGTCTAGTTGACCAATCGTATAGCTCAACAATGTTGAATCAAAGCCTCCATCTTGAAAACACAAAAGGGCCCAACACGACCCGAAAAACTCCAAAAGAGATCGCTTCATAATAGTGCAAACTACCTGCAATGAAGAGATGACATGTCGAGCGGGCGAGGATTCTTAGACTTGTGAAAATATTACTTCATAAAATCTTTATCGAGTTGACATGTGTCCTGTCTCTCTCCTGAAAGGAAGGTGATAAATGAAAGCCACATGTTGCAGCCACCACGTGGCACATTGCGCACCTTTCTGAACAACTTTACTTGAGTGCAAACACATCCAAAGCCAAAAACATAAAAATACAAAAAATAAAAAATGATTACTGGTGACCCACAAGGGGCCTTCACTTGTAGAGGCATGAACCTAGACCTCTAGTAATTCATGGAGATTTAGGAAAGTGGGATGTTGCGCCTCCCATTCTACATCAGTCAATCGAACGAGAGTATGGATGATCCTGTATGCTTCATCGAGTTCAAAGACTTCCTTGAAATAAATAAATCCCCATCTTGTAGAAGCTGCCCCAAGATGATAATAGAGATGAGAAAGAGGAAAGATCTCACACTAGGTAACATCAACGGTGGGCATTTCACTTGAACCTGGGAGTTTTGTAGAAGTCTAGACCTTATTTCAGATTGCAAATTCATAATCTACTCAATTGACAACACATCTCCATCTGGTGAAAGAAGAGGAGGTAGCTCGAAGCTAACTAGGACACTAAAATCCTTCTTGATTTCATCGACCCTCTTGTTCAAAACTGTCTGAAATTCTTTGCACGTTGTTGCGATCTTGTGGCAGTTGATGATCTCGTTCACTTTGATGGAGGTGGCTCTTCGATTGGGAATCCCTGCACCTTTTAAGGCCTCATCAATGGCTACACACAACCTGGAAATCAAGATTTGTGATTCTACAACTTAGGGAGCACTTATCTATAGAATTCGATCAACCATTGGGCCAACCTTCCTATTTAATTCCCACACACCCTTTAAAAATTGTAAAGTGGGTCTGAGAATGGCAACCACGACTATGATTTGCTCCCATTACGTAGATATCAACTTCTTTAATATTGGGAGGATCCCAGCTCCTTGCGTAGTAGCTAGCTCCTGATTGAACTAAGCCTCTCTCACTCTTGCATTCTCCTCCATTTGATTCTTCTCTCTGAGGGAATTTTTCAGTTCTAAGTTCAACCTTCCAATTGCTTGTTTTGATTTTTCTGCTTCTGTCTAGGCCTTTTGTAGATTTTTGGAAGCTTGAGATTAGATGCCATCCAACTCTCTTTTTATGTTTTCCTGAGAATGTTGGTACTCTACATTTTTCTGGAGCTTAGTAGCAAGCTCAACTCTCAATTTTTCAATTTCATCATACAGTTGAATCTCTTCACCTTAAGCTTCCGTAAGCCCCTTAGATATTTCTCCTTGCTGACTTTGTACTTGCCTTATGTGGGCCATCTCGAAATCTCTAGCCTTGAATTTTGTTTGCAACCTATTCACCATTTCCCTTACATTTATCAGCTCTACCTTGCGCTTCTTCAACTTTCTGTCTAGGCTCTTGTAATTTGCATATACCACATTTTGTGTGCCCTTAGCTAGGACCACTTTGTCGTGTGAGTAAGTTTCATTCAAATCCAATCCCATGGCTCTGATGTCATTATCCTCCATCTTCATTTTTCCCTTGGGCTTGGACAGGAGTGGCTTAGTGATCAGCAAATAATTTTTCTCTTCATTAAAGCAGTCTTTCATCTTCTTGGTAGTTGGAAACATGACGTTCTTTAATAGTCTTTTCTACTTTTTGACCTGTCGGACTTGCTCGGTTGCATTGAAATGCTCCTAAAGACTTTGAGGGGTATCAATGCTTGGTGATGCAATGGAAGCACTAGGAGGGAGACCAAAAAGGGTGACAGAAGGAGAAACTTCATATGTATGAGCATTTGGGGAAGCAAAAGGGAGCGTTATCATGGAAAAAGGTGGGATACCAAATTTAGATTGGATAGGGAAAAGCCAGTCGGGGTGAGAAGATAGACAAGCAGAAGGAGGGATGTTTTCCCAGAAGTGGATGGACCGGGAGTGACAAGCAACATGGATGTTTCATCTCTTTCAATGGGGGGCCTTGATAGGGTGATTAAAGAATCAATAGTAGTTGAAGCAAATGTTGCTCATTCAGTGCACGGGGTTGATTTGGAAGGCTCATTAAAAATGAAAGGGGGTGTATTCAAGACTACTAGCTTAGGGTCCGCGGATTCAAGAATTCTTTTCTATAGATGGGGCCAGAGTAGTAACCAGAGATGCAGAGACAAGAAGAAGAGAGGGAGTAAAAATTACTTGGGCCATGATGGTTGAAATATTTTGCAGAACAAACTCCACTTCTTCTTCTCCTCAGGCTGATGCATATGGTGCACCTAGATCATGGACTCATCTTCTCTTTGCACGAACAAAACTAGTACATTCTGATCCTTTAGCGACCAATCCCTCTGAAACTTGGCCTTCAATAACCGTAGTTGACCCTCTTGGGGATGGTTGGGTCCTTTTTCCTTTGCTTCAAGCACTAGTGGAGGATGTGACTTGTGAGTCCCTTTTCCTCAAGCCTCTCCTCCTATCAGATTCCTAAGGATGAGAAGTATGGTGCAAGAGCTACTCTTCTTCCATCTCATGACTTCTCTAGATTGCTATTTTCGATGTTAGCCTCTTGATCATAAATGTCCTCAAACCTTTCGTTGTGTGGTTGAAATTCTCCAAACAGGGCATTGGGGCATTTCATCTCTTGTTGGGACCTCCAGAAGTCTTCCTTATTTATTTTTGACCCTCCCTTGTGCTTCAACTATGTGTTGAGGGATTTACCCATTGGAAGGTTCTTTTGATACTCCACCTGTGACACATAGAAATTCAACCATTTTGGTCATTTGAGTGGAGTGGGATCCAATTCAATATATACTTCAAACCTTTTCTGAGTTGGATTCCTCCTCTTGTCAAAATACTCCTGACTCTCATGTTTCAAAGTGAAGTACCTTGTTGGGTTGTAGTCCCATGTGTCACAAATGAGGACCAAGCCTAGGGTCACCAGTAGGTTTGTAAGCTCACCCTTGGCCTTCCACTTCCCTAGTGTCACCTGACTATTGGCAATTGTGAGGGGAAGTGGGTATATCTTTTTCTTATTCCTTTTGATGCCATAGGTGTTGTTGGAAAGGGTTTCCTGACGACATGCTTCCAACGTGAAAACTCCATCTGTTACAAATCCAGGGAGTCTGAAAGGCTCCTCGATAAAACCATGAAATCTGATAAATGTAAAATCCTCTCCTAGGAAATAATCCAACAAGTTTGTCGAAGCTCTCATCCATTGTATGACTTCATGAGAGAAATGGACTGTAGGGCATGGCAACAAATCTTGAAGCACTAGCCTCATAAAATAATCTACAAACTAGTAGTACAATCCCCCATTTTTGAAAGCACAAGAGTCCATATAGAAACTGGCTGATAGCAACCTTTAACATCGAACCTAGACACTGGCATACTTTTCTCTAACAACTCAAAATTTTGATGCAAAATCAAATGGGCCAGGAAAGAAGAATACTTGAATTTATACTTGTTATCATAGTTCTTCAATTGCTCTAGCATCCCTCCGGCTATTGTATCAGAAAAATCATAATATTTCTGGCTCTTCGCCCTTTTGAGCATAAAATCCAGACCCATCTAGAAAGGATGGACATCCTCATCATCATCAAGGCCAATAATCCATGCCAAGATTGAGAAGATAGACTGTGTGTCTTTCTTGAACTTTCTGTGTGAAAGAGGAAAAGAAAAATGACCTCTCTTCGACCTTTCCTTTGTTTCTTCCTCATAAAAGCTTCCTTTCCTGGTTCAAGTTGCTCCCTGAAAATTTCCATCTTTTCTTCATCAAAATGTTCAACACCCTAGGTTGCAGGACTACACAACATATCCCGTATGGCTTCAACATAAAGTGTAACTTTGATCCTATTATCCTTAATGGCTCATGTCCTTTTGTTGAATCTTCTAGCACATGCATCCACCAGCTCTGGGCATGGATGTACGATAAGCAACATGAGCTATGGTAGGCCACAATTCCAGACCTGAGATGTAAAAACCTCAAACGACTCATGTGTTGCATCATTCTTTGGAATGCACCCTCCCTAAAACATTTAGGGTTAGATGACAACTTGGGGTCGAAAATATTGTCAATGAAATCTTCCACCGCCTCTCTCCTAATACGTTTTTTTGGTTGCACCTTTTTACAACATTCAAATGGCCGCTCCTCAAGCAATGGTGCAATGGAAAATGAGTTTTGCCCAAAGATATCGGTGCAACCATGCCTTTTAGATGAGGCTCCAGCTTTTCTACCAGATATTGATGGCTCTACCATGGCTGTGTCAAGAAGTTACAGAGAGTTTCCTCAATCAAAATGACCACTTGCCTTTCACTTCTTAGTAAAATCTACTTTTGGGTGCAATTAATTCCCTCACACGTACATGTAGTTAATGCTACGTCATTACTGTTGGTCCACTAAATGCTGCCACCGAGGCAATATGTGTGGATTTGAGATTTGTATCCCTTGGGAATACTAAAATTGTTGCGAGAATGGAGTTAGTACATTCTCCCCATCGCCTCTTTCACAAATAAGCTCATTGCATTGGAACGTGTACTTTTATCTATGAGAAACGTGTTGAAGTAATGCAAGGTACTTTTGAAAGACGTGCCAATTTAATTTTTCTGAATTTAGTATGTTAAACCATGTATTTTCACATAAGTAAGATGGCTGGTGTTGATGATGGCAAAGGACACACATTGTCAATCAGCATACGAGAGAATTTACTCCCAATGCCCAAATTTATTTCTCAAGACCTCCTATTACATCCTCTATATGATTCATCTACTACCCTCTAGTTGCTTTGGTAATTTTCCTGTTGTCGTTCAGCCAAAAATGGACTTCCCATTGGTTGGGTTTGTCGGCTCATCTTTTCTATATATATCTATGCCACCTTATTGCAAAATTCACTTGAAAAAACATAGCGTCTTAGTTTAGCAAGCTTCTCTCACTATCTCTCATTCCGCTACCATCTGCTGCTTTATTAGAATGTCAGCTAGTCTAGGAATTCATATTCGGCTTCTACCACGGAAGCCACAATATTGCTTTGTGGGAGAGGTCACCAGTGATAGAATTAAGCGCCTGGTGAAGAAGTGTGACCGTCTTGGCCTGGTTGTGTTCAAGTGGGTAGTTGGCCTAGACTTTATTGATAATAAGATTTGGGTGAGGAGCAACTGCGACGTACTTTCATAATTCATTGCCTCCCTGCTCGACTTGAACATTTCCAAGACCATGATAATTGACCTATGTCACCAGATGTTTGACTCTGCACTAATGGAAGGGCTTGATGAAATTATGCAGGTAGTTATCCCTAGCGTCGGTATTCCAAGTGCCATGGATATCTGTAGGCACGCGGATTATGTGATAGACGTACCCTAGTTTCCCTTCCTTATTGACTTCTGCACCATGGACCTAGAGACCCATCATTCATTGGCTCAGCCAGTGGCCACCTACCTGCTACAAGAGTATGGCATGGAGTGTGTTCCTGAACTCGCCTAGAGAAAGCACTTCAAGTTTCTAGTGCATAATTGTGGTGACTAGGCCAGCGGTCTACGTTGTGTGGAGCCTACATGTGCTATGTGTTCACCCCCCTTTTGCATCTTAACAAAGAAGAAGAAGAAGAAGAAGAAGAAGAAGAAGAAGAAGAAGAAGAAGAAGAAGAAAATGAAACAACAAGCCGTTTTAGCTTTCTAGACAATAGTTGGAAGTGTAACTTTATTGTTTTTTGCATGTTGCCTCCTTTTTTATTCATGCCTCTTTTTGGGTTTGCTCGAGAGAGCCTCGCATTTAAATCTAAGCATCAGGCTTGTATTACATTGTAAATTTTTTTATGAATATAAATAATACAAAAATTTCCCGCTTCTTTTGTGTTATTCTCATGGCTTATTCTCAAAACTAAAGCATATTTACAAAAAAATTACATATGGTACATAACAGTTAACTTTTTAAAGAACTGCATATTTTAATGGAATAATTTTAGATAAAATACAGTTTATCAGTATATATAAAACATTTCCTCTCATATCTTCAAGTTCTTACGCATTCTTTTATTTGCATGCACTGATTCAGAAGGGTCCCTTCCATAGCGCCTCAAATTTTGTATGTTGTCCTGGTTTCACTGTGTGCTCATTGTACTTTAGTAGTAGGCTCCCTTCCCTAAATTTTGGGTTAGAGGTCATTTAATCAAACCATCGCTTCACTATTTGTTGGTGGTCAACCATGGCTCTGTAAGCTTTTTCTCTATCTTCCTCAATTTTGAGGAGTTTCGCCAACCATACTTCCATTCTACTGCTTATAGAAAAAATAAAAGAAATTAATAGATTCTTGATATTTGTTTATATCCTAGATTCTTTTGTTCAAGGCTATTATATGTAGATTTATGTTGCTTATAGAAGGATTCTCTTCTATATTTATTATAGATTTATAAGAGGTGTATTCAAGTTTGTTTACCTCATATTCTCTCACATCCTTTTCAAAATATTTTTCTTCCACCAATTAATTATTTTATTCTAATATACCCTTGTTATTAATAAATAATTCCCTTTAATATCAATCCTATATTCTAGATTTTTAATTTATGTAATTAAAAATAAATAATAAATATTCACATAAATTAAAAATACAATTTAAAGTAATAAATATCCATCCCTTCCTTTTAAAAATAAATAAATGGTGTTGTAGCACCTCCTCTTGAGTTCCTACACTCATCTTCCACTTTCTTTCTCTTATTCCTACAAAGATTTTCCTTTTTTATTCAATATTAAATTAGGAAAATCCTCTTTTATGGGTATCGTCCTAGTTTTGAAAAATATATATTAATAATTTTCACAACATTTATTAACATTTTTATTATCATAAATCAAATTATTCTTTTGTAATTTTTTTTTAAAAGTTTTTTAAATATATATTAAAAAATGTTAATGCCATTAATTTTTCTACCTGGGTGAATTCTGGGGTGAATTTTCCTTCAGGTGAATTTTTCATGTTTTCTCACGATGAATTGTTGGCAGTGAAGTGAAATTTCCCAATGGCGGTGAATTTTCCAAGAGCCTTATTTTTTATTGAGAATATGAATGGTCTAAATTTGATGTTGAGTAGATGGTTGAGATGCATTGAAATAATCTTATTGAATGTTTGTTACCTTCTAGTTTAAAACTAAATATGAATTGTCAAAAATGATTGAGATGAATTTTTTAATTATAGGTGACTTTTAGTGTTATTTTTTAGTTTTTGTCAAGGGAACTATAGGCAATGCCTCTTCCTTAATAAGTTATTAATAACTTGGATTTTAACAAATGGGAATTCAATTTTATTTTCTATTTGACAAATATTTATATAACTGTAAAGTAAATATGTAAAATATTTAACAAAACAAATATCCAAAATTAATTTCTGAAACGCAATTGGTTCAAAAGTTTTGAGTGAGAAGGGCTATTTTCCCCTCTCCATTATGATTATAGTGGGAGATGGAAAGGATAGGAGACAATGGCATGTTTTCCTCTAGTGAACGTGCTCAGAAAAATTGCAATGGTTTACATTTCAGCTTGGAAAGTTTCAAAATCCATTTCTTTCCCCAAAGTTACAAAGAGCTCTGTTGTAAGCAATTTTCCCAATTTTTTAAACAAGAACGGGAAGGGAATTCCGGAATCACAATTACAGAGTACCCACCTTTTGGAATCTGTTGTAGGTACAATGAATTCAGTTTTGGTTTTCATTTTGTCGGTAGGATTTTGAGAAATTTCATGTGGGTTTTGATGTTTTGGTTGCACCATTGCAAGACTAAATCAGCAAATGCGTTCAGCAGGAGGGACCAATAGTGAGCTTGATAAGGATGCCTCAGATTGCATGGAAATCATGGTCGTGAGTAATTCATGGCAGACTCGAAGTGACGGTTTCTACTGGTATGGAGGGCACTAGAGCAATAGTTTGGTCTTGTTAGCATGGTTATTTCTTTATATTGTTACTAAGTTTTATCACATTGAAAAGAATGGCAGAGTAGTTTGGGAAGGTGGGTTCTATGACATTAATAAGAATGGCAGGAGGAGCTAAAGTTTTCATGGTCCAGGCAAGCATTTAACAGCACATGGCTTTTACAAGCGCATATCTCTAATCTCATCCTTCTCTCCTCCAAACGCAGATTCTGTCCAAGCTTCTCATTCTTAATTTTCCACACATCATTTGTCCATCACTGAAAGGTGCGGCCTGCGAGAGCTTACTTTTTATCGCTACAATTAAAACAAACTCATTTTAATACTCCACGCGACCCCCTGCCTTCTTCCCCAAAATTTACATTTTATTTTTTATCTTTTAAATTTCCCTTCTCCTCCCTAGTTTGTAGCCGCCTATGTTTTGATATAGCACTGCCTCTATTCTTGACCCTTTGCCTTCTCTATAATCTGATTTCTTAAGAAAAATGTACACCTATTTCAAAGCAACGACCCCTGCTTTTCCTCAAGTCATTTTTAATAAATCTACTCTTTTGTTGGTTTCTCGAAGCTTAAAAGGCACCTCAAGAAGAATTCATAATTACCGAGAAGAGATGGTAAACCTGGCAATCCTCCTTGTGCCATAGGTTCAACAAAAGGAAAGGAAATGCTCAGCCGTTGGGGCAATGCTGCAATTCATCTTTTAATGGGGACCCCTTATTGAAGCTTTGTAAACCATTCTGAAGGACATTGCAATAGCTCTTCACTCTGTTTGCATGTTTAGATCTGGTTAGAAATTCCATGCTCATTTGTATTTATAAATTTTTGGTTAGTTCCTGCTGTTTGAATGCGTGAGTCTTTGTTGTGTAATTATGGGATAGTTACTCACCTTGTTGTGTGCCCAAGCTATGTGCATACTAAACAATTTTATTACCCAGTTTGATTTATAAGAACCCTTGCAAATTTGTATTGGTTAACCAATTGTTTCCTACATTTTGTTTTGCAGTTAGCACTGGCTGATATCTATGAAGTTCTTTGATATAAAAGCATGTTAAGTAAAAGCTTGGTTAGACTCTCAATATGGTGTCTCTTTCAGATCTCATCACAAATATGTTCCAACATAAGTCAGGATATTTATTATGCATGCTATATGATTAAGTTTTCATGAGATTTCCAGAAGTTATACTCCAATCATTTTGTTTTGCAGTGCATACTGGCTGATATGTATGAAGTTCTTTAATATCAAAGCATCTGGTGTAAAATCTTGCTCAGATTTTTAATGTGTGGTCTCTCAGACATTATCACAGTTAGTAGATTTGCCAAAATATTCAACCATTAACAGTTAATTTTATGTTTTTCTTCAAAATTAGCCTATAATACATGCACTTATTTATCAAATTGGAGCTATTTGTCTGCTATTCTGCACATAAAAGGATTCATTCCTAATTATTTTAAACCGATGTACATCAGATTAAAGTTTTAATATAGAGTATCTTATAGACATCATTACAAATATGTTCCTTTCTCTATAAGATATTGGTCCCAATGAGGCTGATCTACCTTACAACATTTATACTTGGGGACTAATAAATGCCTGAAATAAGGATTATGTTAGCTATAGTTCATTATCACATATTCTAATACAACCGATGCATTAAGAGTGTAGCATGGCTTCCCTCCCTTTAGGCAAGAGTTGTCCTCAGCGTGGATCAAGTATGGATGCTTCTGCATGAAATCTTAAACCAAGACTGTCTTACAAGGCCTAGTGAATTTGTTCCAAGTAAATCCACTTATTCGTTGGTCCTAGAGTTGGCTTTGGCCTAAAGATGCTAGAAGTCCTCTTGTTTCAAGAAAATGTTAATGAAATACAAGAATATTTCTAGATTTACTCTGATTATAGAATCCGATAGTAATAAAAATTGTCAAGGTTTCTAGATTTTTTAAAATATTGGTTTCCTTAAAATTTGTAAGGCCACTTGGTCAACTTCCCATAATGCATGTAGAAATTTTCTAGAATGTGGTAGCAATTTACCCCATGACATAGAGTTCATGGTAGATTTACTTGTTATATACTTACATTGCTATGTGATTCAATGCTTAATTGGCTAGACGAAAAGATCACTATATTATTCTTTTTTAAAAATATAAAATTACTTAACATGTACTATTGTCCTCTCTCTTGACCATTAGTTGTATTCATAGTTATATGCTTATATGCTTTGACTTATTTACTTTTCATGTGCCATTTCTCCATATTCTATCACTATATTGTATTCTATGGATATAACAAAAAGTTCAGAAGGATATATCATGCTAGTAAAATTTATATGGATTGATATGGAAATAGTTATAAATTCTTATTAAAAAGATCATCTATAGAGAAGACATAAATAAAAGACGAAAAAATAAACGACCATATAATTATAAAGATGCATTACCTCATTTGTAAACCTATGGCAACGCCCTTTGAGTGACTATATATATATATATATATATATTGGAATATATATATTGGACTAGATTGTAGTCACAAGGATGGTCCTAGAAATTGTATATCTGTCCTAACCTAAATTAAATGATTTAATTCGAATTCAACTAAATTCCCACCTCAAGTTTCCTTAATATGTATCTATGTACTTGTGTGTAAATGCATACAATGCATTAATTCTAATCCTCAAAAATAAAGTAAACAATTCAAATATCACTTTCATCTCCACATTTCTATTAGTGCCCTCAAGGGAGTATAACCCTACACAATCGTTGTCAAAGTATTTTCTTGAATAAAAAGAGTGATGGTTTTGATATTTTATTTTATATCAATGGGTTGATCAAGGTGTCTTAGGAGAGGCAAAAGGTAGTCTAATAAATACACAGATTAAATTACGAGAATAATACAAGATCTTGATCATGGATTTATCTTTGATAAGTTAGAATTTTGAACTTTCATGATCATAAGCTAATAAAGGAATAAGTAAATAAACAGAAGGATTAGAAATGATTATGAAGTAATTAAATAGTAACTAATTTGATTCAATGCATGTCTTAAAACTACTACCAACTCTTACCTTCTAGTTTACTCCCTTGGATACGATTTCTACACGTCACAAAGATTTTATGAAACTGTAAATCTATTAAGAAATTCGTTTCTGTGTCTTTCGTCTTTGAGTGGATTTTCTCGAAGACCGAGGTGAGTGGGATATGGGAAATTTATGTTGCATACTGCTCATATATGAGTGGAAAAAATTAAATCAATGAATAAATTAATATCTTGAGCAGTGAGCCCATTTAATGTAATAGAAAATCAAGCATTTGATTGACTCGAAGCTTGTGTGTGTCGGTTGTTTTTGAGCTCTCTCCCTTACCACCTATCATTTTCTCACGGTAGGCATAGAGGAGGTAGACGTACCCCATATGTTTGCATAGCGAAGCTATGGCACCAGAATTATGCAGCTACACAGGACAATGACAATTGGACTGCATTAATGGCATAAATCAGGAACGACTTTTGGGGATGCAAATTAATAGGGAAAGGTCAGGCAGGAGAGTTTTGGGAGTATGGGCTCTTTTGGGCATCATTGGATTTTATCTTGGGGAAATAGTGAAGTTGTATTTAGATATCTATAGCATACATATATTTATTTCGGATAATTTTTAGCTTTTCGGGGGGGAGGTGGATATATCATGGTCTGAAAAAGAATGAGAGGGGGATGGGTGCTGAGAGGTTGTATTCTCTGAGCAACGTGGTATGAATAATCAGCCTAAATGCTTTGGAATTCTGCTAAGGAAGGAAAAAAAATGGGTGAACTGGAAGCGAAGAATAAATATCCACGGTATTTGAAGCGTTGTCAGAATGATTAAAAAAAAGAAGAAGAAGAAGAAATTGGGGTCCTTACTTTGGGCAATGAATCTGCAGATCAACGTCGTGTAGCCTTTCAATGTTGAACCGTGGCCTCAATAGGCATTCTCTGTTATGCAGATCCCTAGATTGAGGAAACCCACGATTTGGGTATCGACTGCTGTTAAGTTGTTTCTGAGAAGGGGACACATCATTTTCACAATGACCTGAAGAGGCATCGATCATGGGTGAAGAAACAAACAATATCACAAGAGAAAAAAAAAGGGAGTCTCGCGATGATGCGGAGGAAAATGATGTAGAAACTATTTTGGGCCTATCTGCAGGGACGCTAGAGGAAGAGCAATGGAATTTGTCTTATGCCTTCCAGTTACATTTACCATAAGTCTCTTAAGCTTCTTTTTCCTTAGAAACAAATCTACTATGTGCATACTGTGTGACCCCAGCATGAGTTAGCTTTCCATCGGTACTTTCTATTCAACAGTGCATGGTGGCTCTAGGATTTTGCAAACAGATCTACAATAGTCTTTGCATCAACTGTCACTTATTTTAAATTGACAGCCTCAATATAATATTTTTTCACCCTACGGAAAATAGTCCTTGTGGTTTATGCTCCTCTAAATGATAGCCCATTGTGTCAAATAAAACCTTTCCAGCAAATCCATGTCGCTCATATCCCTCAATCATGGCTTTCTGTCAAACGTTTCATGTGCTTTTTTTTGTGCTTGCACATTTCTTTGGGAAATTCTGTCATACAGTTCACACGCCTTGTCCATGCGCCCACGTGTTGCTTACATATCTTCCAGTGCAGTTGCAACAACATCTATCAAAAAGTTGGTTGTTTGATTGGGTGGTGTTGTTGTTTTCGTTAAATGACTTCCATAAGAGGCCAGTTCTGCTCATGGTTGGTGTTGTTTTTATTTCCTGTTGCTGTCCATTGTCAGCATACTTACTTTTCTCCACCGTTTCATTTTAAAACTTTAATCTGTGCAAAACTTTAATGTAATCCCATATTGCTCAAGTATAATGGAAAATAAATAAATAAATCTTAAACTAAGATAAAGATCAGGTACGCTATTTTAATTATTATCTATGCTGAAACTTTATATTATAATGCTTTAACCAGTTTACAGCTGCTTTGTGCTAAAATTTTATACAAACCCAATATTATTAGCTCTACTTTTCATTCACTGTGAATATGTTGAAGCAGCAGCTGTATGAGATTAGAGGGCGTAGTAACTAGATCTGCTGTCATTGCTCATGGGTGAAACTTCCTTATCCGTTTGTGCTGCAATTTCTTTTTCATGCTCAAACGTATATATGACCAATTGCAAATATGGATACCTTACCACCAAATTTCAATCTATGCGAAATTTCAATCTATGCATTAGGAATTGAGATATTGGATAAGTTCTATAGAATTTAATAAAGTGTATTTGCTTGTTTAGGAGATAATATATATGACCATTTACTTCAAAGTTAAAATTCCCAAATGCTGTTGACTGTATTAATATAATATTCTATATAATACTTTGATTCTAAATTCATGTGTTGATCCGTCACTTTCGGCTCTCGAATAGAAATTTGTATGATTAGATTCTTGTTATGATATTTTATATTTCATACTTTGTATTACGTTATTACTTGCTAATATATGGTTATGCATACTTGTTTATTTCTAACAATTAGATTACATGCATATAGTGGTCTATATAGGCATATGACGTTAGCCGACAATGTCGTATGAAATCCGATAAATGGTGGAAGTGAACACGTAGTTAGCACCTTCTTTCTCTAAGGTTTTAACCAAGCATAAACTCAAAGTCTCACCTTTTGGGGCCAAGATGATATCGTAGGAAATGAAGATATTATTCTTACAATGGTCCAAGTCTACTATTTTCCCACTTGTTTCCATCTATGATTAGGTCAAAGACGCTTGCTAAGGGACTTTTTCCTTTCTTCATAATCTTTAAAATGGAAAAAAAGTGGCTTTAAAAATTTCTTTATAATTTAAAAAAGAAAAGAAAAGAAAAGAAAAAAAAGGCTTTAAAAAGTAAGTAGTGAATTATTTATTCATGGGAAATTAAAAAGTGATGAATTATTATTTTTATTCATTAAATAGGAAATAAACAAAGGTGCTGATTATTAATGGGACATTTTTTTTTATTTACTTCCACAAATGTAATTATAGATAATTAAATTTAATTTATTATTATATTCTAAATCTTTGTATTGATATAAAATAATTAAATAAAGAAATTTAATTTTTCTTATTGTACTCATAATATTTATATATGATTATAATAGAAATATCAATAATTTAATTTGTATGATTTTAATATCGTGATGAGATTAATAATTAAAAATCAGCATAATTGGTTTATAATAAAATGGTCTCGATTCTTTATAGTACTACTTTTCAAGATTAATGAACTTGGAATATATTAAGCAAAGAGTTGTCAAATAGTAGTGTTTATAGGTTATTGTTACCAAAAAAATTTAAAAAAAATAAAAAATTGTTTAGTGGTTTTAGAAGATTCTTGGGAGATCCTATGTGTGGGTCTAGTCTCAATCCTTGACCTTGAATTATTGTTTCCTTTTATTACCGTGAGAAGAAGTGTTATTTGGTTTGTGATTAGGGTTGATGTTAAGTCGTAATTTTAACTTGACAATAATATTCCTTTGTTATTCAACCATGGGTAAGATGGTTGAAGTCTACTTGTTGAACTACGGTTCCTCTGTGAATTATATACGTAGGCAAGGCCGTCGGAGACGAGCCCCCGAGGAATTAGGTCTAGCCCCTAGGATTTGTTCTCTTATATATATTTTTATGATTACTACTGATATACATATGTCATTGTTGGCATATGACTTATAATTAATGTTTCAGGTTAATTTTGGGTTGGTTGAACTATTTAAGTCTACCTCAGAAATGTGGATACCACATCTCCTCTCGAACTGACCATGATGGTCTAAGAAATATAGTTATCGAACTAAAGGAATTATAGTTTATGACTAGTCAAAAGTTGTATGTTTTCTTGTGGTGCATGCTTTGGTAGCCAAATTTAAGAGTCTTGCAAGTGCAAGTGAACAAAATTTGGAAATTGTGTTTTATCCTTAACTATATTTTGGTGTAAAATTTAGGGCATTACAAAATTGTAGGTACCAATTTATGGAAGTTTGGCCTAAAGTGACTTTCCATGTGCATAAGTCTAATTTATGTTTTCCTTTTATTTGGTAAGGGAAGTGTGGACATTTACAGCTCTGCTTTAATTGTTAATGGGCTAATTGATTTCTTGAACGAGTCTTGGAGACAATTTCATGCCACAGGTATGATAACTACTTTGTGGCAAGTTATAGATGTATTACATAAATGTTTTGCTAAAATTTAAATATTCTTTAATCCACATCTTTGTCTTCTTGTGAGTAGTATTATTTTCTTGTACATTTCATGTGTCTGCAAAATGTTTCGGTCAAATCATACTAGGATGACAAGAGTCACTGCCCTCAATGTCCTAACTGTTCTTGGAGTTGGTGCTTCCATGGATTTGTTGGATTCTCTCTCTGTCTTTACATACTTTTATGCCTCCTCCTTATGCCCTGCATCTCCTCATTCTTCATAATTTCACTACAGTAACTTTCAAATGTAGAGTAGAGTCCTCTCAAACAAGAAAGCCTATTCAAATCAGAAAAGGATTGTATATAATACCATAATCCTATCCAAATTTGGAAGTTCATAAACAGCCAAATCACACTCCAGGTCTCTAGCTATAATATAGAGAATCCTTGGGATGGACTAGGCATCTTGTTTGACCTTTTTTTTTGGTAGTGTGAAATCAATTTCTAGAATCTTTTGGTTTGTAAAAGAATAAATATGTTTCAAATGTAGAGTAGAGTCCTCTTAAACAAGATCCCTTCAAGATCCCTTCACGACGATTTTGGAAATCTAGTAAGTTTATTCAAAAAATTATATATTTCAGCACTCTCTTAGTACAATATTATTGACATCAAAGATACACTGATACAAGAAACAAGACCAGCATAGAAGAAGTATTTCAAATAAATACATTAGTTTGGTAGAGAAAAAATCATAATTAAAATAAACCAGCTCAAATTTGTGGCTGACTTTTTAATAATGACATTGTGAGTACTCCTTCAATCAATGTTACAACATTTTTATAGCATTATATAGGGTATACAATATTTTAGGGTTAGCATAACAAATGTTAACTTACTGAGATAGTTGTAAGGGTGTCTGTCATATTTGGGTCATTATTTTTTCTGATATTTCAAATGAGACATCCACATGTGCCTTATAAACAACTCAAAAACCATATCAAAGATAAAATATGAGTTGTGGCAGTCCAGAATTGTCAAATTTTTACTAAACTTTTCTTCTATGGATGATACCTTACTCTATGCTATGATGTAAACCACTCACTATAGATTAGGAAAGGTGATGTGTGAAAAAGGAGGGAACTAAACATAGTGTAATGAATGGTGTTAGAAATTGGGGGAAATTATCTTTACTAAAAATATTAGTTGCTTGCAACTACTCAGTTTATGTGGATCAAGGGGAACGTTTAGCTTATTAGCTATTTCTAGATGTAGAGACTCAAAACAGGAGTCTTTTCCTTGCCAACCTTTGGAGACGATAAAGAGGAGCACATGTTTGTTAGATGGT
>VDFB02281492.1:243786483-243930400 GCA_007258455.2 Sequoia sempervirens
TGCCACACCTAAGGAGAAGAGAGAAAAATAACTGAAAATGGTAGAATAAATAGGGGAGAAGGAAATAAAAGGTGTGGGCCCTAACTCAACTACAAAAAAAACCAACTAGCACAAACAAATGCAAGAGATATGGTGAGAGCAGGAGCGAGTGGGAAGAGAATCAAGGGAGGAAGTTTGAAATATTCAATTGATGGCAATGATGCTAAGGATGATCTAAATGAAAATATAGTGGATTCAAAGGCTTCCTTCTCTCTTGAGGGTGTGCCTATTTTTTTCTTTCTAATTTTTGTTGCATCAAAGGCTAGGTACATGTGCTAGTTGGCTCTTTCCTTTTCGTCAGTCTTTGCAAGACCTCTGGATTTTGTTATTCTGACCATGTTGGTGTTTGATGAGGTGTTTGTGGATGAGGTGGAGGGCTTTCCACTATGTTAGTTCTTTGGTTTCTCTAGTGATTATGTCACATTTTTTTCTTTTTGTGGTTTTTGGGTTGCCCTTCATTGGTGTGTGCAATCCCTTTTTAGCAGGAATGGCTCCTTTGGAGCTCTTTCGTTGTGTTTTCTAAGCTCAACTCTCAACCCTAGGACTTGGTTGAATATCTTTATGTGTTGGTGGTTTTATTTCCTCTATTTGTAGATGTGTTCTTGCTCTTGGAAGATCTTAGTTGTTGTGTCCTCTGGAGTTTGGTGGGCTCCCCTTTGGGATATTTTTGTTTTGTCCCTTTTGGGCTAGGTTTGGGCTCTCTTGTTTTATGTTTCTCTCATTGATGGCATGGGTTTGGTGGCCTTGAAGAGAGTGGGGTTTCTACAATCTTTGATATGAAGTTGATTATGTGTGACCATCAATTTGTAGTCCTCCCTAAGATGGTGAAGAGTATTTATCTTTTGAGGGCTGATTTGTTGTTTTTGTTAAAGGATCTTGTATTTTTGGGCTCTATTCTAAGTGGTTTTAGCCTTAGTTTTGACTCTTTGGTGTTATTTTGTTACAGTACTAAATTTTTCTATCATTTTGTTTCAAGGATCAAGGGTATCTCATGGATAGAGGTATTTTATTTTATTTTTCTTAAGGCTTAGATGTTTTGGTTTTTTAGTCTGGTGGCTAAAGTGCATTCTTCCTCTTTCTTGGTTTAGTATCTTTCTTTAACAAAGGTGGTTGTGACTACCCTTCCTTCTGAATTTTTCCCTCTAAATCTATAGCTGCTGTCTTCTATGGAGGTGGGTGTTGTAGGTTTGGTGGGGAGTTCTCTCTTCTACTAGTTCCTATTGAGGTGGAGCATGTGTGGAAAAAAGAGTGAAGGATTTAGAGGTTTGGGCTCTCATTTCTTCTTCTCCTATAGAGGGGAGCTCCCTCCTATTATGGTGGAGTTGGGGTTGGCGGTTTTGGTGAGGTGCCACTGCAAGTTAGTTGATGTGCTTCAGTGTTCCATTGTGCTCTCTAACTCCTTTATTGAGGTGGGGTTCTTGGATTTACTAGTGGTTTTTTTAGGGGTTTGATGGTGTTCTACACCATTAAGTTGGTTATATCTCTTAGCTCAGTGGTGTCTTCCATGAATGGCTAGTTTGCTAATGCTTGACTGATGCAGGCAGTGTCATTTTGTATCTAAGGGTTTCTAGTCCCAGTTAAAACCTGGTTGTAAAGGGATCTTTGTCCCTTGCTTTCTTTTTTGATGCAACTTGTGTAGTCATACTTTTCTTGTAGTGGTTGTTGTTGGAATGTTGTTGGTATTTGTATTATCTTATTTGTGGCATTCTTTTGTTTGACAGGGTTATGGGTCCCTTTAAAATCATTTTGTACTAGGTTTTAGGTCCCATCAAAACTTATTTGACCCCTAATAAGAAAAACATGCAAGAGATATTTAAAAAAGTATAAGCTAAATACCATAATGGATGATGAAAAAAAAAACCAATATGTAGAAATAAACCATAGAGTTCATAAGGAATCTCCATGACTCTATATTGGAGGAAGAAAAAAAAGCAAGAAACACTATCTCAATCTAGATTGACCAACCTAGTGCTAGAGATGATAGATAATAAGAGATAAGCATTGTGGAGGCCCCCATATGTACCTCCCCGATACAATCAATGAAATATTTCTTGAAGTAATAGAATAAGTTGCATCCTACACCAACACCATAACTATTCC
The DNA here is from genome assembly GCA_007258455.2 of Sequoia sempervirens. Taxonomy (NCBI): domain Eukaryota; kingdom Viridiplantae; phylum Streptophyta; class Pinopsida; order Cupressales; family Cupressaceae; genus Sequoia; species Sequoia sempervirens. Next base: position 243,788,623 of record VDFB02281492.1, read on the forward strand.
CTTTTGGAGTGGTAGGTTCAGAAGTGAACTTGTCCAACATCTCCTCACAATAAAAACATCAACTAGGAGATATATTTCATGATACTACTAGGCAAGAAATTTGATAATAACATGTGGATAGTGTGAAGTAGTTACAATAGGTTGTAAACACACTACATAGTAGAATACATCATATACAAAGGGATACTTTCTTTCCCCTAACTCAAACAATCGGTGGATAGACTACAATTTGATCTATCGTCACAAAAGTCTAGCATAGAACAAGAGGCCTAATAGAATATGTTTAAGAAGAGGAATGGTGATGCAAAAAAGAAGTGTGTAGTAGCATAGTCTTAGTCAAAGGTCCAAATTATAAATAATATTGAATGATGTGCATAGTAGAAGCCAATGTAATCTATCAATATTGTATTTTGTGGCCCAATAGTGCTAAAAACTTTAGAGATCAAATCATTTAGTTGGAGGCCTAAATAGCATAAATTTCCTCTATTTATGGTCCCCTAAAGGAAATAGATGGATCCATGAGATCACACACAAAAATATGCATACATAATTACAAAGATTTCATGATGAAAGAGAGTAGATTGAGATGTAGATTGATAAATTAAGGGGGATAATAAGTATATAGTTTGTTCACTTAACATGGATTTTGGGAGAAGTAAATAATGTGGCGCAAAAAATCTAGATACCTAGTTGTCTTGTTAAAGTAGAGGCAACACACATCAATATTCAAGGACATGTAAAGGTCCTACAATACACAAAGAAATAATGGGACACTACAGTTGTGCAACTTAAGGTGATCTACAAGGATATACTTCCCAAAAACTAAACATCATTCTTGAAGAAAAGATATCATTTTAAAAGTGGGTACTATGTTAGCAAGATAACATAGCACTACCAAATCCTACTACAAGCTACCACATATGATCTGGAAAACTTGAGGCTGACATGGGAGATCAAGCTAGAGTTGTTTCATAAGGGTAACATCTCTCTAAGAGACAATATTCAAAGTTATATATGTAATATACATAAGAGGAGTGAGATAAGGATCATATGAGAATATATAAAGAGCATAGACTAAAAGCTACCTTTGTATTTAATATAATATAATATATGCAAATATATAAGGGTTGATATAGATATGTGTTATGAATGGATGAATGTTTAATTCTGATGCTCACTAAATAAGGAATACATGTTAGTATATATTTCATTCCGCAATTGTTCTTTTCTCTCACTATTTCCTTTGGGGCATAAACTAACTACATAAGAGATATTGGGTCTAGATCTATAGACATTGTTTTCTCTCTTTCTCTTGCTAACACTCTTCTAAGTAGAAAGGAAACCATGTGCAGTAGGAAATATATATGAATTATTATCCTTAATGGTGTATTTAATATAAAATTTTGCACTTTGTACATAAATATAAACAAGGCAACAACACATATTCATCTAGATACAATACTTAAGTCTTGAAAGATGTAGTATTGCTAATGTAATATACTATCTAGGGGTGGTAGGATACCTAGAACTAAATATATATTAGATTATTTAATAATCTCTTTTAATCTATACATTCGAATAATGAGAATGTATGAATATATTGTAGATTCATGCCTAGATCCTTTCAAGTTGTCAAATTTAAATATTGAAGCAAACATAGTGAACTATGTGTAATCTAAAAACATTATCATACAAAGGATGATAAAAAATGATGAAGTATTGTATTCGCACACACTAGTTGGGCCTACTAAATATAAGACACAAGACGATGAAATTAAAAAAATAAATAGTGGAGTCTAATTCAATAATCTATAAACAAACATATATGATTCAAATATTATTATGAAATATATCCTATGAATGCTTCAAACGAATTTTATAACCTTCTATGTTGATCCACTAGTGAAAGACAATATTTAGATTAGAAAATATATTAGATAAATAACCAACATTGTATAAAGCATGTCAAAAATTTATGGGAATTCATGGAAACATAGACCTTCTTGAAATTCATGCATTGTTAGACTCTTCTTAAATGGTTTACAAGGATGCATTTATAGAATGGATTCAAAGCTCAATATTACATATTACAACATTCCTTGTAAATACTATAAAAATATGAACACCACAACATTACGATTCTAATCTAGATCTTAAAACCAATCTATCTTGTTTGTATTTTTTGCATATATAGCCTTAAATTCTAGTTTCAACAAGAAGGATGGAGTCAAATGAGTGCTCAACATATTTATAGGTCACCCAAATCTAGTTGCATCACATACACATGCACCTAAATTCACACTATCTATATGAATCTATTTTTTGTATGAGTCAACATACAGAATCAAGTATTTAATTTTTTTTCTAGGTCATATTGTCCTCATATAAGGGCATAAGGGGTCTTCCAATGCAAGTACTAGAATAGGCTTTATTCTTTATTTACATGAAAGAGTATTGAGACAAAGATTGAATTTGAATTTACACATTGTAAGGATGGTCTCAAAGTCTTGAATGTGAGGTTGTGGTGGAAACTAGAGGTTAAACTACAATTTGAAATTATAAGGAAGAGGAAAATGCACATTGGCTAAGTGCACAATGAAATGAAGGAGATGGAAAGCAATTGAACAAACTATAAACATTATAAAATTATATGAATGTTGTAAGGGTTTGTAATGTACCTCAAGAAGTAGATGGAAGGTATTTAATGTGTAAGTTAGTTACTGGAGAAGAAATTCTACTTACTACATGGGATGTAAAGAGAGAATGTGGGGAAGTAGAGTAGCAATGTGGCTCATCCATAGGAGAGGAATATCTGTGGATAATGCATTGTGGGATAATGGAGTGGGGATGCAAGCAAGAAAGAATTGTAGTATTGCAAAAAGCATATAAAGCTTCATAGGGAGACATGAGGTGATGATGTGGGGTGCAAACATAGGGGTGTAATATACAATTGTTGCAATGTGCAAGGAGAGATCTACAATCACAAAGCATAAATCTCACAAGTTGGGATGGATGAAAGCAAGAGGGTAGTCAGTAAATTGCTAATGAGAGAAGGAAGTCCTCACACAAAGGAAAATGGAAGAGTGGAGGGGAGAAGGACAAGAGCAACTCATAAATTGCATTCAAAGGAAAGAAGATTGTGTGCACCAAATGTGGTAGGTAGTAAAGTTTGAAGAACATCTCATGAAAATTGCATGATTTCTTGAAAGGCCTAGGGTTTTTCAAAGAACAAATTATATTTAAAGAAGAGTCAACAAACAATTTACAAAATTACAAAATTATAACAAGATTTTAAAGTTCCACAATAATTATAAATTAACTTTATTACTTTCAAATTTGAAAAGTTCAAACACCTAGACTTGTAATAAGGACTAACATAGTATAACACACAACACAAACCATCAATTGAAAAACATGTCCTATTTTAAGATCTCTAATCAATTATTTATGATGAGCCAAAAAGAGATTAAACAATCAACAGTTGCCTTTGATATTGTCTTTATGAGTTGCTTCTTCAACGATTGAAAGCTATTTCTCTGAATACAAGCAAAGCTGAAGTCCTCATTCTTATATAAATGTGGAGCCCTATTTCTCTGAGTAGGGAAGAAAGAGATGGGAAGATGTGGGTAGAAATTAGAGCTAATGAATTCACACTATGATGCAGGAGCATCGAGTGGTGTAAGGGCAATCTTGCATCACCCAAAAATAGTTAAATTTCAATTTTATCAGTTTTTAGATGTTTTTATAGTTTTGGATACCATTTTCGTCATAATGAAATTCCCAATTTACGGTTTCTCATTTTGGTTCTTGAGTTGAAAGATATTGCAGCTTTAGTTTCCCAGATTTGCACCTGAAAATCTTCTGAGTGGGATTTGAGGCACTTAGAATTTCCGGAATGGCCCCAAAACTTGCCAAAATTGGCGTAGCGGATTTTGAGTGCGTTCTCAACTTCGAGACCTTTCCAACGGTTCCAACGGCTCACGAATCAGAGTCCTGGATAAAAAGTTATAACCCCGCGAAGTTGGCGCACTTTCTAGAAGATACCATTGCAAATGCTCTTTTGAAATTTGAACTTCATGTTGTAAATTTTTGTGCCAAACCACCTAAACTGAAATTGAATGTTTTTTTGGCTCCAAACAAATGAGGAGCTCTATTTATGGGCGGGTTTTCTAATTTTTTGGTAACTTTTTGGGGACAAGCTCGCATATTGCAAAAGGGTTATTCTGTAGCTTTATGTAGCTTGCATGTGTTGTAGAACTTGGGGATTTGAGATTCTCTAGATGTAAGAAGTTCCATTTTCTGAATAATAAAATTATTTGCTAGTTTGTGGGTTATTTTATGTGTCTCAGGTTTGCGCCCTCATCACACTACTACTGAAACAAAGTTTTAATTGAACATTTAAAACTGATTCACCAACTCTGTTGTGGGAAACATTTGTATCAGTTAATTGCACGTCACTCCAAGCGAAAAATTCGCAAGCCAGTTAACATTCGTAACAGACATCAGTATATTATGCAAAGCCAATCGATCATGCGAAAAAACTCTCACGCCACTTTTATTTAAAGTCCAAAGTACGAAAAATTCAAGAAAACTAATGTATCTTTCGTCGCCATTATGAAATTCAACAAGCGCAATATGTTGGAAAAGGACTGTGTTGTATAGTTGGAGATAACAATTGTTATAATTATAGTTATATAGTTAACGACAGTGAAGGTGCTCTCCCATTTAAGAGGAGATCCACTCCTATCTTTATGGAACTTCTCTCTCCTTATGAGGGATCCATTGGAAGATGTGAGAAAATTATTTATTTAATATTTTTCAAAATAAGGTCGTATTGTTGTCTTCCAAATGTTAGTAGGGCAATTTTGTTCTTTGAAGTTATGAAAAAATGAGAGTAGTTGTGGTTTTTTTAATAATGATGAGGAAAGATGACTGAAATGTTGTTGTCAAATATAAAAACTCTTTGATCACACCTATGTATGAATGATTTTTTGTCATTTTTTTGAAAGAACAATTATTTTCTTTTCTATAGGAAGACCTATTAATAGCAAACCTTTTGTTTCTTGAACAACAATGTCTATTATTTCTATGTTAGGATTTAATTAGACTAAAATTTTGAGTTCAATTATGGTTCTTGTTTAGTTATGGCTCAGGTCAAGTTTTAATTAGGGTTGAGAATTAAGGCTAGAGTTCAATTAGGGTTGGGGTTCAATAAATGGTCAATTAGAATTAGGGTTAGGGTTAGGAATTCATTAAGGACATGGTTAGAATTACATTAGGATTAGGGTTCAATTTCGATTATGGTTTAATAAGTGTTAGAGTTTAATTAGGCTAAAAGTTTGAGTTCAATTAGGGTTACTATTTACTTGGGCTAGGGTTAGGACTCAAGATCAAATAGGGTTATGGTAAGGCTAAGGATTAAAGTCAATTAGGTGTCTAATTTAATTTAAATTCAATTAGGGTTCTATTAGGTTACAATCAAGGTTTAATTAAGGTTATAATTTATTTAGGTTTCAATGTTAACATTATAGTTCAATTAAGGTTAGGGTTCAATCAAGGTTCAATTTGGATTAGGGTTAAATAAGTTATGGTAAAGGTTAAATTACAATGAGTGTTATGATATGTAGATCCTCCTAGATAAGCAAGTCATGCAATTATAACCATACTTGATACGTTACAATGAGGGATAATTTGTTCGAGGATAAATTTTCATAAGTTACATATCAAATAAATAAGTTAGAAATTTGATAGTACTTGAAGTCCAAGAGATTATTCATTTCATGGATTGCAAAGGGGTTAGAAGTTGAGGCCAAACCCATGATTACCTTCTAGAACTTGAAATCTAATTACATGAAAGATTGCTTGATTGAATGATATTATAAAGGAATTTATATTTATAGTTTAGTTTTTTGAGTATATTGGTGTCTTTTAGAAAAAAATATTTCTATTTATTTTCTTCTCAAACAAGTCATTACCAATTCTTATCTAAAATTTAAAAAATCTATTATTTTTATGTTGCATGTTTTTTTTATAAATAAATGTTTATTCAATATATTTCTATAAAATAAAAAATTAAAAAAATATTTTTATTGCGCTATTTATATTTTTATTAACAAATAATTTCATAAATCTACATGTAAAAAAATCAATACTTTTACAATATATTTCTTGATAAATAAATAATGTTATAAACTCAAATAAGTTTGGTATTACAATTTAAGGATATTTATTTTATAATTTTCTTTTATGTATAAGTGGGTGCACCTATCATAAATATTATATTAATTAATTACATAAAAATGTAATTATATTATTGTAATAAAAAAATTAAATATGAAAAAAAAAAGTACAAATATTTAACTCTAAATTTGGTGAAGATTTTATATAATTATTATTAAGAGGGGTAAATGCTTTTGACCTAGAACTATAAACCAATGAGATCACAAAAGGGGGACCTTATCCCCAATATAAATTATCAACAATTCCACCCCAATAGAGTTTGAACCTTGATGCCAAGAAAAACAACACAACAACTCAGCCATCATCTATGTTATATCTATGAATGTGGACTTGAACTTTGTGGATCTAAAATTTTAACCATACACTTGATCTCAGTAAATTATATTGTTTGAAACTTTTTTGTGTCTATGTATGTGCTTTGAGTTTGATAGGGAACATGTGTTGTTTATAAGACACTTGTAAGAAATTGATTTTATTGTGATGGTCATGTTTTCCTAAGTTAATCCTGTAAATGTATCAATTCGACAATGAGGAACCAAGGTGGAGAAAAATAGTTTGCACGAATGTAATATGCTACTAGAATAATAATTTTAATGCCAATGTAACAAGATTATTTTTATTCTTTGATTCTCCTTGCCAAGTTCATTACAATTGAAGGAGATTTCTTTTATAATTTTCTTTTGTCTAAAAATGGGTGCACTTTTCATAAATATTAGGTTAAATAATTAGATAACAATATTTATTATTGTAATAAAAAGTTAAGTAAATATAAAAAATAAATTAAATGTATAAGTATTTATCTCTAAGTTTAATAAGGATGTTATTATACAAATATTAGGAGTCTATTTCTTTGGTATAATTTAAAATAGATTCCTAATATTGAGCTCCATCATAGTCATTGAGCAACAACTCAAATTAAGAGGCTTCATACTCACATAATAGAATGACATATAGATCTACTTTAACTCATCTTTCTCTACATCAATAGGAAAATAAATCATTTAATGATATCTCAATTTCACTCAACACCTTGACTTCTCTTTTCTACTCACACATCATTTTACATATACATTTTCCACAAAGACTCACCACGCTACTCACACACATTTTTCATAAAAATGATTTACAATATATATCTTCCAACATATTAGAAATATCTCATATCAACCTAAAACCCTCTAACACCATTAGAAATAAGCCATGTTAGCCAAATACAAAAATTTAATCTTAAAATTATATATGAAATGTGTAGTCAATTCAATCGTCAATTAATTGTGTTACCACTAGTGTAAGATAAAGTTATGCACTTCCTTCAATCATATTAACTAGTTATATTTTACCTTTACATCCTTCCTCCAGATAGTTCATGCTTCCCTTCTTTGTCTCAAACACTCATACATTATTCATAGTCAACCAACAGACAAAAACTTCAGTCTATCACTTTTATCTTGCAGCTCTATGATTCAATGTCATTGAAATTGGAGACCAAGTTACTTCATATGTAGAATTATTTAACTTCCAAACCACAAGCTAGAAAAATCAATAGTAGTAGAATTTGGTACCAAAAACAAAGACAATTTAGTATAATGCATATTTTTCTTTTGAGCAGAAAACCATAAAACACTACCAAAAACACTTCCAAAATTTTATATAAGTAGTAGACATACATGAACCATAAATACCATATGTACCTAAACTTTCCATGTTTCCCTTCTTCAATAACAACATTGACATTCTCTAGCATTTGAAATTGACATACTAAATTCACATATATTTGACATTAATGATAGCAATAGTGTGACATTAATGGCAACACAATGTTCAATAAAGCCTACAGAGAATACATGAAAAAAAAATGTAACAAACATGACCCAAACATGAATCATACATGATTAAAACATGATAGAAATGAAGATAATAACCAGGTTAGTATACTAACCTCACTACGAATTTGTGTCTCAATATCAAACGTCATCCATCAAATGCATAATATATAATTCTAAAATGATCAAAGGATGGTAAATAAAAGTTCTCATAAGACTAGCAAGTTGTGTTATGTTATTTTGTTCATGATATGCATAGATCTACTATCTATAAAGTTATGTTATGCTCTAGGTTTCCATTTAAAATTAGATTCATAGGTCACATAAGGCTATCGAGCTATGTTGTGGTAGTTTACTCATGAAACACATATATCTACTAGATAGCAAGTTGTGTTATGCTAGGTTTCCATATAAAATGATAAATGATAGGTCCCATAAGGCCATCCAATTGTGTTATACTAGTTGATTATGGACAATGCATAAATATTTTATATGATTAATCATGCCTCAATGAGCACATAAATATTTAACATTATGAGGGATAAAGTGGTCATCACACCTCAAGGGGAATTATGAACAATACCAATATAAAGGGGGAACATGAAAAAGTCAAAGATCATCAAACACCAATTTGTTGATTTATGAAAATGGATAGGGTAATATGCTCCCCCTTAAAATTTTAGCATACTTGTTATGCTGATATTTTTAGGAAAACAGAGGAGAGGGGTTCCTCAAGGTGCATAGCTCCCAGGCTAAAACTAGTAATCCTTTCCCTTGAATGGTATAAGAAACGGAAGCCAAGCTAGATACTATCATGTCGACTCCCACTTATTAAGTATGGTTAGAGTCATTTTACACTTGTTATACCAACATGAAGGACAATGAGCACATATATAAGGCTACAAATTCCACATAGTGAGGATACTTTAAAAAATAGGATCTAAATTATTATATTAGAAGGTTGGCATAATGGTAAATATCTATCTAGTGATATTTAAATAGGTATCTTAATCATGGTATTATGTTGAAGAATATTTTGTATTTATCTCTTTAAAGAATGTCAATCATTAGTAGAATATTTGAGCACGTGATGATATGTGTGCACAAAAAGATAATTTTTTTTGTTTTTTCTTCATATATTTTCTCTCACATGGTGGAGGAAGAGCGGTTAGGCCAACTTCAAGAAGTGTCCATAACATTTATTCTATCTCAAATAAGGGATGTGGAGTAAGAAGTAATCCTGCTTCTTGCAAATAAAATTTTGACGGTGGGCCATAGGATACAGTGAATGTTTCATACAAGGGTAATGTAGAGTTTGTTGGTAACCTAGTTCATTTGTGGAAAACTATGGTGTGAGATCTTCCAGAACCTTAAATCGTTGTTTTAGATTATTGTTTTGAACCCTTGTTTAGAGAGAAGTAAAAAACAAGGCCCATACTATTTCTTGATATTGGAAGGAGTTGAAAGTGGAATATTATTAATTTGGCTTGGATGAGGGGTAAGAATATTTTTGGAAGAGGAAGAATCATGGGAATGAGAACCAAATCCATTTTTAATGGCATTGATCCATGTTATTTTATTAAGTATGATGTTGAGGGGAATAATTTTATGTATAACCAATGGTTTGGGGATAAATTTTAAGGAGCTCTCTCTATGAGAGGAAAAAATATTGAGTGATGGAATTATAGGATTTGTAGGTTCTTGGTAGATGTGGGGGATATTAGTAATATGGAGTATTGGCATTTATTTTCATTGATGCCAACACTTGAGGAGATTTTTGTGATGTCAACACTTGGTGAGTTTGCTAGCATTGGTTGCCATCACTTGGGAAGATTGTTGCATATGTTTGTGAGATTGTTGTTTGGAATTGGTTGTCATTGTTTAAAAAAAAAATTTTGGGCTATTCCTAATGTTCATGATTGGATTTCATGCTTTCACTCTTTTTTATATTCATGGTTGGATTTCATGCCTTGTTTGATGATAATTAAAGGTGTATTGTGTATGGTTGTTGTCAGAGGAGATGATATTATAAAAGCATATTAAGATGATTATTAAAACTAATGTTGATGATGGATAGATGTTTCCGATGGTCTCTAGTATGTTGTATTATCTTTCCTATTTTTCTTGAGGAAGTATGTGTTGTTAAGAAAGTTTTGGTCTCCACAAGTTGGTGAAAGTTTTTGATTCAAGAAGTATTGAAGTCTATTTGGGAGAACACTCCAGATTACTTTGTTTTTGAAGATGTGATATTGTGGTTTGGGATTCAGTGTTTGTGCTTTGTGGATGATGTACTCCTATCTTTTCAGGTAACCAATGTTCTAAAGGATTTTTTTTAAATTCTAGAAGGTTTAAAGTTTTGTTAGTTGTTTGGATTGGTGCAGAAAATGCTTTTCAAATGTTTATTTGCATTTATGTCTCTCCTCCTATAGCTTTTTACATGTGCTCTCACTGTATGTGCACTATCTTAGTTCAATTTTGATGTGTTGAAGTGGTTCGCAAGTTTATCTGTTAATGTTGTATCTCATGGTTGTGTATTTTGTGCTTGTGTGAATGGAGTACATTGTCTCTATTTGGTTTGTGGTAGCTGGTTGCAGCATGATTGAATAAAATAAGTGTTTAGAAATATTTTTTGATGTTCATGTAACATCTCTTTGTGGTCTTCACATCTTTGATTGATCTCTTTGGTTCTAAATTATGTTTGAGTTGGTCTTCTATGCAAGTTTTGGATATTTGGTTGGTAGTGCTTGTTTTCTTGCCTATGTCATGTGCTTGGGGGTTTGTGTTAGCATATGAAGTTGGGTTAAGATGTATTTTGGTCTTGAACTATCTTGTTGAAGATTGCATTAAGTAAATTTAGTTGAAGTTATTTTTTGGGTCGACTTGTATCAAGTGCTACATGTTTCATCTATGTGTTTCCTTGTTGCCAACTTGGAATGATGTACACTAGTTGTCCATCTGATTGGGAGACTATATTTTTATGGTTATGCAGGTCCAGTTTTCCAACATAAGATGGGAAAAATTGGAGTATTGGAGATGTATATTGGATGACCTAGACTCTGTTACTTGGTGGCCATATGTGGATTGTGAGTAGTGGACTGAGGATCAGTTGGAGATGCCCTATGTTTACATAGTTACATATCTCATTAGATGAGCATGCTTCATTATTGAGAGATTCCTATTTATGAGGGTGCTCAAATAGTATGGTAGGTTGTAGGGGATGCCACAAGGATTGGCTATGTACACACAAAGACAACAGGATGCTACTAAGTCAGGACCCACCTTATCTTACGATGTTGCATGTGATGAGTATAAAAAATTACAACTAGTAATTTGGGACTACCATCTAGAGATTATGGAGGGACACATGACCAAGGAGTACTCAAATTATTTTAGTGGGCATCGATTTCCAAGGATCTCGAGGCCTAATGAGCTAGTGTCAGCACTAGAGGATGATGAGGACAAACCACCCATACAGAGGAGGACTAAAGGTGGTGAAGATGAGGAGGGAGGTGGTTGTGATGATGGTGCAAGTGGTGATCATGGTGGTGACGATGGTGGAAAATATGGAGGAGGGGGTCACCATCCAATGCTAGATGTCAGAGTTCCTAGCAGGAGGTGATCCTTAGTGGTAGTAGTGTTGGAATATGGCTTCTAATGTTTTCATTAATGGAAACCTAAGTCACCATTTTGGTTTGTAGATCAAGATTTGTTCATACCAATAAGCAAAGTAAAGAACAAAGTTTTACCAGAAGAGAGAATGAAGAATAGGGTATCCAATTAGTATTTCAATTTGTATGCTTCACCAGTTTATCATTTTGAGTTTTCTATCTTAGGGAAGATTGTTAAGTATTTATATTACCTTATTGTTAAGTTTTTTGATGTCACATTAATCGGTGCACAAGTTTAGAGATCCAACAGGATGATTTTTTTTTGTTAGCTCAAGGTGACCGACTTGATGTATGTAGCATGTCGTGCATGTATAAGGAGTAATTATTTAAATGTTTCTGTGTTCGAGTATTTTTATTTGGGGCCATAGCATAGCATTAGCTAACTTTTATGGGAACACATTGAATATTAAATATGGATTGAGCTTACTATTGGTAAATATTTTTATTTTGTTGAAGTCGACATGAAGCGACTAAATATTTGATAGTAGATATATATAAATGATCAATTATATCATTTTGATATGTGTAAACAGTGTGTCAATGCGTGTTGCAAATATCAAAAGAGTGATTGAGTGATTATGCATAGTTTCACTTGTTCATTAAAGATTTTGTGATGCAAGTTGGAGCAGAGTAGAGCAGAAGTGGAAAATCAGTCAGAAGGATAGAAGATCATCTACTAAGCCTAACCAGAACTATAATCAAGGATTTGTAGATGCTACTTTTTTAGTTCAACTTTTTGTTGTAATTCAAATATATTGTAAAGTAGTGAGCATTCCTAATTTTGATTAGTCAGCTCTAGGAAGTGTGACTGGATGCATGTGCATTCTCCTTTTCTTCATACTTTTAACAGAGTATAAATTGTCGATTAACCTCTATCATAGTTTTTCCCCTAACAGGGTTTCCACATAAAATTTTTGGTGTTATGGCATCTTAATTGTTTCCTTTATGTGTTATCATCTTTACTTTTGTTTAAATGTTGTAAGTGGTTTAAAATCTAGATTGTAATTTAAATATTGTTGAACACTGATTCACCCCCCCTCTCAGTGTTCCTTGAGTCCAATAGTTGGTATCAAAGCATAGTTCCTCTATAGAAGTTTAATAGCTTGAGGTGGATCTTGGAATGCAATGGAATCTAGTGGTCTTCAACAATAGCTTGTGGTGGCACTTGATGATGCTGATCAATCTAAAGTAGAAGTCCTAGAATTAAAAGAAAATCTTGAGGATTTTGAGAAATTCATTCAATCATTGAAGGATAAAATCAATGAGTCAAGATAAAAGAGGAATGAACTATGTGATCAACTGAAGTAGAAAGAAAGTAAATGCTTGGAAGATGTTCGCCTGAATCAAACCCTAAAATAAATAATTGAATAATGTGAAAAACTTTCTATAGACAATGATACTCTAAAGCATGAGATATAATCTATGGTGATGAAGATTACTAAGGAGATAGATGAAAGAAAGATGAATGAAATTTTTTTTGGCCTAGTCCCTAAAATAAAAATATGAAGAATGCAATAGAGTTAATAGCAAATTCATTCAGTTGGAGATTGAACTGCAAAAATCTAAAATAATGAACAAGAGCTTGAAAGACAAATAATTATTCTCATAGATGAACTCACTACTGCAAATGAATACAAGGAGAAGTTTAGGATCATTTCCACTAAGCTTGATGAGTTGACTAAAGGATAGAAGGATGCAAATGACAAATGAAGTCTTGGAATAAATTTGGCAAGAGAATCAAATGCTCAAAATTTTAATGGTTACTATGATGCTTGTAATAAATTTGATCATATGGCTTCTCAATGGGAGCCTGTAATATTACAAGAGGAATGTTTAGTACAGATTCTTATAGTACCATTCGCGGAGTAGATAAGTTAATTCCCGTGGATATATGTTTTCTGGGTTGTCCTCGTATACCAAAAGCTATTATAGATGCTATAATAAAACTTCGTGAAAAAATAGCCCAAGAAATATCTGAAGATAGAACCGATTTTAAACAAGTAAAGAGATATTTCACTAGAAAGCTGCATAGGTTTCATATTGGGTCCAGTATCCTTATTGAGAATAAGGAGGAGAAGTTTTTTCATCAATCTTATGAATCTCAGTTTGAATCGACTTTAGAGATAACTCCCAAAACATTTGAATCCATTTCAGAGATACCATACCCTTTGAAAATTTTGAAAATACGAGAGTTTGTTGGTGAATGAACAATAGTTAGTAAAAAGTAACGAACAGGAAATAAATTTTTGAAATTCCATTAGAAATGTCAAATCCTTATACAGATACTTTCACAATAAATAGTAATCAAATGCAAGGCTGATTATCTACTTGGCTAGCCAAGCATAAGTTAGCTCATAGACCTTTGGGTTTTGATTACCAAGGCATAGAAAAATTATAGATCAAATCATTTTCCAATCAGTGTTTTAGTTTTAATAAGTTTAGTCATATTTCAATTGAATGTAGAAGTATGTATGTTAGTGTGAGGAATGTCAAATGCTACACCTGTGGAAGATTTGGGCATATTGCTAATCATTGTAGATTAAGAGGAAATCAATGGAATGAATGGTCTAGACAAAGAAATCCTATGCATTAAAATTGAAACAAATTTGGTTACATTGCAAGATTCTATAGGAATAGAAACATGGATAGAAGAGGTCTAGTATACAAAGCAAGAATTTCACAGAAAGATGATAAAGAAAAAGGGAAAGTGACTGTTGAAGAAATAAGAGATTAGATGAAGAAAACATAGGTAAGGAAGACTGATTTTGAAGAAGGAAATAAGCCCACACCAAAATCTTCTTCTAGTAATTCCTTTGGAAATTGATCTTAGGCCATTGGCCTAGGGGAAATTTTTCAAGAAAATCCCTCCTCCCCCTATCGGTAGCTGGCACTAGAATGTAGGAAATTTTCAATAGTCATGCTAATAATTTAAAAATGTATCAGTGATCACTTGTGCACAAATTTGTACAGTGGAAGGTCCACAGATGAATTCTTCTTTTATTGTTTGAGAAAATAGAGTATCTAGAACACCTAGAGAAAAACATTTAATGCAGTAAAAAGGTTAGGTGTGCAAGTTATAAAAGGGTATTTGGAACCCTCATTTATTACCTTGCATTGAAGAAGAATAGGAGAGCCTCTACCATATAATTTTGGAGTAAATTCAATTCAGTGATGAATTCATCAGGTATTTCAATTGCTTGTAGAATCTTAATTTGGTGCTCAGTAGAAACTTATTCGATATGAAAAAGAAAATGAAGCAAATCAAAGGAATGGTGAATTTAGATGAATACAATTGCAAGAATATTAGGGATGTGAGAAATATTTTTTTGCTCGATGAATTGAAATGGCTTGAAGGTGTGAAACACAAAATTTTGGACATGTGGAGTGAATTTCCCTATTTTTATAACACAAACTTGGTTAGGTTTATCCTTGATAGATTGAATTTTTAAATTCTTACTTTGGATAAACCCTATATCACTTCAAAAGAGGTGATTAGCAATCTAATTGGATTATGCAATGTTGGGGATATACTGAAAAAGAAGTCAATTCGGAGCAAAGAAGTCGAAACCTTAACCAGAGTAACTTGAGATTAGAGGCCTTTGATAATTTTAATGATCAAAGATTTGATAACAAGGTACATTACACATGGAATCTCATACAAAATATTTTTCAGAAACAAGGAAGGAACAACTTCAGTAGGTGTAGTTTACATCTCTCATAAAATGATAATGGGGGATCAAGACTTTGACCTTTGTGGATTGCTAAAAGATCAATTAATGGAAAATGTGCAACAAAGGAGGAAGATTACCTCTTCAGGTTTGGTACCTTGGTCATATGTCTTGTGATGTATTTTTTGAATTGCTTGCCATAAATCAACAATGTTGTATGGAAAGAGAATAAACCAGTTTGTAAAAAAATATTTGAACATTCTAATACTTTGGAAAATTGCAAGAAAGAATATGAAAATTTATTTAAAAATAATTGCTAGGGAAGTTTGGAGAAATTGGAATTTCCATTCTAGTAATTTTACTTGAATTTGGGTCCTCTTCAAGTGAGATGGAGAGAAAGAAGAGAAGAGCACAAGAGATTGGTGATTACACTCCTTCAGCACACAAGACTCCAAAAATTGAAGGAAAAGGTAAAGAAAAGTGATTGTGGAGATACCAAATGAGGAATCTAATGAGTACACTCCAAGGGAAGAACTTAGATTAGTTAAACCAAATGTAGTAATGGCAGAAGGAAGCAAAGAAGAAGGTGTTTTATCCAAAGTAAATATATTGTATTTTATTCAAGAGAAAGATGGGATGCACAAAATTGTTGACATATGGTCTGATAGACCCTCATATGAGTAGGACCCGATTGAGAGCACACTGAGCACTTATTTTGTGCACAATAACATTAATTGGAGAGTTTGTAGAATGTGTTTCCTAAAGAGATGATTGAATGCATTAAGGAAGCCATGGTCTTTGAGTCCCAGGACAGGATAGAGGAAGAAATAATTCTACATCTAAATGAGCAGTTCAGGCTATCTCTTAACAAGTTAAAAAGGAAAATGAATGAGTTGAGGAAATGCATAAATACCAAAAATAACATCTACAACTATTGTCTTCATTGGCCTCATGCAGTTGGGAGATAGAAAGAGAAATTGGAGTAGACTGAAATTGAGTTGAACAAGATTGGTGAGGATTATAACATGTTTTAGGATCAGGATGGTGTAGTCATGAAAAGAATTCAAGAGTTGTAGTTTGAGCATATAAAATTTCAATTTACCAAAAACAACCTTGTGGACACCTTTTGGAAAGATAAGGATTTAACTGAATGCAGTTTGGTGCAGTTAATTGAGGTTCTAAGGAAAGGAGAGAAATTAGAAGAGGAAAACACAATTTCAAAATCTCTCATCCAGATTATCAACCAGACATCTGAGAACGACAACTCGATCTTAATTGTTGGGATTTTAGTAGAAGCTTGGAGAAAATTTCTTCCAAAAATGAAAGATATAAGTTCAATATAATTTTCTTACTCAAGTAGTAGTTGTGTTTCTTCAAATTTTGATCCAATTTTTGAAATAGAAAGGGGGAGATCCAAAATATGTTTTTCATTGATGTCAAAGGAGGAGAGAGAGTATTGAAAAATTCTCTACCACTCTAAGGGGGAGTTGTGTTTTGAAATTTTGAACTTTGATAGCGTAATCATATTGGTTCTGAAACTTAGTCATTTTTCACTAAGAGTTGCCATCAATGCCAAATGGGGATATTATTGGCATATCAATTCTAGTGTTTTGATTGATGCCAACCTAATTCATCATTCTAGTTCATGGATCAAGATTTGTTCATACTGGTAGGTAGAGTAAAGAACAAAGTTTTACCGAAAGAGAGAAGGAAGAAAAAGGTATCCAGTTAGTATGTCAATTTGTATGCTTCACTGGTTTATCTTTTTGAGTTGTGAATCTCAGGGAAGGATGTTAAGTATCTATATTACCTTATTGTTAATTTTTGTGATGTCGCATTAAGCAATGTACAATTTTGGACATTTGGTAGGATGATTTTTTGTTTATTAGCTCAAGGTGGCCAACATGATGTATGTAGTGTATCACAAATGTATAAGGATTAATTGTTTAAATTTTTTTGTGTTTGAACATTTTGATTTGGGTCCAGAGCATCAAATTAGCTGACTTTGATGGGTACACATCAAATATTAAATATGGATTGAGCCTACTATTGGTAAATGTTTTTATTTTGCTAAAGCTGACATGAAGTGACTAAATCATTGATAGCAGATATATATAAATGATCAATTATATAGTTTTGATATGTGTGAATGGTGTGTCAATGTGAGTTGTGAATATCAAAATGGCGATTGAGTGATTATGAAAAGTTTCACTTGTGCATCAAATATTTTGTGATGCAAGTTAGAGGAGAAGAAGTGTGAAATTAGTCAGAAGGATAGAAGATCGTCTACTAAGCCTAATCGAAACTATAATCAAGTATTTGTAGAAACTACTTTTTCAATTCAACATTTTTGTATAATTCAAATATATTATAACATAGTGATCCTTCCTAATTTTGAGCAGTGAGCTCTAGGTAGTGTGCCTAAATGCATGTGCATTCCTCTTTTCTTCATACTTTTAATAGAGTATAAATTGTGGATTAACCTCCATCGTGGTTTTTCCCCTAATAGGGTTTCCACATAAAAATATTGGTGTTATGGTATCTTTATTGTTTTCTTCATGTGCTTGCATCTTTACTTTTGTTTAAATGTTGTAAATGGTTTAAGATATGGATTATAAGTTAAATATTATTGAGCATTGATTGACCCCCCTCTCAGTGTTCCTTGAGTCCAACAAGCAGCACAGTAGCACATACATATATAGTTTCCCTCTCAATAGAAATAATCACAAATTGTACCCTTACAGGCTTAGGTCCATACATTTCAAGGCCATCTAAAATAGGTTTAGGGGTAGTTATAGGTGCAAACACAAGCGCTGCCATAGGTACAAGAATAGATCTCACAAGCCTAGGGATAGATACAAATTTTGATGGCTGAGAGGGATGTTGCTAGGAAATAGGTGCATCAAGTGTAGGGCCAACTTGCATAGGAATAGGCCAAGGGATAGGTGTAATGTCAGGTTACCATGTTGACTATGGAGAGAGATACCCTGAGATGGTGGGTGGAGCAGGACGAGGCTATCACTGAGAGACTACAACAAGCCACAACAGCTACTAGGACATTGGATTATTTCAGAGAGATTCACCACATTTTCCAAGAGGCCAACTTCTATAGAGGTTGGTATCATGAGGTGGTACCTCCAAAGTAGTGGAAGAGCTTTGCCCAGTCTCAGTCTGGTAGGTCTTAGTCTCAGACAGTTAGTGTGGGTGTTATGCAGCCATTGCTTGGATATCGGAGAGATCTTGGTGCAAGTCCATCTGGTGCAGGGGGAGGTACCAGTCTAGGGATGCCAACACCATCTATGGGAGCACTGCATAGCTCTGACACTTGTTGTTTATGTGATTTGGACATGTATACATTGATACTTTATGATTTACCACCACTTTTGATGGTGTACCTCTTCATATTTAGATACCCTTGTACCCTTGCCATTATTTTGAGATATTTATGCAATGATGATGATGGTTGACCTATGTGCTTATGGGTATGTGTAGGATCATAATGGGAAAAAAGTGGTGATATGATGGGTATTTGTAGGGTATGTGGCTGATGAATTTTTTTACCCAAATTTGATTAAATGAAAAGGGTTCTTAAATGATATTCTCAACTTTCCACCAATATAAATTATGCTTTACTTCAAATTTAATAAATAATTATTATTCATTTTCTATTGGAATTACAACTAAAGTCCTGATTGAAAAACATCTATATCTTTCAAACAGTATCACATTTTTGAGTCCAAAACATGTGTCACATTCTATGCTTCACATACTATAGGATTAAAAAAAGAAAATTTGAATTTCATGAATTTTTTACCAAGTTAAGGTGGTCGGACATACAAGTTTTTATATTTTTTAAAACTTGTAACAAAAAAATCATAATTAATTATTTACTTGGAAAAAAATTACAAAAAATATGCATCACATCCGGGCATGAGTCCCCTACTTATGTCTAAAATATTATAAAAAAATATTATCTTTTTATTGTTGTTAGGGTGGTCAGACAAACACCTACTTTTTTTCTCTTCAAATTTAAGCACTACTTCATTGAAATTTCAAATTTTCACCAAATAGATATTTAAAAAAAAAAACCTAGTAGTTTAGAAACTAGATTCAATTTTTTACAGATTCTATTCTTACATATTTTTGAAATAATATAGATAACTTATTCAAATTTTTACATCAAGTTTCCTAACTCTAATTTTTTTGATTTTTTTGCCACTTAAGGGCCTGTTTTTTCCATGATGATCCTACACATACCCTTATGTGTGTTGATCATGATTGATGTATTTAATGTCCTATTATGTATGCTAATGTGATGATTTATATGATGGTGATATGATATGTTGTAGATGCAACATTTGTTATGATTTTATGATGCTTTACGAATGAAGTCTATATGCCATATATGATGAATCCGACTCTATGTGAATGGAATGTGCTAAATGTTATGTTTTTGTACTTTTCTTATGCAAATTTATAATGCAAATGATGAAATGAATGAATGGATGATATTATTAATGCAAAAATCGATGAATGGAATGATGAAATAATAATGCATAATTTAATGTGTTCTATTATGATGTATGATATGCATGGTACTCTATATTTTTGTATTTTTTAATGCAAATGTATGAAATCATGTATGAAATGGATAAATGGAAATGTTTCATTGTGGATGTTCTTGTGATGAAAATTTATGACTAAATGTGTGTAGATAGGTGAAAATTAGCATCGTGCACTTAATTAATTCATATTCATTCAATCATCAAATAAATCAAATTCACATTCATCCATTCATCAAGTAAAACAAGTTCATTCCTAAAGTCATCCATTTAAATTAAATAAATCAACTCTGTTTAATTTAAGTCTCACATCACCCTTTTAATTAAATAAACCAAACTTTATTTTATTAAATCCCAAATTCATATTCCATCCCTTGATTTAAATAAATCAAAGTATTTAAGTCAAATGGATAAAAAGCATCTAACATCATCTTAACTAATCTAATCTTGATTAATATAATCCAATCACCCATCACATCCTCTATCTTTTCCGACTTGCACCAATAAATTATTTTAATTCATTTATTAAAATCATCATTTTCCCTCAACAAGGAATCTTTGAAAGAATATTCCTCAAGTTTGAATTTGAAAACAAGTTGACTTGTCCCTTCCAACATGGCAATAACTTCCCTCTTACATGTCCCCCACTTGGCATTAAAGTCACTTTTTTCCCCCCCAACAAGCCAAATTTGAATTTGAAAAAGGTCAACCAATCTCATTTATTGGCACATTGACCAAAACTTGCACATTCCTGAACCATTCACAAGATGACAAGCGGCTCCATTTCATTGGCTAAAAAATTATCTCACATTGCTCTCTTTTTAGCACTCTTTCAATTTGAAAGTCTATAAGTAGGAGCTTCATTCTTCAACAAATCATCCACAACCTTCATGCAAAGTTACTCTCTTTAATTGAGAACTCACTTTACCCATTTTACTTCATCTTCAAGGCATCTATCATTGAGCTTAGCAAGGATTGCGAAAGGGTCACTTTGCACAAGTGACACCAATCCACTATGGAATAGGTACATGTAATGCTTTTATATGTCTTTTAATCATCCTTGTTATTTGTTGCATTTTTTAGCATTGACATGTTATTTCATAGGAGTGTTCATAAGTTTGCATGTGCATGAACTAACCCCACTAATGACTATTGGAATAGATTGATCACTTGCAGATTTAGGGGTGCTTCATTATGGCGCTAGAAGGAGGGCCTAAGTGCTACATTGATTAGTTTTACTGATTTGATTTTGAATTCAACAAATCTCTCTTGCTATTTCTCATGTTGCATATCCTTAAAACTGTAGTTAGACAATGGAGCATGCTTTGTTGGTACAATATCAAGGATAGACTGGTTGATTTCTACATCTATATTTAAAATTGTATGGTTAGTTGCTATGCTTCCAGCGACAATTAATTATCCTATCATAGCAAGATTATTTTTCATTGTGTCTAGTCGAAGGTTCAATAGTGATTTACTTTGTTGTTTCTGTTACTTTCTATTAGAACTACAAAATGATAATTAGCGTACTAGTTTCATTTTTCTATCTTC
Source organism: Sequoia sempervirens (assembly GCA_007258455.2). Lineage (NCBI taxonomy): Eukaryota > Viridiplantae > Streptophyta > Pinopsida > Cupressales > Cupressaceae > Sequoia > Sequoia sempervirens. Next base: position 243,810,135 of record VDFB02281492.1, read on the forward strand.
ATGGCATTTTTTTTTGAGTTGAATGGACATGTGAATTCACTTCTGCATATGGAGTTGCTTTGGCCACATTATTACACTTAGCTACAACAATCTCAGCATTTTACATCTCAAAATCCATGTTAACTTTTTTTATATAGCATCTCAAGTCCATCAGTGTACTATTTTTATCTTGCCACTCCTACTCTTCATATTTATGAACATGTGAGTTATCTGATGATCCTAAATTGTTATTTTCCTCATAGTTAGTTGTTGCAAGATCATCCATAGAATTGCTACTTTCAATACCATTATTCTCGGTTTCCATAACAACAATATTGGATATCTCAACTTCCACATGACTGGATCTTTTAATCCCATACTCCATTGCAGGTTCAATGTTGCAATTTGTTTTTATTTTTCTTGACTCTGGTCTATCTCAATTGTTGGTTGACTTCCTTCTAACATATTTTTCTAGCCAGTATCATTAAGGTGCTTAATTTTTATCATGTCAATGGATGACCCATGTGCTTCTAAATGACCCTTTGATTTTCCATCTGATGCCAGTCCTGTGTTAATGTTTTACTTATTCACCTTGATATTAATGGTAGAGACTTTTATTCCCATGTTGACATGACCATTCAATTCTATGTCTTGTGACAAGTTAGAAAACATCCTTTTCTCTCCCTCTTGAGTATTCCCATCCTCAAATCTATAGGGAATTCGACTTTACACCTAACAATTACATTTTTCCTATGTTTTCATGTGTTGCATCCTATCAAACTGTTCATGTCAATTTTCTATGCTTCTACATGTTGCATGTGCATCTACCAAGGAGGGAGGATGAAAAAAGAGCTGGGGAATTTTCCTTTTAACCTGTCAATTGCATTTGCTCAAAAAATTTTAAAGCCTTTCAATGAATACATTTTGCACATATCCTGCAAACCATCAAGGCGTTTATTTTACTTGTTCTAAGAGCCAGTGTACCTTGTTCTTTTTTTATTTACACTCTCCCAAAGAACCTTCATGTGTTGTGTTACCATCTAATTTTTGTGTGTAAGATTTCTTGTGAATAGCTATGATTTAACTGGATATTGGTAGATTTCAAATATATACACCTAGCTAGGTTAAGAGAGAAAGATGGTTCAATGCCTGATTAGTGTCCATTTGTTTTTTAGTATTTGAAGTGTTAAAAGATTTATTGTTTTTATTCTCAAAGCAAATTTGGGTCAAACCATTTATTGACTATGGTTTGCGCACATGACTATCATGACTATGTTATGGAAAATATACAAGAAAGGGAGATGTGTAAGAAATGGTGAAGCAAATTCATTATAAATGTAGACATTTTTCCAAAACATATGTAGCAAGTGGATAGTTTCACTTATAATAAAGGATGCCATTTTTTTTACGAGATTTGTTGTTACATTTTCTTGGTGGGATCCATAATAGTGCAGGAAAGTTTCTTAATATTTGAAACAGAGGTGCATTATTAGTGATAGCATCTAACAAGAATTACCCTTTCATCATGCATAGGCAGAGTCATTTATGATCAAAATTAATCTCTGACTTTCATTGCATTTTCAGCTAGGTGCACAAAATTGGGATAGTTATAATATTACTTGTTCTAACAAAGAATCCTTGAAAAGAATGTATTTATTTTTTTCATTTTGTTGACTCTGATGACACCTCCTGGGTAGCTTGCAAATTGTGTATGCTGGAATGTAAGAGGCCAAATCCCATTTGCTTAGTGCACAAAGTGAGTTTTTTGGTTTGTTCTTTTAAAATAATGATCATTAAATGTGATTTGTGATCTCATAAGCAAAACCAATATTTATATGATCAGATAAGGCATTAAAGAGTCATTTCATCCATCGAATGAAATGATTTTTTGCTTGTTTACTCACAACATGGATGGTAAAAGAAGTTATTCAATGCAACAAAATAGCACTATGTTCACATCAAACTAATACATTGCATTCTTCCATATATCTGCAACTTCAAACTCCGTTACTCACTCATGATTCAATATTTACAATTGACTTTCAAAGTTTTCTTATTATTATAGTTATTGTGAAAGGGCCAATGTTTGATATTATCACGGTGCTTTTTTTTTAAGAAAAAAGAACATTCTCTTTGTGATTGATGCAATTCATTGGCTTTCAAAATTTATGATATGAACTATTACATCACTTTTATTTTATTTTTATTTTTTTGGGAGAGCCAATGTTTGAGATTATGATGGTGCTTTTTTTGAAAAAAAAATTCGCTTTGTGGTTGATGCAATTCATTGACTTTGAAAATTTATGGTATGAATTATCACATCATTTTGATTATTTCTAGAGTTATTCAACATTTGAGATTAGGATGATGTTTTTGAAATATTTGTTCTTTATGGTTGATTTATTGGCTCAATACCTATGTTAGTGATGTGGATTATTATAAGGAAAGGAATGCGTCTAGCAAGTGTGATATCTTTTCAATGAAATCAATATCAAAGCATGATTCACTTATAAATCATCCTCTTGCTATCATAATCATCCAAATATTTGTCTTTTCATTTGCGATCATATTATTGTTTGAAGTTAATAATCAAAATGAGTTTAATATTTTGATCCTCACATGAGTGTCTTTTGTTCAATATGAAAACAAGGAAGGTGTAAAGAAAGGAAAAGTGAGGAGCATTTCGTTGGACAAGAAGCTTGCAAGAGATCTTTGAAGAAACTTGGAGTTGATAAAGCATTTTTTAATGCTTGGAGATTCCATCATATGCTTTAATTTTCTATTTTAGACTAATTCACTTGTTCTTTGGGCTTTAAAACAAACATTTCAAAATCTTTCAATTATCATTGCTAGAAAATTGACTAGATTTCATTTGAGGGTAATAAGTGAACAAAACAACTTTCATATCTCATTTTGGTGCTCTAAAATGAACCAAAATCACTGCTTTGTGGATTTAAAATGAACATGTGCAACTTTGTTTTTGTGATTGCTTACTTAAACTAACATCATCAAAAAGGACGTATGTGCTTCTCTCATGCTTTACAATGATCTTGAGAATCAAAATTCCTTTTTTTGATCTTAGATTTAGATAAAGTAATCACCTCCAAACTTCATTTTGGGTTTAAAAAATTGAACAAAACACTTTGTGAGTGTGAGTAAACCTATTGCATGTGTTTTCCCTTTGTTCCTAAATAAAGTTTAATTGAACTGTGAGTATGTTTATAGAGTTTTGTCTATCTTAGAGCACATACCTTGGGGAAAAAGTACTCACCCAAGGGAATGACTCAACCAGTAACACTTTGAACTTGAGAGTATTTCCAGCCGAGATATAAATGTGGGTACTGGAGTAAATGCTAGTATCACGTGGTTGACTCTGACAAGAAGGGAAGCAATGGTCTCTCGCCATGCTAGGTCAACTCTTACAAATGGAAGTACGAATTAAAACCTTTGTTTTAGAATTACTAAAATCCTTGATCTATTTTTTGGTGCAAGAATAGTCATTCTAAAGCCACCCCACACTTTTATGGTGTTTAGTAGAAATCAAAAGCATGCCATGGGAGTTTCATCGGTGTTGATGCTTGGTTTCCTCGTATAAGTGAGTGTCATGGAGGGGAGCCAGTGGGGTCAAGCATCAAACAATTCACTAAAGATAAGCATAGCTGGACTTGTCCAAGTGGGGACTCAACAAATATTGTATTTCATATCCATAGGATTGTGCTTGTTCTTACTTACAAAACATTTTTCTTGTTCGAAAACATTTGAAAATAAGCATTTAAAATCATCATCAAAATTTCAAAACCTTAAAGAGGAAAATACAATTGACCTAATTCGTGTGTTATTTCTTACCCTTGGGATTTCTTCCTTAGAGGTTTCTAAACACTTGAATTATATCTCAATTTTCTCACTGAAGTTAACAATAGGTAACCCTTTCCTTAATTTCATCAAATTTTCACATAATATACCTTTTGAAATGAGAAGAAGTTGAGAAATTGGACATCTAGTTTGAAAACCTAATCAAAAGTGTTTGTGGTAAAACAAAGTCATTAAGAAAAGACTAAAAACAATTTGACCCCACACATGTATCTCCAATGATTTCACACAAGTTTAAGATCAATAAACCAAAGGTAAAATCCCTTAGTCCAAAATCCAATCAAAAGCATCTCTCAATGCGATACAAATTTAGACGAAGACTTCTTTTTAACTTTTAGGGTATGTGCAGGATCATGATGGGCCAAAAAGTGGCAATATGATGGGTATGTGGCTGATGACTATTTTTTTACCCAAAATTGATGAAATGAAAAGGGTTTTTAAAGGATATTATCAGGTTTCCAATGATATCAATTGTGCTTTACTTTGAATTTAATAAGTAATTATTATTCATTTTCTATTCAAATTATGACTAAAGTCCTGATTGATAGGCTAATTGAAAAACATCTACAAATTTCAAAAAATATCACAATTTTTGAATCCAAAACATGCATCACATTCTATGCTTTGCATAATATAGGATTAAAAAAAGAAAAGTTCAATTTCATGAAGTTTTGACCAAGTTAAGGTGGTCAGACATGCGAGTTTTTATATTTTTTAAAAAGTTGTAATAAAAAAATCATAACTAATTATTTACTTGGAAAAAAATTATAAAAAAATATGCATCACATCGGGGCATGAGTCCTCTACTTATATCTAAAATCTTATAGAAAAATATTATCATTTTATTGTGGTTAGGGTGGTCAAACAGACACCTACATATTTTCTCCCTGAAATTTAAGTACCATTGCATTGAAATTTCAAAATTTTACCAAATAGATTTTTATTTTTTCTAAACAAACCTAGTAGTTTAGAAACTACATTCAATTTTCTATAGATTCTATTCTTGCATATTTTTGAAATAATATAGATAACTTATTCAAATTTTTATGTCAAGTTTTCTAACTCTGATATTTCTGAATTTTTTGCCACTTAAGGGCCTATTTTTTCCATGATGATCCTGCACATACCCTTTTCAGAAAGGATTCAAGAAACAATCCAGACTTTTACTTGTGCTATTATTGTCAAAACCCAAATCTTTTTATATAGTTTCAACATCTTGTTTAGAGAAAAGCTTGTTCTTCAATACCGAGGTCTAAGTAAACAAGTGTCTTTTTAGGTGCATCCTATGATCAAAATTAAATTTTCATCCATCCTTGAACATCAAAACCAAAAATCATCTCATCAACCAACTCTTCAAGAAACTTGGAAAAATGCCTCATGTTAAACTTTGGGAAAAACATTTAAAATCAATCCAAAATCAACTTGTTTTATTGAATGTGTGTAGATGCATCCTTCTCCACATATTTGATCAAATTATCAAAAGTTGTGAACAAATTCATCCCTTGATAACATCCAACATCTTGGGATTTAGGAGTTCATTATCAATATCATCTTGTTTGGATAGGATTGTATAGATGAATCATTCTTCTCACACCTAGAAAAATTATCATCTTATGAATGTTTTAACTCTAGGAAAGCATCCAACCTCTTAGAGCTTATGAGTCCAACAAAATGTAAATCCAAAACAAATAAATCCTAAATAAAGTCCTAAAGTTTAGCATACCCCTTCAAGATTCTCTCAAGAGTTCCAATCATCCATCAAACATTCATCTCACATCCACATCACTATCACCCTTTGATCCTTAAATCATCCTAAAATTTCTCTTTTGTACTTAAAGATAGATCAATCCAAAGAATTAGGGAATTCACCTTTTGCATTCTTGAAGATTGATCCTTATTTTATGGTGGAAACTAGATCACAACACAAGAGGAACATCGAAGCCAACAAAGAAACATCTACTTTGAGTGACTTAAGTCAAACCGCTCCCGAAATGAATCTTATTGGGTCTGGCAGTCTCACAGTTAACCTTCCTCCACTTTTGCAAGACCATCAAGAGGAAGGTATCCAAATGGAGAATCACACCAATAATTTGTTTGGAATGCCACATGATGAAATCATTGAAATAATAAAAAATCTAGAGAATCATAAGATTATCAACATCATGATGAGAATCAATCCCTCACTATACATGCTTGAATTAGCAAAGAAAGGGGCTAAACTCCCCTCTGATTTTGATGTGAGCACTATTATGGAACCATATTTTGGAGTCATGCCTCCAATCTCATCTACCATCCCCATTTCATCTATACCCTCATTTCAAAACATTAGTCAAAACATCTCACAAATCACATCATCCATCTCTCCAACGTAGCCCGTTGTTAACAAAGGAAGTGCATTTCTCAATGCATTGCAAACACATCCTCTCGTAAACAATTAAGACTTGGATGAAAACACCATTTTGGGACAAACTATACCATTGCATAATTTTTATGATCTAAACAATCCGTTATCATCATCAATCCGTGCAACACCCCAAACCTCTCTCCCCATAACCCTTCAAGGAGAGATTGACATGTTTAGACTAGGGGAAATTTTTGACAATGCACCATTCCTTTAAGAGATTACATCTCTCACATTTCCACCACTTCTACCATTATCACCATCGTCCACACCACTCCTTGGCTTAGGGCTTCACCCTTTACCAAATATCAATCAAACCAACATCCCAAACATTAATCAAAACATCACACCAAATGTTCAAAACTTGTCATCGACATCGTAAAACAAATGAAAACTACACAAGCAATTGCGACATCATCAATCACCCCCCTAACATCTCAAATAATGGTCTCTCAAGGACCAACCACATCAATCACACCATCCACCAATCAAATCTCAATCACCAACACGATGGCGTCTCTCACCACCACAACGAGTACCATTCTAAATCCACCACCACTGAGCTCCAATATATCACGCCAATACAATATGGCATTGCAAGCCACTCAGCAAGCTTCTTATCAAAAATAATTTCTCCAAGTGCAAAAAAAACAAGTTGCATAATTAGCTACTCATCAAGTTGTGCAACTAGCTGCTCAACAAGTTGCTCAAGCGGCATAGGATGATCAAGCTGCTAAAATTGTACAACAAGCACAATAAGTTGCACAAGCCCAAGCCTTATTGCAACAACAACAACAATCCAATCAAGCTACAAAAGCTCAAGCATAAGCTCAGGCCCAAACTCAAGCACACGCTCAAGCCAAAGCCCACTATCAAGCACAATAAGCACAAGCACAAGTGCAGTATCTTCAACAACAACACACAATACAACAACAAGAATATCAAAAAGTGCTAAAGCAATATCAAGAATAGCATAAAGTAGCTCAATTAGTAGCTCAACAACAAGCACAACAACAAGCTCAACAATAGGCACTAATATCACAAATGCAACAGGAACAACAAGTGTTGTTGCAAGAATATTTGGATCAAAAGAATATGCAAACATCATCCAATCTACCCATCCCACCAACAATTGAACCACCACATAACACTTTCATCCCACTCCTTGATATGCAAAATGATGTGACAACACAAATAAGGTTACTCTTGCAACAAGTACTTGACCTACGATTAGGGCAAACCACAAAAAAACCTAGAAACTTGTGTCCTTATCCATTCAATAGAAGCTTTGTAATGAAACCATTTCCTAGGGGATTTTAGATTCCAAAATTTGATAAGTACCATGGGACAAGAAACCTTGAAGATCATATCAAGGAAATTTGGGTTCATTGCATGGAATTTGTGTATGATGATACCTATCTGATGTGGATATTGCCTAGGAGTTTGGCTAGACACAATATGAAATGGTTCTCTCACCTACCTACAGGCATCAAGACATTCCAAGAAATCATAGACACATTTACAAAAAAAAACTACACATGTAATATTTCCATGCATGTCAGTCTTGAAGAACTATTGGCTCTGAAACAAGGTAAGAATGAATCATTCACATCATTCCTTCAATGATGGTGATCAAAGGCCAATCATAGTAAATGGGTCATGCCCAAGGAACAACAAGTGTGCACTATCATATCCAACCTTGATGGCCTCTTGGAATTTCATCTCAAGGTCTAAGGGATCACCACATATGACCAATTGATTTCCAAGGTGCTCAGCATCAAACGAGCCCTTATGACACAACCTAGAGGATCAACTTCATATCCTGAACAACAGAACAACTGCCCATCCACCAATTACAATGAAAAATATTGCACCTGGGCAAGAAACAAAAATATTATGAATGATGGTGTTGTCGATGCCAAATTTGTTATCAGTGCCCCTCAAAAAAACACACCCACACCACAAAAGAACCAGAACCATCATCAAAACAACCATCATGCAAACACAAACAAACAATCAAGCAATCAATAATGTCAATGATCAAAGGGGACCACCTTAGTGAAATAAGAATTCCATCAAAAGATAGTACACCGCTCTTGGGGAACCACTCGAAGTCATCATGAAGAAATTGGTAAATGAAAACCTCATCAAGATTCCCACTTATGAAAACTACCAAGAACCAAATGTTAAACCTCCTTGGTATAATGAAAATCAGGTCTATGAATTCCACAAAATTAAAGGGAACACCACGAATAGCTACATGAGGTTAAAAAACATAGTCCAAAACCTCATCGATCAAAGGATCATAAATGTGGAAAAGCTAATAGGAAACTAGAACCTCAAAATATACATGAATCTAATGCCTAACCATAACAGTAAGAGAACAATAACACTGATAAGGTGAAAGATACCTTCAAAAACGTGAATCATGTGTATGAAACTGTCGTCGCCTCCCTAGATGAATACTGCATAGTAATCACTACCAAAGGAGCTCAAGTCAATTGTGGACTCACCACAAGAGGAAAAAAGGTTACTATTGCAGGATCATCTCAACCAAATAGAACCTTCATGTCCAATTCAAGATCTCTTCCCAATGGTTACAATTTGCTTGATCAGTAAAAAGAATGCCGACACAAATCTCCATCATGAAGTTATTAAAAATATCATTTGCCAATAAGAAAAACCTTGAGGAAGTATTGGCTTCATCCACCATCCCTATAGATCTTGATGTAGAACAATTCCAAGCTATGGTCGGAAACATCATCACTCTGAACCTCCTTACATTCTCTAATCAAGACTTTCCCACTCAACCATCTCATAATTGTGCACTCCATTTAGAGGTCCTAGCGTTGAAAAGTAAAGTCAAGTGAGACTTGGTAGTTAGAGGTGTAGGCATGGATATTTGTTCCCTAAAGCTCATTAAGCAGTTAAAAATCTATGAGGATTCCATCAACAAAGGAAAAGGTATCACAATCAGAGCATATGATGATTAGGAAAGAGTGTCCAAGGCACAATCAGAATCCCTATTCAAGTAGGGCCAACTCTAATCGAAACCATTTGTCAAGTCCTAGACCTCAACTTACCTTATAACATTCTCCTAGGACATCCATGGATTCATGCAATGCAAGTGGTAGCATCAACTTTCCATAAATGTGTCAAATTCACATATGAAATACAAGAGGTCACCATCCATGGAGATCCCAAACCATTATCCTATTGCAAGAACCTTGAGGAAAAATACTACAAAATACCTCAAGTTTCTAAAAATGATGAAGGCCCATCAATATCGAACATTGATCCAGCCACCCTCTCTTCCACTTCTATGACAAAGACACCCACCACTCCTGCCATTCCAACCATCTCTGATATCAAATTCATCATCTAGGAAAATGGTTCAGAGGCTACACAATTCAAAAAAATTCTTTTGTGGTAGGAGAATTATCGCAATCTCCTAGATCATGAGGATGTCCATGAGGATGTCCATAAGCAAATGAAGCCTCCACATCTCAAACATCCCTTGAATAATATCCCAACTTCATAAGTTGGAGAGATCTTGGATGAGAAGTCATAGAGGAGGACCCATCTCATCTCCTATACCAGGATGATAAACCAGCAACCCATCTACCAATGGATGACAGAAGAAAAGGTTTGCAAATGATGCTTGCAATGGGCTATATGACAAAAACCAAAGACTTGGGAAAAATGACAATGGGATTATAATACCTATCATTCTAGAGACGTGAATGAGAAACCTTGGCCTTGGATGCACTCCTCTGAGTATAACCATATGTGGTTGAAGTCCTCCAGTTAGAAAGGTCAATAATCCTCCTCAGCTATCTACAGTTGAACTTTGCTTACTAGTATCTACAGGTCAAGTCTTAGATAACTTCAAATTTGACATAACTAACATCTGTAGTAGTAGTGATGACAAGGATCCCATAACCAACCTACCTAAGCTCTATGAGGATACCACACTTCTCATGATTAACACCTTATCCTTTGATTCGGACCATCAAAATCATAAAATCTTCCTATTTTACCCCCAACTCATTGATTATGACCAACAAGGACCACTAGTTCTTGACACATTCGAAAACAATGAGGAACTCTCATAATTCATGGGACTATGGCATAACAGTCCATGTGGGGATCACAAAGTAGGATTCATCATTGAGCTAGATACACAAGCCTATTATATGGAAATGATTGAATCCTTAGTCAAAAAAGTGAGAAATTAAGAATAATATCTAAGTCCTTGAGTAAAAACCACAGTATGATACTCTCTGACAGGAAAAAAGTAAAAAGAAAGGACACATTCAATAGTTTAAACCTCTCTGAGGTGCTTAAATATGGGGGATTCAATCTTCCTTTTAGAGCTCCTCATCAAGAAAAATTAGCAGACCTACCAAAAGAGTGCAATCCAGTTAATCTAGGAATAGAGGAGACCCCACACCACATTCTATGTGAAATCATTACTATCAAAAGAATAAGAAATCCTAGCAGTCTTCTTTAGAGAAAGATAAATTAACTTTGCATGGAGATATGAAAACATGTTAGGGCTCTATCTAGAAATTATATTTCATCATCTAGTAGCATACTCTGAAGCAAATCCCGTCAAATAAAATCTTAGGAAAATCTACCCTCATATCACCCTGCTAGTCAAAATGGAACTAAAGAAGCTATTGGATGCAATATTTATTCGAGCAATAGACTATCCATAATGGGTGTCAAACTTGGTTCCTATCTCAAAACTTGATGGGGGCATTAGAATTTGCACAGATTTTAGGGACTTAAACAAAGGATGTCCAAAAGATGATTTCTCGTTGCCCAACATTGACATTATTGTAGATATGATGGCAAGACACAAAATGCTTTCCTTGATGGACAATTTCTTAGGGTACAACCAAATAATGATTGCTAAAGAAGACCAACACAAAATGGCCTTCACTTGTCCATGGGGGACTTATTGCTGGAATATGATGCCATTCGACTTGAAGAGTGCAAGAGAAATGTACCAAAGAGCCATGACATTAATTTTCCACGATATGATCCATAAATCTATCGAAGATTATTTTGATTACATACTAGCCAAATTAAAAAAGAGGAAGGATCACATAGAAACTTTGAGCACTATTTTCAACAAGCTAAAGGGATACAAGATCCGATTAAATCCAAAGAAGTGCATCTTCAGCGTACAATTAGGAAAGTTGCTAGGATACATAGTAGCAATGAAAGGTATTGAGGTAGATCCAATAAAAGTAAAATAAATCATTGAGATGGAGGCACCCAAAGCCTTGAAAAACTTAAGAGGTCTCTAAGGTCGGCTTCAATCCATCTGAAGATTCATAGCACATCTAGTAGATAAATAGAATCCATATTCTCACCTACTTCATAAGGGAGTAGCGTACAAGTGGAATTAAAAGTGTGAAGAGGCCTTCAATAAGATCAAATAATATCTACTTGCATCACTAGTCCTCATGCCATCGATCCCAAGAAAGCCATTAATTCATTATGTGTCAGCAACAACAACAAACCTTGGAGCTTTTCTAGCTCAACATGACAAAAATGGAATAGAAAGGGTATTCTATTACATAAGCAAAACAATGGTTGGGAATGAGTTAAACTACTCATTCATTGAAAAATCATGTTTAGTAGTAGTGTTTGCTTTACAAAAATTTAGACATTAGATGCTAGCACACAAAATCAAACTCATCGCCAAAATCAACCCTCTCAAGTACTTACTATCAAAGGAAATGTTCATTGGAAGAATGGCCAAATAGGTCATGATACTATCAAATTATGACATTGAATATGTGGAGCAAAAATTAATTAAAAGCTAAGTCATCAAAGATCAACTTGTAGAAGCACCAATCTATTCAGAGAATCCTCTCATCTCAGAGTTTCTTGATGAATCCATCTTCAATCTCAACATAGCTAACCATTGGAAACTTTACTTTGATGGATCATACATGGGACATGGATCAAGATCCAGTGTCTTCTTTATCACTCCACAAGGAGAATGCATACCAAGGTCCTATAAATTGGTGTTTCCCTACACTAATAACATTGCAGAATACAAGGCTTTAACCATAGGTCTCAAAATAGCAGTATAGTGGCATATCATGGGCCTTAGAGTATATGGAGACTCCTAGCTGATAATAAACCAAGTGAACGATAAGTACCAAAATAAGGATGATAAGCTCACTCCATACAAGAAACTGGTGGAGACTCTCAATGAATCCTTTATTGAGATCACATTTGAGCAGATACCTAGAGCCAGCAACAAAGCAATAGACACCATGGAAATGATTGGATCCTTATTGGACATCCCTCACAATGTCCCAAAATATGAATTCTTGGTAGAGAAGCTTCTCGTGCCCATATTCTAGATACCCGAATCATAATTTGTGTGTGAAATAGTTGGTCGCGGTAATCCCTGGTACCATGAAATTTATACCTACCTACAAATAGGTGTTATACCTACTAACTTACCTTCAACCTTAAAATGAACCTTTGTCAAAAATTCATCCCAATTAATCATCCTAGGATATACCCTATACCATAGAAGCATAGAAGGAACCTTATTATGTTGTTTAAACATTGAGGAGGCATTGGCCTCTTAAACTGAAGTACATAACATTATCTATGGTTCATACTCAAGTGGAATGACCCTAGCCACGAAACTACTAAGGATGGGGTATTATTGGCCTACAATGGAAAGAGAGGCACATGACTACATTAGAAGGTGTCTACGATGTTAGCAACATGGGGACCTCATCCATGCTCCAACTCAAGAACTTCATCCCATCATCACACCATGGCCCTTTTCATAGTGGGGACTCGATCTCATCAAAAAAATCACTCCCACTTCATATAATGGCCACAAGTTCATCATAACAACTACTAAGTACTTTACTAAGTGGATGGAAGCCATACCCATGACATATATAACTGAGAAGCAAATATAAAACTTCATCTTGAACTATCTTATTTTCCACTACGGTGTCCCACAAGCCATTATCTCAAATAATGGGACACCATTCAAGAATTAAGATTTCCATGACTTGTGTGAAAAATTCAAAATCCAACATCACTTCTCCACCCCATACTATCCCTGAGGCAATGGCCAAGTAGAAGCCACTAATAAAACCATTTTAAAGATCCTCAAGAAAATATTAAATGGTGTAGGTCATGACTAGCATCTACAACTCAATCCTACCCTCTTGGCCTATCGAACTAGTATTTGCACACCCACCAATGCCACCCCTTTCTCCCTCATCTATGGATCAGCACTACTCCCCATTGAGATCAAGCTCCCGTCACTAAGAATATCATTGCAAAACCTCATCACAAATGAAGAGTATCGAGTATCAAGACTAAATGAGCTAGAGCTATTGGATGAGTGGTGTATAGATTCTTTAAGTCATTTGCAAGCCTACCAAAACAGACTCAAGAGGAGATATAACAAGAAAATCAGAAGCATGAGTTTCCAAGTCAAAGAACTGGTACTAAAGGAGAATCAGAAGAACATCCCAAATCCAAATAGCAAAGGAAAATTTGAACCCAAATGGTTGGGACCATTTGTTATCACAAAAATCTATAATTTAGGGTCATATCAATTATCAACACTGAAAGGGGAACCTTTGCAAGAGCCCATGAACAAATCTCATCTCAAAAAGTTTTATGGCTAGGTATAGAACCAAAAATCCAAAAAAAATAGAAAATGTCCTTAAAAAATGGTTACTTTGAAAAAAACCTAGCAAATAGGTGTCTTAGTGACAACAAAAAAAATCAAAAAAATCAAAAAAAGGATTAAAAACAATAAAGAGAAAAATTATCCTCTAATGAAAACTATTTTGGTGGAACTTTAGATACGTACCTTGGTGAAAACCTGGTAAATAGGCGCCTTGTGTAAATAAGCATGTTCCATCCACCAAGATCTTCACGGCTTGTTCTGCATCATCCATCATCCATTGCATTCAGATCTCCATTCATCACTCATCCACCTGCATCCGCACCATAGCTTGGTCCTATGTTTGTATCATGATCCCTCCTAGTACTACTCAGCCCATTCCTAAGCTCAGTTTGTTCTGCCTTTATCGAAGTAGTCTATTGCATCATGCTGGGGGCACATTCTCATCAGATTCATGTATATTCTTGAAGTCCTAAAATTAGAAAATCCAAAACATCAAAAAATCACAAAATTCAAAAGCATTCAAAACATATCAAAAATCCAAAAATAGGTCAAAAAGTTAGTCAAAAAGTCAAAAACAAAGTCATCTTGTTGAACTATGGGTCTTTGAGCCTTGAACATAGGCAAGGTTGATCTTTGATCATCCCCCAAGACACTTAGGTCAATCCTTTAGGAGTCCGTCATAATAAACTAGCATTTCATCATGTATATCTTCATCTATAAATCAGTCAAGTCATCAATTCAACTACGTGGTCTCTATGTGTATAACATAGGCAAGGCTAATCTATTAATCAGCTCTTGAGGCCCCTAGTATAGGTCCTTAGGTTAGTTTCTTGGTCAAAATCTCAAAAAACCCCAAAAACATTTGAAAATATCAAAAAATACCAAAAAATTGCCTCAAAATATTGCAAAACTCCCACAAAAAATATCCAAATATTTGAAAAAATCCATCCATCCCATTTCCCTTGCACCCACAATAACATCACTCATAATAAATGAATGTCATCCTCAACCTCTGGTGAAATAATTAGAAACAAGTCTAGCAGGTGAAAAGTAAAAACTCAAAACATCAAGCCTCAAGTTTAAGTCAAAATGTAAACAAGTTTGTCAATTCTTTCTATCAATAGCCTCTCATCCAATCAATCCCATTTCAAACATCTAATAACATCATTTCCTAGGATGTATCCTTCCTACAATGGCCATTATTTATCAGAAAGGGCACTTTGGATAAATGAAATGACATGCTGCCATCCACTAACATGTCCTACGATGCATCCTTCCTATAATGGGAATTATCTTTTGGAAATAGTTTGGGTTCTTATCCTTAAAAATGCATTTCCTTTTGGTTAGCAGTATTGAAGAACATCAGCTTGTTTGTTTACTTTATCTTGGTCTTTTGACTTATCTCTTTATGATCATTCCAATAACCTCTCAATGATGTCCAAACAAATGGATTTAGAGAGATAGGAATGGGGCAACGATCATTATCTTTTATCTGCCGTGCTTGTTGGACGTTATTGTAAAATAACCTTGGCGAATACTTTCTTTGTTAGATATGTATAGAAGGTGTTTTGGGCAACTTGTTGACTATTGCATTGATAGGTTATACCTTTCCGTGTTTTGGTCAGAGGTGTTTGAAACTTCTAAAGTGCATCTTAGCAAGGTTTTCGTATGTCAGGTGTGAACAAGAATAATCCTATCTATTTGTTGAGTCAGAGTCCATCACACTAAGTACAATGTCATCCTGGTCCTTTATACCTTGATGCATTGTGCTTATGCATGTTATCAAACATAAGGTAAGTGACCATTTTAAAATCCTAATTCTTGATAAAAAAATCATCCATTTCTCATCATCTCTCATAAAGTTGGCTTGTTGGATCCTCTTGTCATCATCTCATTT
Source organism: Sequoia sempervirens (assembly GCA_007258455.2). Classification (NCBI taxonomy): domain Eukaryota; kingdom Viridiplantae; phylum Streptophyta; class Pinopsida; order Cupressales; family Cupressaceae; genus Sequoia; species Sequoia sempervirens. The sequence goes on from VDFB02281492.1 coordinate 243,825,978, forward strand.
CTCATCTCTTCTTCTCCACACTAACATCATGTCATGAATAGTTAATCATCATCACCAGTGCATCCATCCTGCACCCACAAACCATTAGCATTCTGCATATTATCTCACATGCATGTTCATCGTCATAATATAGATCTGTTAGTCTAAGCATCTCATAAAATCATACATTTGCATAAAACATATATTCCATAATCATATAGCCATCATCACATCATCCATCTCACATGCATTGCATCATCATTTTAAGTTGTTTAGGATAATATAGATTCATTATTCTAAACATCTTAAAATCATTGTACTTACATAATCATCATGGCCATCCATACATCCATCTTGAACCTCTTTATTGTGAGATCGACCCTCAAATTGAATATTTTTGCTTGATCTCTCAAGGGGGGGCAATGTACTAGTTTCCACTAGGGCATCCAAAAATATCATAATTTTTTAAAATTTTGATTGTGGCAAGTTTATTCTTTGAACCAACGCAACAACTACATTCCTTCAAAGAGGGGAAAAATATAGACATGTGAAAATTAGCATCATCCACTTAATTAATTCATATTCATTCAATCATCAAATAAATCAAATTCACATTCATCCATTCGTCAATTAAAACAAGTTTATTCTGAATGTCATCCATTTAAATTAAATAAATCAACTTTTTTAATTTAATTCTCACATCACCCTTTTAATTAAATAAACAAAACTTTATTTTATTAAATCCCATATTCATATTCCATCCCTTTTGATTTAAATAAATCAAAGTATTTAAGTCAAATGGATCAAAATCATCTAACATCATCTTAACTAATCTAATTCTTATTAATCTAATCCAATCACCCATCACATCCTCTAGATTTTCCCACTTGCACCAATAAAGCATTTTAATTCATTTATTAAAATCATCATTTTCCCTCAACAAGGCAACTTTGAAAGAATATTCCTCAATTTTGGATTTGAAAACAAGTTGACGTGTCCCTTCCAACATGGCAATAACTTCCCTCTTACATGTCCCACACTTGACATTAAAGTCACTTTTTATCCCTCCAACATGCCAAAATAGAGTTTGAGAAAGGCCAACCAATCTCATTTATTGGCACATTGACCAAAACTTTCACATTCCTCAACCACTCGCAAGCTGAAAAGTGGCTCTATTTCATTGGCTAAAACATTATCCCACATTTCTCTCTTTTGAACACTCTTTCAATTTGAGAGTCTATAAGTAGGAGCTTCATTCTTCAAAAACTCATCCACAACCTTCATGCAAAGTTACTTTCTTCAATTGAGAACTAATTTTTCCCATTTCACTCCATCTTCAAGGCATCTATAATTGAGCTTAGTAAGGATTGGGAAAGGGTCACTTTGCAAAATTGACACCAATCCACTATGAAATAGGTACATGCAATGCTTTTATATGTCTTTTAATCATCCTTGTTATTTGCTGCATTTTTGAGCATTCACATGTTATTTCATAGGATTGTTCATAAGTTTGTATGTGAATGAACTAACCCCACTAATGAGTGTTGGAATGGGTGATCCCATAATAGTGGTTTACAATTTTTGGCCAAACTGGACACTGAAACTATTATTTTTAACTAAATATTCACATTCAGGCACCTATAGCGGCTAAACTGTGAGGAATTTGGAGATGGTGCAAACTAGAGTCTCATCAAATTTTGTCTGTAGATTCTAAAAATATTTTTTTCAATTTTTTTTGAATCAAATTGCACTTCTTTTTCCATCTCCCACGAAAATAGATTTTTTTCAGAAAACAACATTTTTAAAAAGTGACGCACACCGTATAACGCATAACTTTTTTTCCATGAAGGATAAAATTCTAATTCTTTCAAATTTAGATTTGTAACTCCGATATCTAGTGCTTCCACTTGGTTAGATAGTTTTTTATTCAATATTTTTTCCTTAATCAAGTTTCAAAGTCAACGAATTACAATTTAGACACTTATTTGATGCGTAACTTTTGTATATGTCAAAATTTAATTTAATTTTTTGTTGGATCAAGGAATTCAATATCTGGTGCACTCATATTTTTCAAAAAAAATTTGACAATCTTCTATTTTTCCACATGTGAAGAACAAAGAAATTCATTTTCGATGAAAAACCTATTTTTAATAAAACTTAAAAAACAAATACATAACAAAACCAAAACATATTAAAATTATATTCATTGGATAGCTTGTTCTGAGGAATACCATAATCATTTAAAATAAATTTTAAATAAATTCATTTGATCCCCCAAAATCTAAATCAAAAGTTATTTTTTATCAGCATTTTGATAGGTGTAAAGGAGATGCATTTATAGGTATGGTTTGAAACTAGCGAGGTTCTATCCAAGGGGGTTTGATCTAAGGTGATTTAATGAAACCCTCTTCAATTGGAATCCTTAAAATGGAACTTTTTAAGACTTAAATCATTATATTTTCTAAAAATATGTGATTTCAGCTAAAATTCGTTCCTCTCAGGAATTGTAAACCACTATTATGACAACACCCGAATAGATTGATCACTTGCAGATTTAGGGGTGCTTCAATGTGTATATGGATGAAAATGATATGATCAATGCTTTTCTTTGGATTTTCATAATGCATATACATGACCTAATGGAAAATGAATTCTTAGAAAAATGACATGGTAATGCTTTATTTTTTTATTTTCATGATGCAAATACATGACCTAATGGAAAATTAATTCTTAGAGAATTACATGGTAATGCTTTAGTTTTGGATTGTCATGATGCAAATATATGACCTAATGACTAGATGAATGATGAAATGATATGATAACGTATGAATGCTTTCCTAATGCCTACACATCTAAATGTAAATGATATTTTTGGTAATGTCAAATATACTCAATCTATTAATGATAGAAATAACATCACTTGTAATATCTTACCCACCTTGGAAAAATCTATAAATATGACTGGAGCACCTAGTATGAATGTAGCCTAAACATGCAAACCTAACAATGCAATGTTGTCATCTTAGTAACTAATTTATTGTGCTTGGTATCATAATTGAGCTTTTGAAATGTTAAAAGGGAGTACAAACATCAATGGTATAATTAGACCATGATGAACTGAGTACTACTTTCATGATGTTTGATAGTGTAAGTTAACACAAGCATCTAGGTATAATTGGACCAAGATGAGCTAATCATTTCTTGTGTAAAAAGACAAGAATTAATCATTTTCCTATGTGAATCTGGAATGCCATCAGTGATACTTTGTAGAGCATGTTCCACAATGATTCACATAGTATTCATGATCAACTCACAAATAGCAGATAAAGAAAACTATCATTCTCGATCATAGCTTCTCTAGTCTTTGACATCCTTGAGTTGCTCCCAAGAAATGATAACAACAATCATGATGTAAATAATTTGAACATTTTTATTAAAGTGATAAAACTATGATTCAAAGGATCGTCACCAAATGGGATTTTTTTAATTGTTGTTGGTTTAGATGGTTGTTTTTAGTGATTCTGCTTGATGTTTAATGTTGCAGCTCACTTGATTGTTGTGTTTTTACCATGTCATACTATTGTGTGTCTATTGCTTTTAAGCTCAAAGATAGATTTCCCCCAATGAGTTCAAGATTTTTCCCCTAGTGGAAACAAACCAATTTATTATGGATATGTACAATGACCAACAAGCCAAAGTGAGACACAACCATCACACTAGAATATGTACATGAGGCTCAAATGAAGGATATGGATAGTGATAGAAAAGATCCAATGGTTGACACATGTTCTAATAAAGGAAGAAGCCAACTCGTCACAAATAACATCTGTTTCCAAGTTTTCACTACTTTAATTGCATTTTTTTTAGATTTTATGATTTTTTTTATTTTCTCTTTTTTTATTTTTTGTATTTTTTGTATTTTTTTCTTTTTTTTGTATTTTTGTATTTTAAATTTTTTTAGGACTTTTACCAATGCAATGGATGAATCATGTGTAGAATTTCTTGAGATGGAGGCTATTCATGGGATCTTCAAATAGGTCCCCTTCTAGTGTGGATAGATGGTATGCTCCTGATTTGTAGACTGATAGAATGACAAAGGGGCCTAATCAATTCGGTTCAAACTTTCCTTTCTTTTCCCTATCCCACTAGTTCGTGGGTTCTCCTTCAATACCAAGTCACCAACTTGAAATGTTTTGGGTTTGACTTTATGATTATAACTTATTGACATCCATTATTGGTAGGCTTTCAGGTGGTTCACTACATGTTGGCATCATTCATCCAATAGTTTCAGTTCCTACAATCTAGATGTGTAGTAGTCCTCATCAGAGATGATACCCTTCAATGAAACTCAAAGTGATGGTAATTCAACCTCAATGGGTACAATGGCTTTAGATCCATACACAAGAGCATATGGTGTGGCTCTTGTTGGTGTGTGATTACTGGTGTGGTACACCCATGGAGTAGGGTTAAATTGGATGTGCCAATCATGTCCAACATCATTGACCTTTTACTTCAAGATTTTTAGAATAGTTTTGTTGGAGTCCTCTGCATGACCATTTCCCTAAGGGTAATATGGTGTAGAGAAGTGATGTTGGATATTGAACTTCTCACATAATTCATGCATGTCTTGATTTTTGAACAGTCTTCCATTGTTAGTGATAATGGATTGAGGGATGTCGTACTGAGAGATGATGTAATTGAGGGTGAATGATGAAATTTTCTTTCCTATTATGGTGATTAGCAGAACAAATTCAATCCACTTCATGAAGTATTTTGTGGGAGTGATGATAAACTTGTGTCCATTTGATGAAGATGGACCGATTTTACCAACAAGAACTAGTCCCCATTGACAAAAGGGCCACATTGAAGCGAATGGTTGAAGTTATTATGCTATCAAATGAATGAGGTTTCTATGAATTTGAAACTTTTGGTATTTCTTAACAAACTAAAAAAACTCCTCCATGTTGGGCTAGTAATACCCTAAACAAAGGAGTTTCTTGGCTAAAGTTAAACAACTTGAATGAAGTCCACAAACACCTTCATGAACTTCCCATAGTTTTTTAAATTCATCATGTTCTATACATTGGAGGATAATTCCATCAAGACCTCGTTGGTATAGTACATCTATAATAAGAGTATTTTGGATGGCTCGACAAATTAAATTTTATTTTTTATTTCAAGACAGGTTTGGTGGAAGGGTGCTATCTTTTAGGTAGGTATAAATTTCACCATAGATTGAGGTATTAGCATCAACTAGGTGAAAGATGGCTTGGGACTCAGTATCATCATAAGCAGGGGAAAATAGTTGGTCCACCATGAACTCGTAATGACTTCTTTTCTTTGCAATTTGTAACAAAGAAGCAATAGTAGCCATGGCAGTGACAACTTTATTGTCCACTTTTGAAATCTATTCAAATTTGATATCCACAAATTATTTCTTGAAATCATCAATCATTCTTTTGTAGTGCATCATTTTGTCATCCTTTTTTTGATAATTTTCATTGACCTGGTTAATGACCAACTGAGAACATCCAAAGACTTGCAACTCTAGAATTTTACATTATATAGTTGTCTCCATGCCAATGATTAATGCTTCATATTCTGCCATGTTGTTGGTATAAGGGAACATCAATATGTATGATTTTGGTATGGTATTTCCTTTTGGAGTGATAGATAGGATTCCAGCCCTTGATCCATGTTAGGTGTGTGATCCATCAAAGTATAATGTCCACTATTTTGTAGTCAAGGTGAGGACATTAGTGTCTAGAAATTCAATGTGTAAATGATGATCATCTGGTAGAGGTACCTCAGCTAACTGGTCGGTGATTTCTTGTCCTTTTATTGCTTTCCTATCCACATATTGGATGTCAAATTCACTTAGTATCATAACCCACTTTTCCAAACTTCCAGTTAGGTTAGCTTTGCTAAGGAGGTATTTTAGTGGATCTATTTTGGCTATTAACTTGATCGTATGAGTTAGCATGTAGTACCATAGCTATTGGGTGGAAAACACTACTACCAAGCAAGCCTTTTCAATGGATGTATAGTTGATCTCATATCCATTTAGCATCCTACTAATATAGTAAATTTCCCTTTCTTTTCCTATAGAATCCTCTTGTGCTAACAGGGCTCCCAATGATATCTTAGTTGTTGCAATGTATAACAAGAGTGGCTTTCCTTCGACTAGTGGTACTAAGATAGGTGGACTCATTAGTTATTGTTTTAATTGGTTGAAGGATACTTCACATTTCTCATCCGATCAGAACGAAACATTTTTGTGTAGTGAGTGAAAGGATGGGTCTTGTCTGCCAGTTGCAAAATAAATATTTAGATTGATTGGAATATTCTCCCTTGTAGATATCATGGCTAACTAATGTTTTTGGGTGGTGGCATCTCCATGATAGCTTTAATTTTTTTTGGGTCTAACTCAATGCATTTTTCTATAACTATGTATCCTAGGATTTTGGCTGAAGTCACCCAAAACACACATTTCTTTGGATTTAGTCGTACATTGAATTTCTTTAGTCTAGTGAAGATTTTGTCTAAGATATCTAAGTGTTCTTCTCTACTACATTATTTATCTAATAGATCATCCACATAGTCTTCCATGAAAGTATGCATCATATCATGAAAAATTGTTATCATGGAGCACGAATAAGTAGCTCCTGCATTCTTCAATTTGAATAGCATGATGTTCCAATAGAATGTTCCCCATGGACATGTGAAGGAAGTCTTGATCTTTTGGAGCTATCTTCATTTGATTATAACTAGAAAAACCCTCCATAAGTGACAACATGTCATGTCCTCCCATGAAGTTCACTATGATATCTATGTTAGGTAAAGGAAAATCATCATGATAAAAATCCTTATTAATATCTCATAAATCTGTGCAAATATGAATGTTGTTATCAAGCTTTGAGACTAGAAAAATATTGGAGATCCACTTGGCATGGTCAATGGGTCTAATGAAACCTGCATGTAAGAATTTCTTCAGCTCTTCTTTTACCAATAGGGTAATGTGGGTGCATTTTCCTTAGCTTCTTTTTGATTGGTTTTACTCCTGGTGGTAAGGATATGTGATGCATGATGAGTTCTAGATCAGTCCCTGGCATGTCAACATATGACCAAGCAAAGTTGACTTGTTTTTCTGTGAAAATTTTGAGGAAGCTTGGTTTTTCTTACTTTGTCAAAGATGTTGCTAGGTGGATAGTCTTCACTATCTCTCCACTATCGATATTGATAGACTGTGTGGGTTCAATAAATATCTTTGATGTTTCTTGAAAGTGTTCTTGGAGAGTATCAAATCTTCCATCCTTTGATGCCTCAGAGAGGTTTCCATCATTGGATGTGCTCTATGTTTTTACCTTTTCTAGATTTGATACTACAATTGAATAGTTTTCACCATAAGGTCTATTTCTTGTATTATTCATTTTGTAGCTGGAAGATTTCATACTCCCCTATTTGAAAGATTTGTTATGATTTTCAATGGTGGAATCTATTTTGGGGTTATTAGTATAGAGTAAATTGATGATGGAATCATTGTTTGAAAAGGTAGGGATATCAAATGGCTTAGTTTGGTCCCATTCTATGAGTTCAGGATGTACTAGGGGTAAGGAATCACCAAACTGGTTAAGTTCAGATATGGTAAGAGTTCTGATGGTAGTGTCTTCAATTTTTCCAATAGAAAAATCATGGTCTATAAGGTAACTTTCCTTCGAATTATCTATTTCACTCTAAGTCGAATTGTCTTCGTTGGAATCATCAATGTGTTGTGATCCTAGTTTAGGTGGTCTAGAACCTGAACCTTGTCCTTCCTCGTTAGGGGTGAACACTTGTGTACCACATCAATTTCCTTGTTGTGACAAGACTCTTTTAATAGTGAATCCCACCCATATTCATTGGAATTAGTTTCATGATCATCACTAGCTTGTAATTGCAAGATTCTTTCAACCACCCTCTAAGTTATCTCTTCTTTTGTCCCCTCTTTATAACCCAACCCACTATTGTCTTCTGGATTGATTAGGAGGAGTTTAATTGGTTCTACAATTCCTTCCTTTCTTTTTCCTACAGGGCCTTTTCCCTCATATCCCACCTGTTCCAAAATAGTGAAGCATTTTCCATATTGTGTTGTTTGTACATTTGCATTTGTGGCTTGAGACTCTTCTTCATCCTTATAAATCTAGTTTAGAATATCTTTTTCTTTTGCTTCATCTACTATGGTGCCCACTTTTACAAATTGACCATCAAAGAGGGTAACTGGTTGTGATGTTTGTTGTGTTGATGTTGAGGGTTTCCCATATGAATTTGGGGAAGAGAGCTATGGAAAACATAGAGATCGTTCAATGAAATATTCACCCACACCTTTATCTAACTTGGACTTTTTTCTAAAAAAAATTTGACAAGGAATTTAATTGGGCTCCATGATTTGAGGATGTGAAAGGAGCAACGTATTCCCCTTTCTCAGACCAGTTAAACATGGAAATGGATTGATGTTCATGATTTGAGGAAATGACCAATGGTTTGGATGAGGAACTTGATTGGTTTTGATATCTTGGATGGATTTTAGGGTGTTGCAATACTGAGGACTATTTGAATCAGCCATGATGGTGATTTCTTGGCCACCACAAGGTAATTTAAAAAATTGGTGGTATGTTTATGGGACCGCTTGCATTTCATGGATCCATGGGTGACCCAATAGTATGTTGTATGTCAAAACCTTGTCCAAGACTTGGCAGAGTACATATTTCTAAATTGGTCCTACTTGAATAGGGAAGATAATCAATCCTTGTGAAGATCTCTCCTCATCATCATATGCTTTTATTGTAATCTTTTTCTTTGAATCAATTGCATTCTTAGAAAATCCTAATGAACAAACAAGCTTTAAAGTACATATATTCAGGTCAACTCCTCCATCTAATAGGATGTATTTGACATGATCTTTATGAATTAGGACTTCAATATGGAGAGTAACATTGTGGGGATGAGAGATAATGTGTCATTGTTTTCTAAAAAGAATAAGCAATCAAGTCAAATGTCTCACCATGGCTTCAAATTTACAAACTTCTAGATTTGTTGGTACTGTTGTGTCCACTAGGGCTTTTTCCAAAATCTCTTTGTGGGGAAGTGAAATCTTGAGTAGTTCCAATATTTATATTTGTGTAGGGATCTTTTTTAATTGGTCTACTATGTTATATTGATTGGATGAGGCAATGGGTGTTTTAGATGAACTTCATTTTAGTGCATATTTGGCATGTGCTCTCAAGGTTGCATTTACTGGCATGTTGCTTTGTTTCCCATTGATTTGAATGACATTGACTTGAGTATCAATTGTAGCTATATATAGTTTGGTGTCATTAATTTTATTTTCAAGGATAATGATGCCTTGTTCTTGTGCAATTGGAATGTCATAGATTGGATTGTTGGCTGCAGTAATTTCTTGATTGTCATTGGTTTCAATGTTATTCATTTGATCTTCCATTGTTGAGATATGATTTATGACAGTATCATGGACATAGTGTATGTTCTTTCGCTGCTTGTTTTTTGTAGAGGACTCCCCTTTTTCATAATTTGGTAAAGTTTTTTTAAATGATCCATGATTGAAATTTGTTCAGAGTCCTTCTATTTGTGTGACTTTGTCATCTATTAAATCTTGTATCTTATGTTTCAATTGCATGCAGCTATTTGTTTGATGACCTTTGCACCGATGAAATTCAGAGTAGTAAGCATCATTCCACCATGACAATTTTACTTTTGGTTCAAAGCCTCAAGTGTCAGGTAAGCTTATGAGGTTATTTGCAAGAAGTTCCCTCAATGTAGATTCATGTGATTGACCCAAAGTTGTGATTTTTTTGCAGTTTGATTGTTTTTGATAGGGTGGAGGTTTTGACATGGTATTAATTTGATTGTGGCCATTTTGATTGTTGGGTTGGTTGACATTTTGATTAGTTCCTTGATTGGTGTTTTGATCAGTCTTGGTTGTGGTTGATAGACTAAATATTGGTTTAGTATTATGTGTTTCAAGGCACGATCATTGGCATTCTTATTACTTGTCCAAAATTTGGATTTCTCTTTTTTATTATGATGGTTAGAAGAGGTAGCATTGTTTGATCATTCATTATGAATTTTCAATACCCCTCTTTTGACTAAAGCTTCTTCAATTTTGACATTATTTTCTACCATCTTCTCAAAGCTACAAGGACATTGCAATTGCAGCATATAGCTCATTTCAATGTTAATTTTATCAATAAAAATATCTATCTTTTCATGTTCAGGTATGGGACATTCGTATCGAGTAAATAATCTTCTCCACCTTTGTAAGAATATGAGAAAGGATTCTCCTTCTTTCTATTTGGTGTTACAAAGATCCTTCATGGTTATCTCATGTAAAATTTTATATGAATTTTGAGTGATGAATTTATTGACAATTTCTTCAAAGGATTTTATGCCTAGTTGTAGTTTTGAAAACCACTCCATGCAATGGTATCCCAAGCTGCAAGGAAAAATTCTCATCAAGTATGTGTCCTCATGAGAAAAATAAGACTCATGGTTTGAAATTCTCGCACATGTCTATGGGGTTAGATTTTCCATTGTATTTTTTGTATTTTGGTAGGTCATAATTTGGGGGAAATGGCATCATGCTTAAATTCCTATCGAAAGGGTAGGGACAAATATCTTGCAAGAAGTATCTTCTGGTAGTCACTAATTTGCATGTCTTGCAATTTTTGTTGAAGGTTCTTCGTTTGATGTGTCAGAGTAGCCATTTGATCTATATTCGGTGTTTCAATTTCAATTTTCTTGGGATTTTCCTTCAATTTATTGAAATCAAAATCACTTGGTAATTTGACCCCTTGGTTTGCTAAAATTAGAAGGTATTTTTCTCCATCCTTTTCAAATATTCTTTCTAGGAATTTTTGAAATTTGGGATCTTAGTTTTCTTTTTTTATTTCCTCCTTTTTTGTTTCTTCTAGATTTCATTTTTAGGAATTTTGTGAAATGGATTTTCTTCTAATTCACCCATGGTATCTTGAGGTTCAAATTCCTTATCCTTAAGATTTTTCTTTTGGTACCTTGTTAAAATGGGCATGCAAGTGATGAAGGTTTGCTAAATTTTGATCGTTGCTTAGAGGTGGCAAAGAAATACCTAGGTAGAATAGAATAATGAATCCTATTGATGGGACTAAGGTAATAAAATTTGATGTAAAGTGTGTTGTTTCTGGATGAAGGATGGTAAATCCCAATGGGGAAACTTAACTTGATCAAATTTGAATTTTGATGATGTTTGGCCACTTTTAGATGTTTGACCAAAGTTTAGGTAAAGGATTTCACTTGTAAATGCTAGTTTTTCCATGTTTACAACAACATTGGAATGAGGAAAGAAATTCTCTATGGAAAATATCCCTATATCTAGTTTCAAAATGTCAGATAGGAGTAAAATTCATTTCTCTAGTTATAAATTTGGTGTATGCACTGAAAGGAAGATGTGCTATAGCATGGATTGGATGCACCACAAAAAGGTTTGGATGTGTTGCAGAATCAACTAAAAGTGCTATAGAATATCTCAAATGTGCCAAAGTTTTGGGTGGTTGCTCTATAGTAATTTGTGAATGTACCACATAATGCAAGGAATGCACTAGAAACTGTGGGGAATGTGTTATAACAATAGGTGGATGCACTGGAAAAAGTGGTGAATGCATTGTAACAATAGGTGGATGCACTAGGAAATATGGTTAATGTGCTAGAATAAGTAGTGGATGTGTTGATTCAGGGAATATAGTAGTTTCTTTCTAGTTTATTTGATTTTCTAGTTTTTAGTTAGAGAATGGTTTGTTTTAAATGATATTTTTTGAATCACGGTTTTGCACTTCCAATGTATAAGGTTTTGTTTGAAGTTTTTTTAAAAAAACTTTGGTAAACACATCAAGCATGTAAAATTCTAAGGTTGTGTAATATTGTATTTAATAGATTCCCACTTGGATTTTACTCCAACTGCACCTAATTTTAGCGGATGATTAGATGCTTGACCCCACTAGATCCCCTCCATGACACTCACTTGTATGGGGCAACAAAACATCAATACCCATGAATCTCCCATGGCATACTTCTCATCTCTACTAAAATCCATAAAAGCATGGGACGACTTCAAAGGTTAGACCTTTTGCAAATAGATTAGGGATTTTGGCCTTTCTACAACAAGGGTTCTAGTATGGGAATTTCATTCATGGGACATCATCCATGTAGAAAGAGATCATTGTTTCCCTTCTTCTTGAAAAAATCCTTGTGATACTTGGACTTTCCTCAAGTACCCACATTTATATATCGGTTGGAAGTCACTTGGATTTAGCATGTTACTAGTTGGGTCTTTCCCTTGGGTGATTACTTTTTCCCACAAGGTAGGCCCTCTATGGATAAAAAAAGAAAATGAATGGATCTATCCTTTTGGTCACCTAGTTAAGGGGAGAGCATATTCCTACCATTCATCAAACACAATAGACATAGTGTTCTTTCCTTCCTAATTAGTCTAGATTCCTAAATTAAGTTGAAAGGAGATAAATCACTCCAACCCCTGCATCAAATTTATCAATAGTTTGCAATAAATGTTTCATTGATAGAGTTCAAGGGTTTCAACAGAGTCTCTAAAAACATTTTTGAAGCTTGCACAACAAAAAAACATTTATTAGTTTTCAAACTTGGGAGAAATTTGCAACAAAAATCAAATGTTCCATTACAATAGGCTAATGTGCTAGAAAGGTATATGCACTACAGAAAGAAGTGAATGCACCATAGAAAATAGTAAATGTGCTATAGAAAGTAGTAGATGCCCTATAAAAAGTAGTAGATGCACTATAGAAACCCCTTAATGCACCATAGAATGGTGTGGATGCACCAAAGAAACCCGTTGTTGTGCCATAATAGTTAGTGAATGCATTAGAGGATGTTTTGGGTGCACCAAAAGAATTAGTGGTTGTGCCAGAGGAATTCCTGTCCAAACCTGTGAAGCATACTTTCTAGAAAAATATTAAAATAATAGGGGCTAGGCCCCACGGTGGGTGCAATTTATGTGTGTGAGGAAATATGTGAATTAGAATAATAAAAACACACACAATAGATGCAATGTATTATATTAAGGAAATCTAAATTAACAACACAATTGATAAAATGATTCCTTAAAGACATTCCATCTTCCTCTATTCTTAAAGATTCTCTATTAGTGCTCTCATTTTTTGAGTATGCACTAAATTACTAGGATGACATCTAAGAAATGAGAAGCCATCAATTCTAGAATGAAGAAGCTATGCCTACACCTACATGACTTGATGAATTTGCTAGATGATGAACTAAATGATATGTCAAATGGTAAACTATTGTATGTAGAATGCTATGAAAATGATGTAATGCTAATGCTAAACTGATGATGGAGATTATGCAATTGTAATGATTCTAAATGTTGTGAATAAACTAAGACACATCTAACAAATAAGCCATGATTCTAATTTACTTGCTAAAATACTCCAAATTCTAAACTAGAATGTAAGCTAAAGTCTCAAATGCTAAGATGATTTCTATAGAGTAATTGTATGTAATTCTCTCTATATCAAAAGCTATAAATGAGCCTCTATTTATATATTTCACCAAGGAATCAAATGAGTTAGCAACAATGGACAATCAGGATTCAGTATGGAGAGATCAAAAATGAGAAACGAGGAGGTTAGAGAGAAACAAGGAAGTTGTCCCCTTTAATAGAACAAGCTTTCCAAGTGTAGAAAAGAATAAATGGAAAGGAGAAGCCATGTGTCTTTGATTTTTTTGAGATTTTTGAGGATAAATACCCATTTTATAAATTAGGAATAATTAATTTCATGTGACACATGGTGAGATGGAAGGTGAGGTGGAAGGAGGTTAGAAAAATATGGAAAAATGTGACAAAATTTGAATTTAAAGAGGGAATTAATCAAATAAAACAAATTAGTTAATTTCTTTTATTTAATTAAATCATGAAGAAAGTGGTTTAAATAGGAATAATTAAGAAATATGAACTATATAAATAAACTTTTCAATTTATTTATAAGTAGAAGAAGTAAAGCTCTTTATTAATTAAATAACCAGTATTTAATTAATTTTCTCCAAACCAATTCAGGATGTATATAGTTATCTTTTTCACTAGACAAATGTTTCCTAGTTTCTTTATGAGTTTTACTTCTTCAGAAATTTACACATTCTTTAGATAAATTATTTCTATGCTTTCTAGCTTAGTGGTGATGTTTTCTGATTCATAGTTTTATGCTTTCTAGTATAAATCATTTCTAGCTTTCTAGATAATTTATTTACTACTTTCAAAGTTTAGAGACTCTCTAGTTTATAATTTTATTCAACTATTTGGTATTTAGGAAACTCAAGAGAGAGATAGTTGAGATTTCTTCTATTTCATACAACCTTTGGACACTACCTAGTTGATATATGAATGTGTTTATTAACTAAAGTGTTAGGACCTGATGACAGCCTAGCACAGGCCACAACCCCATCATATTTCAAGCACATGTGATTTAACCTATCCTTATCCACCTATGGCATGTTTCTCCTGACCTTTAACTTTCTTCCTCCTCTAGTGTCAATATATTCATAGTCCTATTTGTTAGTCATGAATCTTTGATTACTAGTTATACTATCTTTGCAGTTGAAGAGATTATCTAGAGAGATCAGGCCTTGTGGGAGCTTATTTCATTTTAATTGGATTATTCATCCTTTGATGACTTCTTCATATTCAACCTATGGCTAAATGGAAGGATTCCCTAACTTTTGCAAGAAGGTAGCAATTTGAGTATCATCTTCAAAAACCTTCCAATTGTGATCATTGTTGGGTATATATGGTCAGATGATGGTATGCACCACACACTTAATTTCATCTTTGAACACCTATATTATTTTTATGCCGATTCATTCTACTCAAGTCAATCCATGAACTAGTGCCTTATATTCTATGTCATTATTTGAGAATGGGAATTGGAAGTGGAAAGATCTAAGGGTATCTAACCTAGTTGGTGATACTAGTTAGACACTAACTCCAAAACTAGTTTTGCATTTGGTCCCATCAGAATGTAGTGTCCATAAACTATTTTCGGTTGGTCCACTAGATTTCTCCTTTTCCTTCACCAATTTTGGGACAACTTGGTCCTCATCGAAGGTCACATAGGTGGCTAACTTGTTCCTCATTGAAGATCACATAGGTGCCTAACTTAGTATCATGGAAATTCCTAAAAGGATTGGAATCAATGAATTAATTAAGCAAGACCTCCTCTTCAAGGGTCAAATCACTTGTGTCCTCTTCTTTCAACATTTCTACACAATAAATCCCTTTTTTTGAGGAGGTATGCATTGCTCCAAAGCTTAGTACAAAATCCTCTACTATGTGTTTGAGATGCAGGGGTTTAGATAGGATCTTCATCTTCACCCCATGTTTAGTTCACAATATCAATTCAGACCAATCAAGGGCTAGATATCTGCCAAGCTCTCTTGAGAAGCACATTCCAAAGATAGGGGGAATGAAAATTATGACCCCTTCTTGTGTGATAGTTTGGCTTGGACATGAGAATAGGGTCAATGAGAAATCATTGATTTGGCAAATAGTTGGGACCTTCTTCTCATCTAATTGCATGATCCATTTCTTGAGAGGTTGATACTTTAGATTCAAAGTGTCAACCACTTGTTTGGGCATGATCATAGTGCTAGCCCCCAAATCGATCATATTATTATACAAAATCTTATCTCCCACAATAAGATTTAGAAAGAAAGGAGTGGGCTCTGGGTTGCTTACCTTGTTTTTGTTTGTTTTGTCTATTGTATTCATGTATGCAGTAGCTTTTGAGGGTGGAGTGTCTAATATGATCCTCTTTCCTTTATCTTGATTACATGGTGGGTTAGCCTTAGTGTTAGAGAATGAATTATAGTTAAGGTTTGGGTTAGTATTAGGGTTATAATTAGGACTAGGGTTAGGGTTAAAGGGTTAATATTATGATTAGAATTAGGGTTATGATTATCACTAATGTTAGGGTTAGAATTAGAGTTAGAATTCAGGATAAGGTTAAGACTAATGTCAGGTTTATGGTTAGGGCTAGAGATAGAATTAGAGTTAGTGTTAGCATTAGCATTAGGGTTAGGGTTAGAATAAGGTTAAGGGTTGGGATTTGGGCTAGGGTTAAGGTTAGGGTTAGGATTAATATTAGGCTTAAGATTAGGGTTATAGTTATTTGTATGATAAAATTAGGGTTGGGGTTAGGGTTAGGGTTAGGTTTCATGTTATAGTTAGAGATAGAATTAAATTAATCATGGTTAGGTTCAAATTTAGGGTTAAGGTTGTAGATATATTAAGATTAGTAATTAGGGTTAGGGTTAGAGATCGATTTAGAGTTAGGTTTGGGGATTGGAATAATATTACTTCCAAGACTAAAATTAGAGTTAGACTTAGAATTAGTGTTAGTTTTAGGGTTTGGTTTAGTGTTATGGTTATGGTTAGGGTTAGAGTTAGAATTAGAGTTAGGTTTATAAATAGTGTTATATTAAAATATTTCTAAATTAATTGATCAAAATAAAACCATAATACAAATGTTGTTTCTAAATAAATTCCTAAACTTTATCCTAGACCTAAGCATAATACTAATTATCACACCAAGATTTATCCTAGAACCCTAACCAAAATCCAAATTTATCTCCTAAAATTATTATCAAATATAACACTAATTATAAACCTAACCCTAACCCTAATTGTATTTTTCACCTTAACCCTAACCCAAGTTTTATTTAGAAGTTATACCATAACCCTAACCCTTACCCACAATTTACCCCCAAACCCTTACCATAACTATAACCTCAACTGAAACCTATCCCTAGCCCTAACCCTAATTAAACATAAATTAAACACTAATCCTAACAATAGTTCCTTAATTGAAATCACAACCTAACTCTAACCTGAAGGTTTATTCTATAATTGTAACTGTAACCTTGACCCAAGTTTCATTTTAGAAGCCTTACCATAACCCTAACCCTCACCCAAGCTTTATCCCAAAACCCTTATCATAACTATAACCCTAATTGAAATCTAACCCTGACCATGACCCTAATTAAACATAAATTAAACCCTAATCCTAACACTAACCCTAATTCAAATCACACTCTAACTCTAACCCTTCTTAATCCCTAAGCTCAGCTATAACCTTCATTGAGGCCTACAATAAATCTAACCTTAATTGAACCCTAATACTTACCTTAATTAAAAAATAATGGTAATTGTAACCCTAATCATAATCTTAATCATAATTATAATTGAACCCTAACCTTAACCATAACTATAACCCTAATTGAACCCTAACCCTAACCATAATTGAACCCTCACCCTCACCCGAATTAAACCCTCACCCTAACCCTAATTGAATATTAACATTAATATTAATTTCCTAACCCCAATCCTAATAATTATAACTCAATATAAATACAACCCTAACTCTTATTGAAACTCTAAATATATCTCTAATCCTAACCATAAATCTAATTGAACCATAATTGTAACCCTAACTTTAACTCTAATTGAACTCTATCCTAAACTCTAATTGACGTCTATTCCAAGTTGGATGTTGGTACACCCTAACCTTGATTGTACCCTAACCTTAACCCAAAATCCAACCCTAATTAAGCCTTGTTGAATCGTAACCCTAATTAAACCCTAACACTTACCCTTATCCCAATTGAAGCCTATCCATAACCTTAAATAAATCCCAATAACCCTAATCTTTTCCCTATTAAAACCCTAACACAAATTAAACTATAACTATAACTATAACCCTAATTTTCTTAACCCTTTTTCATTAATTAGAGAGGGTCCTTAAGAGTATCACACTATAATGGGAATGGTTCTAGGTAGGAATGGGAGCAACACTAGGGTTTTCAAATATTTCAAACCAGACGATGATAGAGCTAGTGACATAAATCTGTATGGGAATGTTATTAGTTTTGGTTTGATGGGGATCCTTGATTAGGTTCTTTCCTATTGGGTGTTGACAGCAAGCTTCTTTTTTTCCTTGGCCTTTTCTAGACTACTAGTAGTGGAGCTAGAAATACTTTTTCTACCTTTCTTCCTTTTACCCCTTCTTGGACTTGTTGTGATTGTCTATGCTTGTTTGTGATTCCTCTTGGACATGTGGTGGAATTTTTCATCTGTTACGATGTTCTTTATTGGTTGAATGGTTCTTTGACCTACCTAGGGCCCTTTTTTATTTCTCATCTCTGGAATGCTCTATATTTTTTATCTATAGTCCTTTTTGACTACTAGTCTATTCAGGACTTCTTGTCCTCTACTTTTCTTTTTATCCTTCTTTGCTAGGAAGGTTAATTGGATTGTTCTCCCCTTTGGGGTTTACATGTTCTTTGGCTCTCATCTACATTTCATGTGAGCCTTCTCCTCTTGTACAAGACATTCTCGGTGCTCTTGGGTTCTCTTTCAATGCTAGTTTTTGGGTGGATTTCTCTCTACCTTCTGTCATGGTCTTTTCCTCTTGACATTGAAACCCTTCCTATGGAGGTGGATGGGGCATTGGTGAAGGTGGTGGAGATTTTGTTGTTTGCTCAGCTAGTTGTTTTTCTCACTTTGGTTTTTATATTTTCCCTATTGTTCTCATTCATCATGGGAGACTTTGAAGACTTTTTATGTCGATTGGATTTTTGTGGCCTTTGGAGGTGGTTACTAATGGATGGCTCCTACCCTATTTCCTTGGAGGCTCTCCAAATTTTGCATTTTAAGGAGAAATTTTTTTGTTCTTTACAAGGGTGGTGTTGATCTTCATCTTCATGATGGTTTTGGTTTTGTTCTTAATGAATTTTTTCTTGTCCCTTCAACTGGGTTATTTTCTCCTTTGTTTCCCTACTATGTTGTCTCTCTCTTTTATAGCTTCTATTGAGGTCGATTGCACTCCTATAGAGGTGGAGATTGGGTTTTCTGGTAAGGAAGGATACTTGTTCAATGATTTAAGCTCTAGGCTTGCATTGGCTATCCTCTATTTTTGAAGGGTGGTCTTTTGTGCTAGTTTTTTTTGCGGTTGTTGCCTTTGTTTGTAACTAGTCATTGTTTTCTAGTTTCATGCTCTAGTAAAAAGAATGGATTGTTTGATGTACTTTTAGGCTCACTATTGGTGAGTCTCTTTCTTCCTTGTTGGTTGTCTCATTTTTTTATCTACCTATCTTATTCCTTCATGGCTAGTCTATAATAGGTATTGATAGTCTTAATATGATCAAAACTATAACTACAACCCTAACACTAACCCTAACCTTAATCATAATTTTAATTTAAATCTAAACCTAACCATAAATACAAACTTAATTGAAACCTAATGCTAATGCTAACCCCAACCTTAATATTGAACCTAACTCCAATCATAATCATAATTGAACCCTAACACTAATTCTATATCTAACCCTAACACTATATCTAATTGAACCGTAATCTTAATCCTAACTCTAACCATAATTGAACTCTAATCCTAAACCTTATTCTAATTGATTTCTAACCCTAATTGAATGCTAATGTATCCTAACTCTAAGCCTAATTAAAGCTTTATTGAATCCTAACCTTAATTAAACCCTAACACTAACCATTATCCTAATCAAAACCTAACTAAAACACTAATTGAATATTACTAACATTAATCCTTTTCCCTAATTTAACCCTAACCATAATCACAACCCTTGTTAAAACCTATCCTAAATTGAATTGTTATTGAAGAGGCTAAGTGCTAAAATGGATGGAGGAGGAGATTCCTTCTATCTAATTCAATGATGTAGTTTGTTGAGAATTACAATTTGAAAGGGTGGTACTACCAGTCAAATCCATTTCATGAATCCATATTCATAAAAAAAAGTCATACTCTAAGAGTCTAATGCAGGAGAATCTAGGTGTGCTAGCAATCTTGCATCACCAAAAATATTGCTTTTTTATTTTTTTATTTTTCAATAAGCATTAAGATGTGTGGAAAATAAATATTTTAATTTGCAATAATGTGATTTTCCCTTGTGGTGATATGCAAATGCAATTTTTAGAGGAGATATGTTGAGGTAAAGGTTTCCAAGGAATTTAATTTTGAATATTCTCTTCGAGGAATCCATTTCTAGGTGGGGATAAATTTTCATGCATTTTCATGTTGGTGCATGTTCATATTTGGAATCATCGAAGCCATCAGAGATCAATGAATATGTTATAATTGACAAAATTTAATTTACCATGGTTTAGATGACCCTCCTTTCAACTAGATGCATAAGAGTGTGCATCTCTCCAAGGGAGTAATTCAAGATGTATCCTTGGTCTTCGACTAATGTAGGCTATCTCTTAACAGGAGAAGGTAGTGGTTTCTTTGGTTGGTGCAGTCAAGGGGAGCATATCTTGTGCCTAAAAGAGAGAGATGAGTGGAGAGAAAGTAATATGCAGTTGTTTCCCTTTTCCATTGATTTCAAAGGGGGAGAGTGAAGTCTAATAATCATAGGGAAATAAATGTAAGGAATTTCCAAGTAAGGGGGATAGTTTCTTGAGTGTTGGAGATGTAGAGCTACTTTTGTTGTTGATGTTTTTTCACTAGGTATTTCAATCAATAACAAAGGGGGAGATTGTTGCAATATATAGTCATTAGATTTTTCATTGATGCCAACCTCTATCATAGTAATGATGAGGAGTTGTGGTGTTGAGCAAGTGTTGAAGTTGCAACAAGTTCACTCGGTTTCCAAGTGTTCTTGAGAAAATTTGTGTAAAGGTTGTACAAGGTGACACGAAGTGTTATGTATTGTGTTCCACATTTCTTCATGGTTGAAGATGTGCTTGTGCAGTTTAGATATGATGATCAATAGTATTTGAAGGTGTTATATCTAGAGTTTCAATTTCTAGATCGTGTGGTAGTAGTAGATATGTTTGATAGTGTCTCGCTTGTGGAGAAGGATATATGAGAGAAATGGAATCGCTCTACATTTCTTTACATTAAATTTTCATCTCCTACAAATATGGGAATATGCTAATATTATTTGTATCTACATTCCCTTGGAGTGTTGAGTGTCCAATGTTTTTGCAATCTTGGTTCATGTGTTGTATCTCTATAGTATTTTGACTAGTTGGACATGGAAATAGCATGTTCAGGTTCATGTGTTTGCACCAACATTGTTGAATATTCTAATGATGTTATAATATTCTAGAATGTTATGTGATGTTAGTATGTGGTCCGCAAGATGTTTTCAAACTTGGAGAATTATGAATTGGTTGCTTGTTAGTGTTATGTACCATAGAAAAAAGGAAACTTGCTTCATTTGGGAATAATTGATGATAAATCAAACTTAAGGAGGCCTTGATTTAGTGTTGAGTTGTTTTACACATCCACACTAGGTCTTGGACCCTTTTGAATGCATTTAATGATGTCTTGTAAAGGTGTTGTAAAAGACTTTCATGCTTTTCTAAACTTAATAAACCCATTCTCCCTTAATTCAAATTAATAAAATGCATTTAATTACATTATCACATTAATCTAGAAGGCTTGTAAACTAAACTTAACTTTAATATAGTTTTGTAATGTGTCTTACACATTAAAATTTGATGTTCCTTTGTAGGCTATGTAGACCTCATTTAGTGTTGTAAAGTGTATTTAAATCACACTTTCACATTGAATTTTATGTCCCAAGCCTAATTGATCTTTACATCATCACTAATAGACCCATATTATCCCATATTGTGCATCTTGAGGGATAAATTGATCAAATAATTGACAAAGTCATCATATAAACCTTATTTCCTTACTTCCTAGGATCCTAGCTAGAAAATGGGCCCCTTTGGGACTAATTAACCCTCTATGGTGAATGAGTCCCTACCAGATGGGACTGATTTTCCCAAGGTGGTGAATGAGTCTCATTGTGGCCATTTTTGACTTTTAAGTGGAAAATTTTGGAATTTAAGTTTTTTTTCTTCTTAATTTCATCCTTAGGGATCCAATTAACAAGTAAATAAGGTGAATTTATTATAAAATCTAGTCTCTAAACCCTAATTTACATCTCTTAACTCATTCACACATCTTTTATCATTCATTCATCATATGTCTTCTTTATCAAGTCAAGCAAGTTAGGGTTTTTACATTCTAAGTCATCAAGATAACTTCCAAGGACATTCAAGGGAAAACTCTCCATTTTTTCTATAGAACTTCAAGATCACACATCATTTCAAGGTATTAACTCCATTGTTTCATGATTCATTACATTCTTTCTTCCGTTTGGTTTAATTACCTACAAAGGGGTTTGACCAAGGAAAACCCCCATGCCCTAACATCCAACGTTTCTCTCTCTTGTCTTGTGTATTTGCAGATTTAGTCATCTTAGAGGCTTGGAAATCATTGAAGATCAAGTTGAAAAGTTATTCAAGTCATCTTTTCATTGGATAAGATAAAATATTAACAAAAAGTTACTTTAGCCCAAATTTGGCAGTTTTAGAACTAGACACCTGGAGAAGCAGAAAGTGTAGACTAAAGGATCCTATTTCCACCTTTGAATCTTCATAAATTAAAAATTACACTCATTCACAATAGGTGGTGAATGAGTCCGACTGCTAGGCTTAATTTTGTCTTTTTGCATTTTTGGATAACCATTTGTTTGAAACGAGCTTTGGAATAATTTCACATAATCAAGACTAATTCACCCAGAATGGAAAATGAGTCCCACCAAACCTAAAAATTAGGATAAGAAACATTCTAGAAGTCATTTTCAATCTCCATCAGATGGGTATGTGTAGGGTCATGATGGGCCAAAAAGTGGCAATATGATGGGTATTTGCAGGGAATGTGACTGATGAATTTTTTTTACCCAAAATTGATGAAATGAAAAGGGTTTTTAAAGGAGATTCCTAGCTTTCCACCAATATAAATTATTCTTTACTTTGAATTTAATAAATAATTATTATTCATTTTCTATTTGAATTACGACTAAATTCTTGATTGATAGGCTGATTGAAAAACATCTATAGCTTTCAAACAACATCACATTTTTTGAATCCAAAACATGCATCACATTCTATGCTTCAGATACTATAGGATAAAAAAATAAAAATTGAATTTGATGAATTTTTGACCAAGTTAAGGTGGTTAGACACATGAGTTTTTATTTTTTTTTAAGTTGTAATAAAAAATTCTAAATTAATTATTTACTTGGAAAAAAAATACAAAAAAATATGCATCACATTTGGAAATGAGTCCTCTACTTATGCCTAAAATCTTATAAAAAAATAGTATCATTTTATTGTGGTTAGGGTGGTTAGACATACACCTACTTCTTATTTTTTCCCTAAAATTTAAGTACTACTACATTGAAAGTTCAAATTTTTACCAAATAGATTTTTTTTTAAAAAAAACCTAGTAGTTTAGAAACTACATTCAATTTGCTATAGATTCTATTCTTACGTATTTTTGAAATAATATAGATAACTTATTCAAATTTTTATGTCAAGTTGCGTGACTTTGATTTTTCTTTTTTTTTTGCCACTTAAGGGCCTATTTTTTCCATGATGATCCTACACATACCCAGATCACAGGTGTACACTTTTAGTTTCATCCATTTCTATTGCAATTTGCATTCATTTCTAGGTGTTTTTGAATATCACAGTGTGTTTTCAAATACTCTACATTTCCTTAGTTTTCATTAATTAATTAATATATTTTATTAGTTTGGTACATTTGGGACATTCCATTTAGACATATTTCCATCATAATTATTAGTTTGAGTGAACCACCTAGATTTTTAGGTTCTATCTCTTTCCTTTTAGACAAAAAATCCTAAGAGTGCAAGAGAATCACATAGAAGAACAAAAAAAGTTGATGGTTCACATTAATATCGGTTTGGCCAACCTAGCATGTTACAATTGTTTTTGGATTCTATTTCTAGTTTGTGGTTTACTTGGTGTAGTGTGTTAGTGTAGATTTGGGTCTTAGTTAACACTTGGTGTGGTCATCCTTCACTTCTTTCCACTATGAAAGTTCTTGCTGTTTGTCTATTTGGGGGTTGCACGCTTCAGGTGCATAAATTTCATTGAGATAAACCTAGAGAAGGTTTTTAAGGTCATAGAGGATATATACGCAAGATTAATTGTTGGATAATTGTATGGTTTTTAAGGTCATGATGGAGTGATTATGGTGGTTTCTCCTATTTCTCTAAGGTAGTGAACATTCTTTTAATAGATTCTTTGTAATCTCTTTATTCTAGCTAGTGATCCTTTTGTAGTGAACCTTTATCTTTTAGATAGTAAGTCATTCAAGCAATAATCCCTTAGTAGTGAGCCTTTTGTAATTAGTGTTGATATTCCTATAGTGTATTAATCCTCACCATGTTTTTTCCCTAATTAAGGTTTTCCACATTAAATCTAGTGCTCTATTGTGTATGGTTGTGTTCATGTTGTTTCATTTATTTACATTCATGTTGATGCTTAATTAGGGTTTTAAATTTAATAAGGGTTTAAATTTTTAATGCACAACTAATTCACCACACTCTCAATTTTCTTGTGTGTCTAACATCTATGTATAGGCTCATGTATCTGTTGATTGGGATTGTGATTCATGTTATGTATGAATTTCCCAAGTGTGAACATCTAGAATATTTGGGTAGTGATAGGTAATCATTGGACTATGTTGATGACCAATGGAAAGTGTTACCTTAGATTTTGAAGAAGATAGTTGACAATATCGCTAAGGGAACAAGGTGGTATACATTAGGAGCTGCTTCTTCCTATTTGGAAAAACTTGTCATTGGTGGCCAATAGGTGATTGAAGTTTGAATCCACTAGGCTATGGTAGGTTCACTACTTGTGGAAAGCCTTGGGATGGAGAACGGACTTCCAATGTAGTGTGGGATACACCAAATCTCCTTCCTAGTTTTTAGATTGTATTCTAGTCCTTGTTGGGTTGAGGATAGTCTCAGAGTGTAGTATGGGATGCATTGAATACTCTTTCCATTTGTCTAGTGGTGTAGAAGTTCAAAGGAAAGGATGTGACCCATGGTATAGTGCATAATGTACCAATATTATTTTCTATCTATGATGCATTATGGACATGTGTTAGTTAGCCATTGTGGATGTGTTAATTAATCATTGTGTATTTGTGATGTATGTTAGAGCTTCTCACAATGTATGTGATGTATGTTGGAGCTTGTCACTATGTATTTGTGATATATGTTGGAGCTCGTTACTATGTATTTGTGATGTAAGCTAGAGCTTGTCACTATTGTTCCATAGAAAATTGGACCCTCTTGAGAAAAGAGACAATTTCACACATAATTAGACCCACTTTTGAGTCCCTTGACATCATTTACCCTTCAAAACAACATTTATAGGCCCCTTAGACCCATTAATTTTGATCTAGAGGCCCATTTTACCTAAGAAATCACATAAAAACCCAAAACAACATTTAATTATCTCATATCCCAAAAAACCACCTTCAAATAGCAAAAGTGGGACCCATTAACCACCTTGGGTGAATGAGTCCTCTCTAGTGGGACCCATTTTCCACCTTGGGCGAATGAGTCCCCTTTGAGGGAAAATTCAAATTTAAGTAAGAATTTGATTAATTTAACTTTAACTTTCAGTGAATGTTGGCCTATTAGGTCTAAATAATAGGAAAATAAGGTGTTGTTGCTTATAAATGATCATTTCAAGTCAGTTCACACACATTTTCTTATCTTTTGTCATTTTTCATGAGCAATTTCTAAAGTCAAGACTTATACAACAAGTCTCATTTGCAAAAGTTGAAGTTTTAGGGCAGAAAACTAGGGTTTTGCGGGTCTTGAAGCTCACTTCTCTTGTCAAGATCCAACATTGCAAAGGGTTGATGATGGATTGCTATGGTGAATCATGAAGAAATCTAGGTTGAAGAGGTGCAACTAACCACCAAATCACACCTAAGGACTTGGTTTCATATTGATTCCATCTTCCATTTTCACTCTATCTTTAGATTAAGGTTTGGATTTTGTTTGTTTGTCATTTTCATGCCATTGAATTCCTATTTTTCATGTGTTTTAAGGTTTCTAGGGTTGAGATCTTGCATCATATAAATAATCTTTCCATTTCTTATTCTAGAGAAATAGAATAGGACCTTTATCATATTTTAGCTTTTCCTAGTCTTTAACACATCTAAGGCTAGGGTTTATGCATATTTTTCTCCATTCAAGGATTAATTACCCAACTAGGGGTTTTCCAAGGAAAACCCCCCATTAGAGAAACACTATTAAGTTGTTTTGTAGGAATTTTTTGAGATCCTGAGTTAGGTTACCGTTAGAAATTTATGTGCAAGTATGAAGGTATAGAATTGAGATTTGAAGTTGTAGAAATTTGAAAGTGGACTGATTTTCCATGCATGGTGAATGAGTCCCTCTTGAGGTGCATATTTGAGTCAAATTCACATCTAGGTTCCCAACTGATAGAAAACAACTTCTATGTAGAAAAGTCCTGACCTGGGACTGATTCACCCATGGTGGTGAATGAGTCTCAGTCAACTCAAATTCATCTTTCATCAATTTTCTAGATTCTTTCCTAGTTTTCCCACTTTCCTAGGTACACCCATTCTGAAAAATAGCCATCTATTTAGTTTAATTTGCATTTTTGTTCATTCTTTAAAGATTTTTGAAAACAACACTGTGTTTTCCAAAATAACATAGATCTTAGTTTTGCATACATATTCAGTCATTTCAATTACTCAATTGCAATTAGATCATTTCATTTAGCCTAGAAAACATCATATATAAGATAATTTGAATTAAATCTTAGCATTTTTTTTCCTATCTCTCTCCTTTTAGGTAAAAAACCCTAGAAGAGCTAGAGATGTACATAGAAACCCAAAAATCTATGGTTCATTTTGGTGAACCTAAGTTTTGAACATTACATCATTCTGATTTAAATTTCTATTTACATCTTAGGACTTAATTACTTCATAATTTTGCATTGTTTTGCATCTTAAGGTTTCTTAAACATTGCATTAGTGAAAGCATTATTTAGATCTCATTATTACATTGTATTTCATTCAATCATTTCAACATTCTGCATTTGCATTCTGTCATTGTATTGTATAGACTTGAAAATCTCCAAAAAATGAAAAAAAAATAGAAAAATGTTTAAAACATCATCTCCTGAGACTCATTTGCCACCTAGAGAAAATAAGTCCCTCTACAGTTTTTGCATCAACATTTCCAGATTTTAGTTTTCTACATTGCATTTTTCTATTTTTTGTAATTAGATTTCTATTATATTTCAGTTGTTTATATTTTCTTAGCATAAATTTAACTTCTTTTCATGGCATTCATGGATAGTTTTAGATCTTTGAAATTTTCCTTTTCTATTTTCATTCCTAGTTATTTTAGATCAGATTCATCGATACATAAAGACATAAGGACTGGGACATCAAAGCATCCCTACAAACACATGATTCAAATTTGAAACAAAATCTCATCTAAGCCTCTTAGTAGTGATGATGTTGAAAAGTTAGATGAATTTTTTCAAGACTTCCACTTAGTCACTTCATCCTCTAATGCTTGTAATGAGAAACCTAAACCCCTTAATGATAAAGTTTCCCTCAAACCTTTTTCTTGTGATGAATTTGTTATGTTAGATGAATCCCTCCAAGAATTCATCTCGCATAAGTCATCCACTAAGGTTTGTGGTGACCAACTCATGATACCGAACGTTAACACCTCTAATGCCTCCCTTAAACATCTTAAAATAGTTGATGATAATTTACTCCTCAAACCTTTTAGTTGTGATGATTTGCATATGATAGATGAGTCTCTTTAGGATTTCATCTCACCCAGCTCATCTACTTTGGTTTGTTGTAACACCTCTAACATAAAGGATGTTAATGTAATTCAATGTAAACTTACCCTTTACCAATGTATCGCAGAAATGTAGTAATGATATTGTTGCTCATACATATTACACCTATAACAACTTGCAACCTCCAAAACCAACCCCACCCTCTTTACCCTTACCCAATCCGCCTAGTGCTCCTTGCTATATCCCACAAACAAAGGAGTATGATCTCATTAAACAATTAAAGAATATTCCTTCCATGATTTCCCTTTGGGATTTGCTTCAAAACTCACCAAATTATCATAAAATTCTTCAAACAGCCCTAAAACAAACTAAAATTCCTCCTAGTACCACTCTGAATGATGTGGCAACTCTCCTCCACAAAAAAAATCTTGACATTAATTTCCATCAACATGAGCTTCTTCCTTTGGATTTGTGTAAACAACATGATGCCTTTATGATAATTGCTTGATTCAATCACATAGGTATCAAACACACTCTTATAGATAATGGTTCTACCCTTAATGCATGTAGTGTGAGTCTCCTTGATCAATTAGATGTTGAAAGGTCACAAATAATACTTGATTATGTGTCCATTTGAGGATGTGACACTACAACAAAGAAACCACTTGGAATAATTACTTTTCATATTACTATTGGGGTGGTTACTTTGCAAACTCCTATCTATGTCATGCCTTATGATCTTTCATATAATCTTCTCTTAGGCTAACCATGGATTCATGAGATGAATGCAATTCCTTCGACCCTGCATCGTGTCATGAAATATGTCCATAACAATCATATATATCAAGTTGAAATCGACCTTGAGCCTGAAAGTTGCTTACACCTTGGAAAAGGGGTTACAAGTCCTTTAAAAACATTAATTCCAACATCCAACACATACCCTTTTCAAATTGAGAAAAACAATAAGGAATCCTTATCTAAATTATTTGGTGATGATTGGGGATCCTTAGAATTCACACCCTTGTTTATGGGAAAATATATACTCATGCAAAAGAAAGGTGAGAAACAAGATCAACCAATAATCATGGCCACTCAAAATTCTAAACAATCTTCTCAAACATCTATCTCCTCTAATTTGGATGACAATGCAACACAATTTTTTTTGATGAGATAGATTATCAATCCTAGCCTACTCTGCACAAAATGGAAAGAATTTATGGAAAAGGCTATAAATTTGTAAAAAAATTATGCTATACTAGAAAAGGGTGTGGAAAACATGAGCAAGGTATTTGTGTCCCTATTGAGCCTAATATGCAAGAAACAAAAACCAGATTGGGATATTCTTTTTCTAAAATGACCAAAGCTACTCAATGACCATCTTTGAACATTAATGTTATAACATGTCAACCACAACATAAACTCACAGTCAAACATCCTGATTTGCTCGATATAACCTTACCACCTTCATACATGCATGCCAATAGCGATGAGGCTTTGAGATGAATGTTAGGTGTTTAAGGTAATACATCCACGCTTTCTTACATGAAAAAAATTCCTCATTCCATGAACAATACTGAGCAAGAAGCAAGTGATATCATTAAAGAGCTCTTTAAATCTGAAAGTCCTAAATCCAATGCACTCCCTTTAGGAGATACAATTGATGTGCCAATGGAAATTAATGATAAAGATAAAGTTATTAAGATTGGGAAGTGCCTTGATGATGAAGAACAAGAAGACACAACTTTATTTCATGATTTTCTTGAAATTTTTGCTTGGAAATACTCTGATATGTCGGGAATTGACCCAAAAAATGTGATGTATAACATTGTCTTTGCTGAAAATGATAAACCCATTCATCAAAATATCCAAAAAATGCATCCTAACATAGCCTTGTGTGTTAAAGAGGAGCTTGAAAAACTCCTTGATGTAGGATTTATTAGACCTATTGATTATTCTCCTTAGATCTCAAACATTGTTTTAGTTGCCAAACCCAATAATCATATTAGGATATGCACAAATTTTTGAGACTTCAATAAAGCCTCTTTAAAATATGTTTTTTTGCTTCCTAATATAGACATGATCATGGATTCAACTACTAGACATGCTTTCTTGTCATTCATGGATGGATTTTCTAGTTATAATCAAATCCTTATTAATCCGCAAGATCAATAGAAAACTACCTTTACAACTATTTGGGGAACATTTTGTTGGGTTGTGATGCTCTCCAGTCTAAAGAATGTTGGTGCAACTTATTAATGTGCTATGACATTAGTATTTCATGATTACATTCACAAAATTTTGGAAGATTATGTCGATGATATCCTAGCTAAATCATTAAAAAAAAAAAGATAATGTAAATGTCCTTCACAAAATATTTGACCAAATACACAAATACAACATGTGATTGAATCCAAAAAAGTGTGTCTTTGGTGTAGATAGTGGAAAAAATTTGGCGTTTGTAAAATCTCATAGAGGCATTGAGGTGGACACAAAGAAAATAAATGCAATCATTAACATGCCACCTCCAAGGAATATTTCTTAGTTGCACATGTTACAAGGTTGAATTCAAGCTATCCATCATTTCGTTGCATCTTTAGATGATAGCACATTACCTTTCACACATCTCCTAAAAAAGGGTGTCCCTTTTGATTGGGATGCTCGGATTGTAAACAACCTTTTGAGAGTCTAAAGGAATACCTAGCCACTCCACCTGTTTTACAACCTATTGTGCCACATAGACCATTCATCTTGTACAACACCGCATCGAACCATGCTCTTGCAACATTGTTCGCTCAACACAATGATCATGGTAAAGAAAACCATGTTTATTATATTAGCTGAACCTTAATTGATTATGAAACATGATATTCACT
Organism: Sequoia sempervirens; assembly: GCA_007258455.2. Taxonomy (NCBI): domain Eukaryota; kingdom Viridiplantae; phylum Streptophyta; class Pinopsida; order Cupressales; family Cupressaceae; genus Sequoia; species Sequoia sempervirens. The sequence goes on from VDFB02281492.1 coordinate 243,856,632, forward strand.
AATAGAAAATTAATGTTTGGCTCTTGTATTTGCTACTAGTAAGTTGTGACATTATTTACTAAAATTTGAAATACAAGTTTTCACAAAATTTGATCCTCTTAAATATATCTTCAAAAAAATAGATCTCTCCACACACTTAGCTAAGTGGGTGACGTTGTTAACTGAGTTTGACCTTAAATTTTTTTCACAAAAAGAAATCAAAGGCCAAGCCTTAACTGATTACTTAGTTGGAAGTCCTCCTTTTTCTTTACCCACTTAGGATTCTTTCCCTAATGATCATGTCTTAACCATTGACATTAGAACAAGGGAGCTATTTTTTTATGGATCTAAGTGTAGAACATGTTTTGGTGATAGATTGGTACTAATTCCACTCAATAGCAAACCTGTTTCCTTATCCCATCAATTAAATTTCCTATACACAAATAGTACAGTTGTGTATGAGGCATTGGTCATAGGTTTGTAAGCTACTTTATCACTACACACTAAACATATCAAGATCTTTGGCGATTCACAATTGGTCATCAAAAAAATCAATGGTATATATCAAACTAAACATGAAAAATTATCAAAATATAAGGATCTTATAATGAGACTATTAGAAACATGACTCATTCACCATTGATAACATCCCACACAAAGATAATTAAAATGCAGATGCAATGGCGAGTGTAGCTTCTCTTATATCTCCACATGATCCTTCCACATACTTCACCTTTGTTATCCATCCCATCATGAAGCCTTTGATCAATAATCTAGGGTATGTGCAGGATCATCATGGAAAAAATAGGTCCTTAAGTGGCAAAAAATTTAGAAAAAACAATGTTAGGAAACTTGACGTAAAAATTTGAATAAGTTATCTATATTATTTCAAAAATATGTAAGAATAGAATATATAGAAAATTGAATGTCGTTTCTAAACTACTAGGTTTAAAAATAAATAAAATCTATTTGGTGAAAATTTGAAATTTCAATGCACTAGTACTTAAATTTCAGGGAAAAAATAAGTAGGTGTTTGTCTGACCACCCTAACCATAATAAAATGATATTTTTTTTTACAAGAATTTACATATAAGTAGAGGACTCATGTCTAGATGTGATGCATATTTTTGTAATTTTTTTCCAAGTAGATAATTAATTATGAATTTTTTATTACAAATTTTAAAAAATATGAAAACTCGTATGTTTGACCACCTTAACTTTGTCAAAAATTCATGAAATTTAATTTTTCTTTTTTCAATCCTATAGTATGTAAAGTATAGAATGTGATGCATGTTTTGGATTCAAAAAATGTGATATTGTTTGAAAGTTATAGATTTGTTTCAATCAGCCTATTGATTAGGACTTTAGTCATAATTCTAATAGAAAATGAATAATAATTATTTATTAAATTAAAATTAAAGAATAATTTATATTGGTGGAAAGCTGAGAATCTCCTCTAAAAACCCTTTTTGTTTCATCAATTTTGGGTAAAAAAAAAGTCATCTGCCACATACCCTACAAATACTCATAATATTGCAACTTTTTGGCCCATCATGATCCTGCACATACTCTCCATTAGAAGACATTTTTAAGATAATTCACGATGCCTTGTGTGAATGGTATGATACTATATACAACTACTTCAAAGACAATGTCAAATATTGAACCTACCACAATGAATATTGGAAAACGCTTATGTAAATTCATGGCTAAATATGGAATCCTTACAAATGCATTGTATAGAAGATCTTTTAATGGTCTCCTACTATGATGTCTTAAATATTCTAAAATCCCTTTAGTGCTCGAACAAGCTCATGCTGGTGCCTCTGGAGTTCATTTTTGAGGTTATTCATTAGTGAAAAAACTTATTCGTATGGGTTATTATTGGAGACATATGGAGAAGGATTTCTTCACCTACGTTAAACAATGTCACAAATTTCAAGAACATAGAAATTTGATCCATGCTCCTACTGTTGAGCTTCGTGCCAATGTTCCCATTTGGCCATTTTCAGTATGGGGGTTGGATCTTATTGGAAAAATTTCACAGCCTTCTTTTATTGGACATATGTTTATAATAACCATAATAGACTATTTCACAAAATGGGTGGAAGCGATTCCCCTCTGTTCTACAACTGCTGAAGTGATTTGTCATTTCATCTTGGACCACATAATTGATCTCTTTAGAATCCCTTCCACAATCATTTTAGACAATGGAACTCCATTTAGGAATAACAAAGTTCAAATTTTTCTTGAAACATTCAACATTGGTTTTCTAGACCATTTTATCCACAATCCAACGAACAAGCTGAAAATACTAATAAGCTTCTCAAACAAATCCTCAAGAAAATTGTCACCAAGCATCATAAAGACTAGTATAAGCAACTATCTTATGTGCTTTGGGCTTATAGAACTAATGTTCGATCATCCACAGGAAATACCCCTTATAACCTTGTTTATGGCACTAATGCAATTATGCTCTTGGAGTTAGAAATTCCTACTTTGTGAGTTGCTCTCCAAGATCTTATTGACAATGACACTTATAAAGATCAACGATTACATCAACTCGAGATGCTCGATGAACAACACATTAACACTCTCGAACATCTCCAAGATCACATCAAACAATTTCAACGAAAGCACAACATTCATGTCATCCCTAGGTCCTTTTTTAAGGGATATTTTGTTTTTATTGAAAATAAACACAATGCTAGTGTTGATAATGAAGATAAAGATAAGTTTAGCCCTAACTGGTTGGAACCTTACATAGTTGATACCAATTATGGGTCTGGTGCTTATCTCTTAATGCAGCTTGATGGAACATCCCTTAAGGACCCCATTAATGCCACACATTTGCATTGGTATCATCTCTAATCCCTTTAAATAGTATGATTGATTCAATAGTTTTGTTTAAAGTTATTTGATGTTATTCTAAATAACTTTCACATTACTTCATTCTTGACGACTAATTTTGTGTTTTTCTTGAACACTAAGGTTAATTATTTAAGTTAATTTTATAATTTCTTTAGGCTTCATACTATTCACATTTATGTTGTGTTAAGTTAGATCCTTATTAGTGTATTTAATTTAACATATTATTCTCTCATTATCAATGTTGTATCTACATTAAAACTAAAATATGTTTTACACTAGATAAAATTAATCTTGTTAAATCATGTAGCCATTAATTAAATACTTTTACCATAAGTCATTTAATTAATCACATAGCATTTAACATCCACATAAAGGGACACATCATTATAACATCAAATCTGCATGTCTATATATAAATCAAAGTTTTATATACATCATAATATCTAATGCAACGTCATAGTGATCTATGAGAGCTAGACCCCTCAAGATCTGGCACTCATGATCTAGTCCTTGTTTGTCATGAGATGGTCTTGTGTGACTATGATCATGAACTACTAATTCTAAGTGCATACTCCAGACCCTGTACTTGACCAACAGCTACAAGCCACTCCTTTTCCATTTGATCCCTCTCCACTCATGTTTGTGGAAGCTTTGCATGTAGTCTCTCTACCTTTGTTGAGGTCTATGTTGACTGTAGTGCGCTCTCAACTCAACAGAGTCACCTCCTCACACTCTCGTACGCTGCCCATAACCTCGCAAAAGGTTTAAGTGACTTTGGCTCCTCCTCCATGATTGGTGGGGGCATGCAGTCAAGATCCATCTCCTCCTCATCAATGTATGGAGGCACTATCTCTGTGGAAGCCTAATGATAGAACTCCTACCAATCTCTCATTACTCCTGCAAGATAAACAATGTACACAATTAGTAACACACCATCATGATATATATATATAAAGAATAAATCATGAAAGGATATGTGTAAAATCAAATATTATCACCTATGTCTTCAGATGCATGAGGAATGTTAATCTCATCCTTTTGGGGGGCATCGAGGATGTGCTAGACTCTCTTTGACTCTGAGTGTTGATTTTTGTTGTAGCTACTACCCATGATCTGGTTCTATAAGTATGTGAGGACTGCCCATGCTCGTATTGATCCTCAATAGCTACCTCATCACCCTCACTCAAGGGTGGATCCTCCTTGTAATAATCATCCTCCTCATAATCCTCCTCGTCATCCTCTCCTCCATCCTGGTCCTCAAAATTAGGATCGACCTCAAAATGATACTCATCATCAATAACATCTATAAAAATATTTGTTGGCCTATACCTTACCTCCTCTGCTCTCTCTTCTAGCTCATCACCCTCATCTGGTGTTGGTATCGCATCACTTATAGGGAAATACATGGGGAAAAAAGGAGCTAGTCATGCATATGAACTACACTCCTCGTGATCGTCTGTGGTGTCGACATCATTAGTGCCAAATGTTGGTGGCTGGTTGTGATCTAAATCATCAGAATCACTCTCACGAACATGATTTATAGTTAGTCGAACAGTATCATCTAGCCTCTGGGAACTCTACACTAATCATCTAATCAAGGGGCACACCCTCAATGGTGTTTGCACCTATCCAAATTGTCACATGACTCACTTGTAATAGAAAGGTCATACAACATAGTCATGCCTCCTAGCTAGATACCTATCCATTTGCATCATCCATAACTGTCCAGTGGGATCTAGCCATTGTAAAGTGAGTAGATAAGGTATCCATAGGATCTCATCCTCCTCCATCTGGTCAAATCTCACCCTCCAAAAGGGTAAATCCTTGTACAGCCACATGCATTGCAAAGGATAGTCAAATGCTCATGGATATCCTATAGGTATAGCACAAGGAGATATGACGGGTTTGATACATGTGATATTCTCAAGGAACCACACCTATAGAAGCATACAATGGACCATATTGTTGATCTCTCAAAATAAAAACCAACCAAAATCATAATACAAGTGTGCTAAAATGTAGTGGGCCCAAGCATAGACTGTCCTCTACTTGTACATCCCTCATATCAGGTGTAGCAGTACCCCATCCAAGTGTGGCGTTAATCCATCTAGACTGAGAACTAGTGCCACTATATGCATCATAATCTGTTTGACCACATGATAGTGCAGATATAGTAGTATAGGAAGCTCAATCTATGCTCTTACCCTCTCATCATGTACAGGTCCACCTAAACAATACCACATATCTCTCTTCTTCTCTCAGAATGACTGATCCCCCCAGAAATATACCCGCTCTCCCCGAATGGGAACTCAGAGAATGTGGTGTATGTCCTTGAGAGTGATTCATTTCCCCAGTGGGAAGATGAAAGGTACAAGTATTAGCATCCCAACGCTCACAGAAAGCCATTAGCATGGTGTCATGGTATCTCATTGGTGGCATCAAATATTCCCAATAGATACCCATTGATTCTAAATGCTCTACATATGCCGCTGATAGCATTGGTGCATGATCTCTTAGAAATGTAAGTTTTCTTCCCCCTAGCTATTGTCACGACTAGGCAGGAACCTATAAAAATCAATACAAAATGCTCTAAACTTCATCTAAATTCTTCAATTTTCACATATTTCATTATGCAAGTGTGCTAAAGTCAATCTAGTGTGCTTTTCTAATGGCCCTAGACACTTTAGAACCCTTTTTGGACATTTTACAAAGAAATGGGACACTTTGCAAAGAAATGGGACACTTCACAAAGAAACAGGACACTTTGCAAACAAAAGGGACACTTTGCAAAAAAAGGGACACTTTGCGAAAAAAGGGGACACTTTGCAAACTTTTTTCCAAGAACCCTATATTAACCTATCCATGCATTAAAATCATTAAATTATTACAAAATCACAAGATAAAAGTCATAGAATCGACTTACCTCATGATATAGCTTGTTGTGTGCCATTTTCTCATGAAGATCATCCAACGGCAAAGGTGTGTAATCCCATCTACTCGACATGTTCTCCTCTCACTCGTCACTCCCAAGCTATACGAAGATAAAATGAATAGTAAGTAACAAGTTACTTTCATCTACTTCTTTTAATCACTTTTCATTTCCTTTTACTCTTATGTATTAACATAAGGTTATTATCTTTTCAAGAACTCATCACGTAGATATTCTTTAAATCAACATAACGAGAGCTAGGGTAATCCATTTTCAATGCCATTTGATGCATTAGAATCATGATTCCTTACTTGACATCATCATCAGTGTATCATTAGTGGCATGGTAATTGGAAATGACCTATGATACAATGTTTCTTGTTTGATGTGGCTAGATTGCTACCTTGATTCCATCTCTATAAAACAAGCAGAATCAAGTGGGCGCATACATCTACCCTAAAATTGAATTCCTAGGAGTTAGATAAAAGGATTTTTGGGAAATTAACAAATGTGTGTTGAAGGATGTGGTTCCTAATGATGTGGTTGTGCAGATAACTACACATAGGGCTTCGTTCTCCCATCTTTTGAATGAGTATCCTTTTATGTAATAAGGTGCATTGTTTAGAGTCATTTAGCTTACATATGCACATAGAGTCATATGGGTGCTAAAGTGGGGGCTAAATGTGTCATAGAAAATTGGACCCTCTTGAGAAAAGAGATAATTTCATGCATAATTAGACCCACTTTTGAGTCTCTTCACATCATTTACCCTTCAAAACCACATTTATAGGCCCCTTAGACCCATTAATTTTGATCTAGAGGCCTGTTTTACCTGAGAAATCACATAAAACCAGAAAAACAACATTTAATTATCTCATACCCCAAAAAGCCACCTTCAAACATTATAGTGGGACCCATTTTCCACCTTGGGTGAATGAGTCCCCTCTGCTAGGACCCATTTACCAAGGGTGGCAAATGAGTACCCTTTGAGGGAAAATTCAAATTAAATCATGAATTTTATTAATTTAACATTAATTTCTAGTGAATGTTGGCCTCTTAGTTCTAAATAATAGGAAATTAAGGTGTTGTTGCTTATAAATACTCATTTCAAGTCATTTCACACATCTTTTCTTATCTTTTTGTCATTTCTCATGAGCAATTTTTAAATTCAAGTCTTATACAACAAGTCTCATTAGCAAAAGTTGAAGTTTTAGGGAAGAAAACTAGGGTTTTGCAAGTCTTGAAGCTTAATTCTCTTGTCAAGATCCAACATTGCAAAGGATTGATGATGGATGCCTATGGTGAATCATGAAGAAATCTAGGGTGAAGAGGTGTAACTAGCCACCAAATCACACCTAAGTACTTGGTTTCATATTGATTCCATCTTCCATTTTCACTCTATCTTCTTATTAAGGTTTGGATTTTGTTCTTTTATCATTTGCATGTCATTTCATTCTTATTTTTCACCCGTTTTAAGGTTTCTAGGGTTAATATCCTTCATCATATAAATCATCTTTGAATTTCTTATTCTAGAACAATAGAATAGGACCTTTATCATAATTCATATTTTCCTAGTCTTTAACACATCTAAGGCTAAGTTTTATGGAGATTTTTCTCCATTCAAGGTTTAATTACCCAACTAGGGGTTTGACCAAGGAAAACCCCCCATTATAAAAAACACTTTTAAGTTGTTTTGCAGGATTTTTTTGAGATCTTGAGTCAGGCTTCTATCAAAAATTGTTGTGCAGGTATCAAGGTATAGAACAAAGCTTTGAATTTGCAAAAATTTGAAAGTGGACTGATTTTCCATGCGTGGTGAATGAGTTCCTCCTAAGGTACAAATTTGAGTTAGATGTAGATCCAAGTTCCTAACTGACAGAAAATAACTTACGTGTAGAAAATTTCTTACTCGGGACTGATTCGCCCAGGGTAGCGAATGAGTCCCAATCAACTCAAATTCAAGTTTCATCAATTTTTTGGATTTTTTCCTAGTTTTTTTCCAGTTTACCAAGTGCACCTATTTTAAAAAATATTCTTGTTTTAGTTTATTTTTCATTTTTGGTCATTCTTTAAAGCTTTTTGCAAACAACAATGTGTTGATGCAGACTCAAACATCTCAAAATGTCTCCAAATTGAACTCCAATCAAGCTAGCAAAATTTTCCCTTGGCCACAATTTTGGCACAATGTGAATGACTAAAGTATCACTCACTCAAATGGAAACAATATAAGCTAATAGTTTCATAGCCTCAGAGTTGCACAATCAAAGAGAGCTTCCAGTCTCAATGATTGAATTAAGTAACTGTAGAAACCATATGCTTCCCAAATCAAATCAATCAAATCAATATTCAACAATTGGATGTTGAGAATCAAGCCCTCGTCCTCTATTTATACTTTTTCACCTTAAGAGGTTGGCCTCTTCTAGAAGTATCCAATAAAACATTATAACATTATATTATAATTGCACTTTATTATAATATTAAAATATAACTCATCAGGTGCAAAATAATAACACAATATGTTACCAACAAAATGTTATCAAACAGTATGTTATCCAACATCCAACAAATCATAAGAAACATTCGATTAACTCCAAAATCAATTAGTAGAATCTAAAAACTAACTAGGTAACTACTTGAAGAAGACCCCCTAACCATGCTCCTCAACCTATGAGGGTTGAGATAAGGCTAAATCCTATGAATAGTGACACTCATGAAAAATAGGGACATTACATAATTCTTGAGGGATGAATATAGTTAACATGGACATTACCTTTCACCAACATGAGTTACCCCCTTGGAGATGAGAAAGAAACATGATGCCTCCATGATAATACCTAGATTCAATAGAATGGGAATAAAAAAATTCCTTGTTGATAATGGCTAAACCCTTAATGTGTGCAGTGTGAATCTTCTAGATTGACTTGGAATGGATAAATAAAAAATTGAACCTAATTCCTTCTCAACTAGAGGATTTGACATTGTAGGAAAGAAATTGCTTGGTGTGATTACTTTACCTATTACAATTGGAAATATTTCCTTACAAACTCCTATTCATGTTATGCCTCATGATCTTTTATATAATCTTATTTAGGGAAGACCTTGGATTCATGAGATGTATGTGGTGCCTTTCACTCTTCATCATATCGTGAAGTACGTCTATAACAATAAACTATACCAAGTTGAAATAGGCCCCAAGCCTGAAAGTTTCTTACAAGTTGAAAAAGGAATCAGAAGTCCTCTAAACACATTAATTCCAACATTGAACATAGAACCTATGAAAGAAGAATAAAAAGAGATGGAAATAGTGTCAAAATTATTGTGTGATGATTGGGGTTCCTTGGAGTTCACGCCTTCATTTATGGAAGAATACATAATCACAAATAAACAAGATGAAAAGAAAAAACAACCAATGGTAATGTCAATGCACAATTTAGAAGAAAACTCACAAGCATCTTCCTCATCTACTTTACAAGATGACACAAGCTATACAACAAACTTTGATGAGATAGATTATCAACAACCACCAAACTCAAAAGAAATGGAAATCCTTTATGGAAAAGGCTATGAGTTCATGAAAAAAATTGGTTATTGTGGAAAAGGATGTGGAACGAAAGAACAAGGAATTCATGTTCTAATACACAAGAAACAAAATGTCTCTTGGGATATTGTGATTTTAAAATCATGTAAACAATGAAAAGAACCTTGCTAAACATCAACATCATCATGTGTAATCCTAAACCAACTCTCACTTTGAAGCATCCATAATTGATTGATACAACTTGTGAAACATCATTAGAGTTTTTCAAAGATGATAAAGCCTTGAAATAGATGCTATGAATTTATGACAAAGCATTTACTTCACCTAAAAAGAAAAGGGTTACACTTGCTATGATTAGTACCAAGCAAACAGATGGAGAAGAGGAAAGTAGTGAGACTAACATGTTTAAGTCTTTTCTATATAAATAAACTCAAAAATATGCCACTTAAATTATTTTTCTCAAATGTCTACTAGACATATAATTACGATTACAAAGATTACAAATACTTAAACATACCTGAACTTTGATAAGCATGCAGAAAAATAGGGATATTGTGATCTTCTGAGAGATATCAACCTTCATAATCATCACAAAAGAAAAATTGCATCAGGATAAATTCAAATAACAACACAAGAAAATCCATTTTGAGAGCCATTGTGTTGTTTCATAGTTCAGACGAAATTCTAAAACAATTTCTTGCAATTTATAGCAAAAATATCAATTGCAATGATAAAGGAGATGATTTGGTCTTTGCACTAAATTTTATAAAAGTTTTTTTCAAAAGATACTCTTCAGTGTGTGACATTTGTAGTTCAAATGCTTTTATAATCAAACACTACAAAATTTGACCGCAAGGAAACAACTCACCTTGACTAATGAATCAAATTCACAATTTTGGATGATTTATTTTGTTGAATCTGATGTGATTGTATTGTTGAATGAATCAAAGAAGGTGATGCAGTTTTGAATATAAAAAATAATAATTTTATTATTTCCCCTAATCCCATTGACCTTTGCAGTAACTTCCAAAATTGTAGAGAAGCATCTTTGTCAGGTAGGAATTTTTCAAATATAAAGATTTTCCTATGCTATAAGTAGTCGATGATAGTATGTTAAATGAGTTTGAAAATATATAATTTAATTGTTATTACAAATGCAAGTATGACCTATTCAAATTCATAAGACAAGTAATTATTTATCATTTTAGTTTTTGCACTAGTTTGACAATGGAATTTGGTGTATTTATATTGTTAGACAAAAAAAATGCAATATGGAATTTAATTTGAAAACTTTGATTACACTTCCAAAGGTGCATTACGGGTGAGCTCACATAACAAGTGTGTGATGATGTGTAGAGTATGTGTGCAATTTAGGTTTCTCAATAGGTGATTGCATGTGTCTCCAGCAAATGAAGTGAGACAAAATGCTAAAAGTCATTAAGTGGTTTTATTAATTTATTCACTTAAGCTAAACTTAGGAGTTTTTTTTATTGTTCAATTGAACTATTTATAGGTTAGGTTGTCTCATTACATGAGATGAGGACACGTGTCACAATCTAATCAACTCCTCATCTAGGATCTATTTTTTTCTTCTATAAGAATTCATTATTGTACTTTATATTCTATTACAATTTACGTGTACCCACATTCATTATTCAATTTAGTAGGTATAGTTAATCTACTTATATTGATCAAATCATTTCTCTTGGTTGCATAGAAAATTAGTTTCTTTGATCTCTTGTTTGTTATAGGAAATTTAGTTCCATGTGATTTTTTGGAATTGTGGGACTCACTATCAATTGCAACATGGTGTTAGAGCACCAAATCATTGAATTCCTATCCAAATTATAAGAGATCTAAAAAAAATTGGCCAATTTATTTTGCTTGGTATAATTTTGAGCAAAAAATTGATTTTTGGGTTTTGTTCATAATAAAAAAGACCATCTAGGAGTCTATTATATTTTGTCGATAGTGAGAAAATATTGCAAAATTTGTTGTCAAAATAGCATGCATCACCATTTTCCCTACAGGTGAAGTTTATTTTTTTACCAAATCACATTTTTTTCTTTTTGGATTTAAATTTTTTCTAGGGTTTGTTGGCAGAATCAAAATATTTTGTGGGTATCTATTGATTTTTTCATACAATGAGTAAACCTTTTGCAAATAAAATTAGAACGGTCATGTTTACTATCTATCGACTAGCTAAATCCACTCTATTTTTCAAAAAATCATAACTTGGGCATATAGTATCAAAATTGAGAAAATGAAATATTATTAGAAAGAAAGTTCTACATATATTCTAGTGGCATGATTCTCATGATTAAATTTTGCTACTAGTTCATTTTATTCTAAATCAAATTCATATCATCATTTTTTGTTGTTGAGGTCATAATTTTTTTGGCCATATCATTGATTTTCATGTTTTTTATGACATTCGAAAGTTAGTTTACAGCTCTTCATATTTTTGTATGCAACTTTTGAGGAATTTGACCCAAATACATTTTATTCACTTTTTTGTGATTTCACATTTATGTCAATTACTTAGATGTCTTTACACCTGAAAAGGATCTATTTGTGTGAGATTAATTCATTTTATCTACTATACATGTATTGAGGTTATTATTCTGATTATTTTATTTGGTGAAGCCTCATGGGTTTATTTACGTGTACTTTTGAGGTTATCTTAGAAAAGGATAACTACCATTCTTCATGAAATGAAATCCTAACACATCTTAGGTGGCTTTATCTTTTACCTTAACTTTATGGATTCATACCTAGACTAGACACACCAAGGAGATTTCCAACATAAGAAATTAGTAGTGATCATGTTGTAGGAGTGATTTCTTCTAGTGTTGTTCTTGACATTATGTATGGCATATCAAACATTGAATGTGACCATACACTTTTTACTTGACTTTGGGATATCTATGGGAAGTCTTATATGTCTCCATGCCCATAGGATCCTATCTCAGATTGTCTCATTCCTCTTGTAGATACAAATTGCCTACATTTTGATGACAATACTCTAGAGGATCTTAAGAATATCACAAGTTTTGTGTGTTTCGATGGTTGAAAGACTTGTCTTCATGTTCACACTCTTCAAATAAAGATTACATCAACATATTTTGTTGTTTTCAATCATCTTACCATTTCCACATCCTTGACCCCTATTGGTTTAGTGTAGTAGGGTATCCATCATATTTTAGGCATAACTACATGGATTTGTATCTTGTAGACATATCATCCTTGTTTGCAGAGTCTCAAATTGTAGATTTAGAGAATTACTTTGAGGAAATTCATTTCCTCTTCCTTGACAACCACATCATCTATGTTGGCCCATCTTCTTCATCATATTTGGAGCTTGTTCTACATCAATCTTCATAGATTTTTGAATTGACATCATCTATTTTCAACATGTTGAAACTTGAGGACTTTTTAGACACACACATCATTTGTATATAGATTCCTAATTATTCTAGTTTTTTAGAATGGCTTCTCTAATCACTAGTATTTTTTTCTTCCTATAGGGAGAAATGGTTTTTGCAGGTAGTGGATCATTTTTTGTCTTCAAGCATTCATCATTGGCACATGAGTTATTTCTTTATTGAGGACTTCATATCCTTTTATTATCTCTCATAATAGGAGGACATCTATTTTTCCTTTGTGATAAAAGCAATTCTTAGTGGAGTACTTTGAGACCTCCTTGTATCTTTCTTTCAATACTGTAATTTTTTTATTTTCTCTATTTTGGAGAGGAGTTTTTTCCCATGTGGCGGTATGTGCAGGATCATGATGGGCCAAAAAGTGGCAATATGATGGGTATGTGGCTAATGATTATTTTTTCACCCAAAATTGATGAAACGAAAAGGATTTTTAAAGAAGATTCTTAGCTTTCCACCAATATAAATTATGCTTTACTTTGAATTTCATAAGTAATTATTATTCATTTTCTATTCAAATTATGACTAAAGTCCTGATTGATAGGTTAATTAGAAAACATCTATAGCTTTCAAATGATATCACATTTTTTGAATCTAAAACATGTATCACATTCTATGCTTCACATACTATAGGATTAAAAAAATAAAAAAAATAATTTCATGAAGTTTTGACCAAGTTAAGGTGGTAAGACATATGAGTTTTTATATTTTTTAAAAACTTGTAATAAAAAATTCACGATTAATTATATACTTGAAAAAAAATTACAAAAAAATATGCATCACATTGAGACATGAGTCTTCTACTTATATCTAAAATATTATAAGAATATATTATCATTTTATTTTGCTTAGGGTGGTCAAACAAATACCTACTTATTTTTTCCCTGAAATTTAAGTACCACTGCATTGAAATTTCAAATTTTTACAAAATAATTTAAAAAAAAAACCTAGTAGTTTAGAAACTACACTCAATTTTCTATAGATTCTATTCTTACATATTTTTTAAATAATATAGATAACTTATTCAATTTTTTATGTCAAGTTGCCTAACTCTGATTTTTCTAAATTTTTTGCCACTTAAGGGCCTTTTTTTCCATGATGATCCTACACATACTTGTGGATTTCTCCTTTACTCTAGTTATGAGATGTTTAATTTCTTTATATATGGGCACCTCATTTGTTCTTATATCCATTATCCATCAATGTATCCATCATTACATTCTTTATCAAGGTTTTCAACTTCTCCTTAAGTTGATCTTAAAGGGATTGTTAGATTAATTAGAAAATCTCTTGATAATTAATTAATCATTAATTAATTTTTAAGTTTATTAATAATTTATTCACTTAAACTAAACTTAAGAGTGTTTAATTATTATTAGATTGGGATATTTATAGGTTAAGTTGTCTCATTGCATGAGATTAGGACACTTGTTACAATCTAGTCAAATCCTCATGTAGAGTTTGTTTTTTTCTTTTATAGGAATTCCTTATTGTAATTTGTATTATATCACTATTCGCATGTATTCACATTCATTATTCAATAGAGAACAAATATTAGATTCATGTGTGGATCAAATAGATTCTCTTTTGGTTGCATAGAAAATTGGTTTCTTTGATCTTTCATTTCATGATAGGTGTTTTAGTTGTAGGTGATGTTTGGGAGCTATGGGGTTCATTATCAACTTCAATAATACAACTTCCTAGAAAATAGAATTTACTCTAATTCTCCTGATATTGAAAGCAATATTTTTTTATCACAATTTGTTTTTTCATCCCTCTTAGCACATTGTTAGGGTCTCTTTGGGATAAAAGTGCTCAAATTAAAAGTTGTCAGCCAAATTGAGCTCTAAACCCTAATTCATTATTGAGTCATAGAATGAGCTAATCATATGAAATGAAAGCCAATATTGAATTTTCATTTTTGACATGTTGGATTAGTTAAAAAAAATTATAGAATAATTGAAAATATTATAATCACTATACCTCACCAAAAAAACCATATGTAAAAAGAGGTTAATAAGCATTCATATTTAATTTTTTATTCTCTTAATAAAATAATTTATTGTGTAAACATCATTTTTTATTATTATTTAAAAATATAATTTTGATCTAGGATAAGGCATATAGGAAAAAATACTTCAATTGTTTTCCTTCTCATCCTTTCTTTATCATTCTTTTTTAATCTTCACTATTCTATTATTTAAACCAATATTAATTATCTCCATTATTCTTTCTTCATGAGTATTTCAAAATAGTTTTGATCTAAGAATTTAATAAGACATAAAATCATTAATCTTTCAATCACTTTACTTGTTCTTTATTTATTTTTAATCTTTTTAAAATATAAGTAATTTTCTTAGCAATTTAATTTTAAATAATTGTTTTATTGATTTATTGTGAGAGAGACAAAATCTGCCACTATGAATTGAAAAATGTCCAATGGAAAATAGTCACTATTCACCACAAGAAAAAGTCATAATAGTATTTAAAAATGAGTATAAAACTTGCAAAAGATATTTAAATATGTGTAAAAATTTTATGATAATTTAATCTTTCTTCAAATTTTAATTATCTTTTATGTTGTCTTCAAATTTTCATAGTAATAGTTAACAATAAAATTTAATATCAAATATTAAATATATTTATCAAGTCAATGAAAATATGGTTGATTATTTGATGGAAGGTAAACCTTTATTTTGTATAAATTTCATTTCTTTCTTGAAGATACTTTAGTATGTCAAATATAATATTAAATGGCTTAACAAATGTTATTTTTGAAATACCTTTTACAAAAATGCCTAGGTTGAAAAAAGGTTTCATAATATTTCCTTCCAACTAACAAAATTTTATATGACTATAGTGATGCTTATTGAGGAAGCTTTGTGCTCTATAGAAATCAATGAATTCAAACTATATGAAGAATTTTTCTTTAAAAAAATGAAAAAATATTGAAGGGGATAAGAATACTATCGTTTTCATAATTCAATCAAAGAATGGAGAAATGGTAATGCTATTTTATTTATCAAATTTTCTAAAGGTATCCATCCTTCTTCTTAACATATTTCTAGAGAAGTTATCTTGTTTCTTTTCCTTGATTGAGGAAATTGGCCTTGGACCTAATGTTGGTTACTTTTTGAGAGCCAAATTGATCTCTAGAAAATACCTATGAATTTTTCCATTTTCCAATTATTAGCACTTCTAAAGGGATTGTCCAACGAACAAATAGAGGTTGCAAGACTTCTATTCCTACTCTTTGGCCTCTATGAAACCTAAGAGGGTGATCCCACAATTTATACCTAAACACTTTGCACAATATGAATCAAATACATTGTCAACAACAGATAACTCTCATAAAACCATTCAACAATATGCATCAAATAAGTTGGAAGCTTATGTATTCATGTCATATATATCGAGCATGAGAGAGTGGAACCTTAACACCAAATAACAACAATAGTATCCCTTTGAAATTTTATGATTTAAAGATTGAGTAGCTAATGAATCAACACTTAAAGTGAAACACAAATACTCTGCATGAACCAGTGTCTTTATCCCAAGCATGGAGTCAATACCATTCAATGTGACCTAATAACAATTCAAATGATAGCACCCATAACCTTAAGAAATATTGTATGACAACATTTATTTGTGACATTCATGATTATTACTACTTAAAAATATCCTAGCACCCAATTCTTGTAAGTCATTAAAATCATACAAACACTTACATTAATTCATTGAACCAATAAACAAGCATGAAACTAAACATCCATCAGGCAATGATAGAGACAAATGAAAGAAATCCTAGATTACTTTCACTCATAACTCACAATACACATACAAGGAGAGACAATAGCCATGAAACTAATATTACTATGTATTATAAATGTTATATCATTGTGATATTTACATGCATAAGTATGAACTCCAAAAAAAACTTAAAACAAGACTCTAAAACTTGCTTCATATTATCTTGACAACTTAATAGTATTAACTCAAAAAAATTCAACTCTCATGCTTTCGGCCCTGAATTCTTATAATACTCCTCCACTGTTGGCCATTGTGATGATAGGTTGATTTTGTCGTCATTGTGTTATTGGTTTACTGAGTGAACTCAATATTTTTAAATGATCTAGTTCAATTGAATTAAAATTTATTGCAAGGAAATCTAAAAAAAATTGGAATATAAAAATAATAATTAAATATAGATTATGCTCATAAAAAAATATTATGTGGATATCGATGATTAATTATCAAACTAAATAGGATGATTAAATGTTTTAATGATTAAAACTAATTAAACAAAGGGATAAGATTTTTACTGCATGGTTAAAAGCAACTAAAGCAATTCAAAGAAGGAAAGGTGTTTCGTGCACAACTTTGATCTAATTGTCGAAAAAGAAGTTGAAGCTGATTGAAGTCTTCATGAGATTTTTGGATGGGATTAGAATAATTCTATCTTTTATGCTTTATTTTGGAAAAAGAATGACAAGAATCTTCAGTTTCAATTTTTTTTTAAAATAGAATTAGGTAGTTTCGAACTAATTATAGAATAGACGTACTGTTTGGAGAGTACGTAATAAGATTTTCATGGAAAAGGATCTTGGGCTACAAAAAAAAGGAAAGAAATAATTTTTTTCTCGGGGGCTCACTAAATTTAGTTGGTGGTTATACTAATTTGGAAGGGGGATTCGAACCGGCTGCTCCGCATAAAGCTCTAAATCTTCATCACCGAGGAAAGGGGCAGAATGCTCGCATAGAAAGCAAGGAAGTTTCATTTCTTTTATTCGGGGGGGTGACTGTGGCTGAATGTTGGCTTTAATTCATCCCATGATTCAGATAAAGTGATTGTGTATAGCAGTTTGAAAGGGAGATCAGTAATTGAAGTATGTTGGAATATTGTTTATTTGGCTACGTAGATGAGGTAGACGAGGTAAGTAAAATATTAATGATAGAATTCTCTACGCACTCTATCCTCCAGCTTCTCTCGAAGCTTCTGCCTTCCAGATTGTTCCAGCATCGAACTCCAGTTTACTATCTTCAATTCTCCAGAAATTTCTAAAGAGATCTATAAATACATGATTCTCGTCCAGTCTGTAAACAAGGAAAGTGTGTAAGAATATAACAGCAAACTGCTGTGTAAAGTGTTTAAGTGTCAGTAATATAATTCCTAAGTGTATCTGATCTGTTCTTTAATGTGTAAATTTGTTTTATTTGGCTACGTAGATGAGGTAGATGGGGTAGGTAAAATATTAATGATAGAATTCTCTACGCACTCTATCCTCCAGCGTCTCTCGAAACTTCTGCCTTCCAGATTGTTCCAGCATCGAACTCCAGTTTACTATCTTCAATTCTCCAGAAATTTCTAAAGAGATCTATAAATACATGATTCTCGTCCAATCTGTAAACAAGGAAAGTGTGTAAGAATATAACAGCAAACTGCTGTGTAAAGTGTTAAGTGTCAGTAATATAATTCCTAAGCGTATCTGATCTGTTCTTTAATGTATAACTTTGTTCTATTTTTTCAATATGGTATCAGAGCCCTTCAAATCTTGGGCTGTGGGTGTCATGTGTCAGCTATGAAAGCTGTGAATCGATGGTGAATCTGTGTGAAGAAATTTAAGTCAAAGTTAAGAGATGTGGAGAAGGACAAGGAAATGTGTAGAGGAAAAAGCTGCAAAAGTCTGAGGAGGAAGCCATGATCGAAGCAATCAAGAGGTCCATCTCAGTGTTCAAGAAAGAGTTAGTTGCTACCAAATAAATCGAAGGCAAAGGATCTTTGTATGAGGCTGAGTAAGGTCTAAAGCCAGCTTCAAGCTGAAAGAGTGCTGAACGTGACAGTAGGAGATCAAAACGTGAAGTCCTGGAACCACTGCGAATTTATCAAGTCAGGGCAGAATATTTCTTGGTCTGGACGACTACTTCTCACATCATATTATGCTTGACTTAAGGTGTTTGAGGCGCCAGTAAGTTCTGTTCTAATCTGAGTTGTTTCGAGTGTTTGCTGCGTGTTGTCAGTTGTAGGCTGTAAGATTTAAATGTTGTGATCTATAGGCTAAGGGTACGGTCCCATGGAGGGGGGCTTCCTAAAATATTTCAGCGGTGTTGCTGAGATTTTTTAGGAATATTTTAAAGATAGTGGTCCCATGAATTCAATTTTGCAATTCAGCTTATGAGTTTGAGCTCCAAAATTCAAGGGATGAAGTGGAGTAATTTGATAAAAATTAATAAACAAATAAAAATTCTCTCATTTTTTAGTTTTTTTTAGGAATTTAAAATTCAAAGTGATAGACAAGTGGCAGAAAAAATTCCTAAAAAATTCCTAAGCTGTAGGGGCAATTTCTAGCCCCACCTCAATTTCACCCGTTGAAATTTGCAGTCCTAAAAAGTAGGGGCTGCTATTTTTCAGGAGGAGATCCAATTAATCCTGTAGCATAATTTTTTTTTCTCCATGGGACCGCTTGATCCATGAAAATAGAAGCCCAAGCCCCCCCATGGGACCATATAGTAAGTGAGCCCTAAGAGCAGAAAAAAAAATCATTGAGATTGTGGGTATACTTTTTGAAGTGAAGTTATGAGAGTTTTAAGAAAAAAGAGAGTTTTTTAGAAAAAAAAAGAGTTCCCTGTCAGTAAAAAAAGACCAGTGTCACTGTTTGTATCAGTGTGTCTGTCAAATTGTTAAGAAGATAGAAGCTGTGCAATTGGAAAATAAATCATTGCAATCAAAGTGAAAGTGACATCAAGGTGAGTTTAAATTCTTTGAATCAATGGGAAAACTTGGTAAAAGAGTGTTAAAAGAAAAAGAAAATTTAATTTGTGAGAATGATTTTTTAAAGGAAAAAATTAATGAACTTTTGAAAGATTTGTGTCAAGTTGAGGAGAAGAATAAAATATTAGAAGAAAAGCTAAAGGTGGCTGATGAAGTTTTAGAAATTTTGTGGGAAGATAGTAAGAAGAATAAAGAGTTAGAAGAAAAATTAAAGTTGTTTGATGAGGTGAAGAAAAATAATGAAGATTTACAAGAAAAGATACAGAGATTATAGGAAGAAAATTGTTCACAAAAAGAAGAAATATCAAAGTTAAGGAAGAAAATGAATGTTTAAAGTCAAAATCATTAGTTTGTGATGTCTCATGTTGTTCAAAAGATCTAAATTGTTCGGTTGATAAATCAATTGGTTTATGTGGCATTGCTCAAGTGGTTCATGATGAAAAATGTAATAATAAAAATGATAATGTGTCTACAAATCTTGATAATTGTCATGAAAAAAATGTTGGTTTAAAAATTATGAAAAGAATGGGTTATAAAGGTGAAGGTTTGGGAAAACATGGGCAAGGAACAAGAGAGCCTATTCAGCCATTAGTGAGGCCAAAGAATGAAGGTCTCGGGTATGTTACAGGTAAGAAGAATGATACTACAAGTCCAAGAAAATTTGTTCAAGAAATGAAAAGGGTTGAGTGTACATATTGCCATAGGAAAGGGCATACCAAGGATAAGTGTTGGGATTTACACCCTTGTAGTGTGTGGTTTAAAAAACCATTCTGAAAAAATGTGTTGGAATACAAGGTGGAATAATGAATATATGAAAGAGTGCATGAAAATGAATTGTGGTTGGAATTTTGGAACAAATTGGCAAAAGTTGACTAGTATGTTCAAAATGTTGTTCAAGTGTAAATGTTCATATATCAAAGATAATAGAAATCAAGAAAAGCTACATATAAATTTTAAGTGATTTGAAGATCAGTTGAAGGTGAAGGTGCATGAAGCCACCAAGATCAAAGTTCATGATTGAGAACAAAATGAAATTAAAATTATTGTGCAGCAAAGTGTAGCAGCCTACTTCCGAAAAAGAAAGAAATTGGATTGCAGATTTAAAGATCAGTGAGCGAACAAGGAATTTGCAAACAAGGAATTTTCAAAAAAACAAAATTTGAATGTTTGATAGCCATCATTGAAAAAGTGATTGTAAATGGGTACCTAACAAGGCTTTAGGCTGGGACCCATCTTTCTAGATTATGCAAGAAAATGATTTAGTGAGTCTGCAGATTTAAAATACAAAAGGAAGTTGCTATTCTCTCCAAATAAACATTATGGGGGGTGTTGGAATATTGTTTATTTGGCTACGTAGATGAGGTAGATGAGGTAGGTAAAATATTAATGATAGAATTCTCTACGCACTCTATCCTCCAGCTTCTCTCGAAGATTCTGCCTTCCAGATTGTTCCAGCATCGAACTCCAGTTTACTATCTTCAATTCTCCAGAAATTTCTAAAGAGATCTATAAATACATGATTCTCGTCCAGTCTGTAAACAAGGAAAGTGTGTAAGAATATAACAGCAAACTGCTGTGTAAAGTGTTAAGTGTCAGTAATATAATTCCTAAGTGTATCTGATCTGTTCTTTAATGTATAACTTTGTTCTATTTTTTCAATAAAATATATAATGGAGCCAGAGCCAGGGAATATGGGAATGGGATCGTCCAAGGCGTCCAAGCTTCATTAAAGCTGAGCACTTTTATTATCAAGAGCTCTATCATCGACATAGGAAGAAGAAGAAGAAGACCTTTAAGACACAGAGAACCTTGGCCTGATAAATATACGAGATGCTCTCAAATCGCTTGAGTAGCAGCTTTCCTTTGTCCAGAAATGAGCCTTAAATTGACACATCTTCAGCTTGCGTCGGTGGATTGAACCCCAATCCACTCTGGTTCATTCCAGGGTTTAGTATCAGGGAAGTTGAAAACAAAAGAAGGAAGAAGGCCTTGTTGGAAAGATGTCTTTGCATAAGATAAGGTCCTTGTAAAAGAATACACACACCAGGGATGTATCTTGAAAAGTGAATTCTTATGTCTTGGACAATTCAACATCGCTCTTGATTTGGTTTTCAAATTGAATTATCTTTTGCACATGAATGGTATTTATTTGCAATTTGGGAAACTATTAGTGCCTCGTCTTCCTAGATCTGAGCATAAGTATTGAGCCTTTTAAGGAATGGACAACCACCTAGTCAGAATCAGAATCTTGTAAACTGTGTTCTTTTATACTCGCATCATTATATTTGCATGTTTTTTTTAACACTGATTTTATCATTTTGACTCAATGGTTACCTTTGAGTCTTGGAATTTGATATTTACATATAAATTCAACCTTAATATATATGGTAGCCGATATGATATATGGCATTCAATTTGATGCGAATTCAATTTGGTGAATATCGATCGTATTTTTCCTTAGCTAATCCTAGCCGCGCATTCTGTTATTCCTCTCACTCATGCATTGATATCTCTTTATGGTAACTTCTAAAACAATGCGCATACCTGGTCCATGTGTTCCCATTTAACTCCCTTATCTATCGGTGTTGTTGTAACTACAAAATCTCACTAAATTCCTCTATTTTTTTTTATCGATCTTCTTATTATCTGATCTCAGCCACACGCCACCTCTTTCTCTGCCTTTGGTATTATAAAGTTATGCTAGACTTTGATGGGAATGAGAACCCATGGGAGGGCGATGGTTGAGACAAGAGTAATGACGACTAACTGAACCTTCCTAACATTCTTGATTAGCATCCACCATTGCCTCTAGAATTACTCGTATTCTTTTAATAAGCATCATGAATATAATCCAGAAAGACTTAAACGGCAGACATTCTTCTAATTTAGTTTTGTCAATACGTTCAATCAATGGAAAATTTCATCGTAGCTGATACAACTTAATCGGTACTTCTAGCTTGCGAAACACCTCTAAAGCCGTGAGCAGGATATAGCTTGCAATCTGATCGACTTGCTACAAGCCAATTTCGCCCTTCTTCATGAGCCATCGTTGCCTTTGTATTTGATGCTGGGTATACTTGTTTGCCATTGTGCCCCCTTGATGTTATCATAGCCATTTAATTGCAAAGATTAGTCTTTATGCGTGTAGGTTATAGAAAGTTGTTGTACTCACCATGTATATGATCAGTGTCGATGAGTTTTGGCCCATTACCTTGAAAATTATCCTTATGTAATAGTTCGCGCCATCTTATTGGTCTGTAATGCTCTTGATGGAGGCTGCATGCTATTGAACCATGATGCCCTATATTGGCACTAGAACAACATCATTATTTGTATCAACCTTAATCATAAGCTCTCTTGATACTCTGTATCCACATTGTTGCCCACTTATGGTTATTGCTCGCCTTCAATGTAATGGTTATATGAACGTGTTATAGCATGTAAAGTCCAAGTTAGCATATTTATCCTTTTGTTATGCATTGGTTTGCTATTGCATGCCTTCGTTTTGCCATTATCCCTATGGATAAGTCGTTATGGGCGCATGGAAATATATGAGTCAATAGGTATGTATCACTGCTTCTTGTTATCCGAGAAGTTAAGGTTACCATAAGTAGTCGATGGGATATATACATGTATAATGGTATGCATATAATTAGAATGAGATTATAAATATTGTTTAAATAAACATTATGAAGTAATGTGTGTCGTCAACAACTAAATATGATAGAACTACATATATATGATATAGGTATATTAACATGTAAGTGCATAATGATTATGAGTGTGTATTTATATTTACATATACATATATTTACTTGTTTAGGTAAATTTATTTTATAAGGTTAAATTCTGTATAATTCTACATTTTCTAGAATCGTTTTAGGAATGAAATTTAAATTTGGGCAAATATTTGGAAGGATGATTTATAAGTCTTGTTAAGAATAAGCTAGTTTTTATAATTAGTAGACTGTGTTAGATGTTTACATTGAAAATGATTTAATTGGATTGAAATTTTATTTCAATAGTTAGATTATGTATATATATTAAATGTTGGAACATATTTATGTCTTCTTTCAGAAATGAAGAAACTATTAGATGAGTGAAATTAGAGTACTAAGCCAATCAATTGAATGATTTGTTAGGTGAGATAGAAAGTAATTAGAAAAGTAATAAATGGGTTTAGTAGTGTTTAGGCAATAGAATAATTATACACACATGTTAATGAATGGGCTCACTAAAATTTGGTAGATTGGAAATTTTGATAACTATATTGGAAAGATAGTAGAGAATCTAGTAATCGGTATTGGTAAGTTAGAAATCATTTTTATTGCATTAGTGAATATGACGGATTTATTCCCAATGAGTAATTACAAGGACTTGCCTATATAGTGTTTTCTTTACAATCTCTTAATCAAATATTTGTTATTATGGGTGGATATTTTGATTACATGGGTTTATTGCGTGTTGAATTGTTTTATGTCTAGAAATTTCAAGAAAGTTGGATTTGAGTAATTTAGTCATTCTTTCATGTGGATGTATGTATTTTTGAATTGGATGTTACCTAATGTAATGTGTTGTTCAGGGAGTGAGTTGATTTTGTTATTGTTTTAGTGGAAGAGATTATCTTTTATTGAAGTTGTTCTTGATTACATAGTTAATGTGAGTTGTCTTTAAAGTAGGCTTTATGTTTTTAATGCCGGATTGTTTCCCTATGGTGTTTATGTGGGTGAATTTGGAAGTGAGTTGGCTAAGTTAGTCTTCTTTTGGTTGAAGGGATTGCTATGATGTTACTCTGTTATTCTTTACTTGTTGGCTCGTAATTTGTGGATTGAAGATAGCCCTTTGAGATCTTGAAATCATTGACATTTATTAGGTGAGAAACCCATGTGTTAGCCTTTTGAGAGTCTTCCACAAGCAAGGAAAATCTTGTTTCACGTTGTTGCTTCATTGATTTGGTCTTTCCCAAGATTTTAATCGTCTTTGTAATTTTGGATTTATGCATGGGTTGTACCTGTAAATGGGAATTTTGTAATGGGATTTTAGCGAGATGGGTAATGCCTCGCATGTCATTGGTTGAGATTTAATGTTTTATTCTTTATTGTAAAACCCTTGATTTTGACTATGTTTTGGGGTCTTAGGGAGAGTGGCTCTTCATGGGGGTCGATGCCTCAAATAGGAGGAAGGGCTCAAGATAACCCACATAAGAGTAGATTAACAAGTGAAAACCTAATAATAGAACTTAGGGGGATGTATAGTAAAAACATATAAGATAATCTTGGATACCTCGTCTAGCAATTAGGGCTATTGCAAACTAATGGTAGACTGAGAAGGTTGTGGTAGGCAAAGTTGTAACCTTGTCCTCAGGAGAGGTTAACGACTCTGCATGAGTCACCCTATGGGGCCGACACCTTATGTAGGAGGAAGGGCCAAGATAACCATAGATGGGGGTCAGCGCCTCATGATGGAGGAAGGGCCAGGATAACCCATGTAGGCTATGCGATGGCACTCTCCACTCGATGCCCTAGTGCTTTGCTTTCTCAGTTGCCTCTGGAAGTGGGTTTTGATTGTTGTTTTAGATTCATTTGGAAGTGGTCTATTGGTATTATGACTTGAAATTTATTGACGATACTTTTTGTGACTTATTGTTGTCATATTTTGAAAGTGATTATTGTTATGTTAATTGATTTATTGTTGCTTTGCTTTGGAAGTGTTTTATCGTTGTTATGGAGTGATTTATTGAGGTCATTTTTGGATGGCATGTTTCCATTCGTGGTTTATTGAAGTTGTGATTATCCTTGTGTTTCTTGTTACTCTTGCACAACGTTGAGTCTTGTGGTTCCCTTTTTGGACGTTCCTGGTTGAGGTCTCTTTCTTGTCAGCTCCTTGGCATGGGGGGTGGGTCTTCAGACCCACATGGTTAGGTGGAACATGCTAAACACCCCATTGGGTCCCAAGTCAAGGATCGTGAGGTGTGGATTGGTGTCCTTTGAGGTGACTCCAGAGTTGTATCCATCTTTGAGCCAATTATGACACTTTGTATTCATCTATTCAGCTCCATCCTTCTACATGGATTCCCATTCATGTTGGAGAACACTATTGTATCATTGTTACTCTTAAACATTGTGATGTTGTAGACACCCAAATTTGGACACTTAATTTATCCAAATTTGTCACTTTTTGTCTAAACATCCTCTTATCTGAGTTAATTAAGTAATATTACTATTATTTAATTAATACCCTTAATTCTACCAAATCCCTAAGGTATTTAATTAATAATTAAATACTTTACTCTTTTAATCCTCCTTTCATCAAATAAATTAAATAAATATTACATTTATTTAATTCCTCACATGTCATTTTCATCTAATCCTAATCCATTTCCTAATCTCTTCATTAAGGATGTGCACATGCCTAATCCTTGATTAGGATGTGTCACATCCTCCAACTTTTGCAAGTTGGTTTTAATCCTAATTAACCCTAATTATCCTCTAATTACTGATTAGTCAAACCTAATTAGTAATTTTGGCCAACTATTCACCCCTTAAGGAATTTTTAATTCCTTTTATTATTCCAAGAATCCCTTTTCCCATGCATCTTCTAGAATCTTTGACTTGTCACATCAAGTCACATGTGACAAACTCCCACCTTTTGGAGAACATTGTCTTATCCACTAGATTCTTCCAATCATTGTGAATTTAAAATTCACTTTTATTCACCCAAAATTTTTTCCATCTCCCAATGTACTTGCAAGGTACTTGTCCTTCCTCCACCTCATGTACCTTTTGGCCACCTCACTTACACCTCATCTCCTCTTAGGCACTTCACCATCCACATGTCAAGATGTGAGGGCTTGTGGATTCTCAACTCACCATAGCCCTTCATCTTGACCTTGGTGGATGAATCTTGACTATTGAATTCTCTAGAGAATTCAAATTTTTCTATAAATACCCCCTCCTCAAGGGAATTTTTAGAAAACTTTGGATTTGAGCAACCTTATGCTGCCAATTTGCATTTTCAATCATCTACTATCATCTAGCCATCCATTTTAATGAATTTGCATAAGTTGATATTGCATTTAGCCACTCAAGAAGCCATCTAAGGAGCATACAAAGTCATCCAAATCAAGGGCCAACCGAGGAGTCTTCAACAGTCAGGAAGGTATAATCATTTGCATCTCATTTTATCTATTTTCCTTCTTGTTTTATCACTCTTTAGGCTAATCTTAACGTGTCCTTAGTCTTTTATCATTCACATTTTTAGTTATTTTGCACATTAGAGTAGGGTAAAATTCTAAGGTACGCATTTCTGGCACGCCCGGTGGGACCCACAAACAGGTTCCTTACATTTAACCTTCATTTTTGCTAAGAGTTTTGTAGGAAAATGTCGCAGAAAGGTGGAAGCGCCCTTTGTTTTACCATATAAAGGCGGAAGTGCCCTCTATTTTACCGCATAAAGGCAGAAGGGCCCTCTACTTTACCGCAGAAAGGTGGAAGTGCCCTCTGTCCTACTACAGAAAAGCGAAAGCGACCTCTGCTTTATTGCAGAAAGGCAAAAGTGCCCTCTGCTTTACTGCAAAAAGGTGGAAGTGCCCTCTTGTCCACTGCAGAAATGCGGAAGCGCCCTATATTTGACAATTTCATTTTCTTCTAACAATTTGCTATAGTTAAGTGTATACTTAGAAGTTTGTTTCTAACAGTTTCTTACAATGGGGCGTACAACTTTCCTTTTTAAAAATCTGGTAACGTTTCCTATAGAAGGGCGGATATGCCCTTTCATTTTGAAAGGTTCTTTGTCTCTAACCTTTTGCTGTAGAAAGGTGGAAGCGCCCCCATTTTACTGCAGAAAGGCAGAAGCGCCCCTATTTTTCCTGCAGAAAGGTAGAAGCGCCCCTATTTTGCTGTAGAAAGGTGGAAGCACCCCAAAACAGCAAAGTTTGGAAGGTAAAACAGTCATTTTAGTGTCATTTTTTCTCTCGTTTTTAGCTATTTTCAAGTAATAACCCTCTAACATTTTTTTGGCAAGGATATTGGTGTTTTTTGCTAATGTTTTGCAACATATTATGGCATAATTGACCAAAAACGAAGGAGAAAATAGCTAATGTTTGCTTGCAGGGCCATCTATTTGATCAAATTTTTGAAAAACTATCCTTGTTGTTTGCACATAGTCTAATTAGGGGGAAGTAACCTTTATTGCTTATTGTGCTTGTCTACTATTGTGTCACCCAAGGGGGCATTAATTTGTTTTCACTTTCCCCTTGCACTTCGTGTGAGCCTAAGGAGTAGTTGGAAGCAGTTAGTGTCTTCTTCTTTTTAGTGGGACATGCTTGGGGATTTTCATCACCCCAAGGGATGATTCCAACCATGCGTACCGATGGGGTATATAAAGGGGGGAGAACGAAAGCTGTACCATAATCTAGTCACGTCGTAATTGGTGGAGCGTCGAAGCTAGGGTGATACCTAGATAGATGTGAAGAGTTGGTCCGAGTCTTTCAGTATCTTGTTGGGGTTCTCGACTCACGCTTATGATGGGCTAGTGTTCACAGTTGTGCCTCGCGTACTGAGAGTATATCGAGGACTCCCTAGAAGCCTTATGCATCCTAGATTAAGACCTTGTTTGGCCATACCCTTAACATTAATCATATGATTGTGCTTGCTTGAAGTGTTTTCTTGTAAAAAACCCCGTAAAATCTTTGATACTTTGGCCTTACTTTATCATTTTGAGCCCTTGCCATAGCCATTACCATCAAAACCAAGCTCTGTCTTACTGCAAAAAGGCCGAAGTGCCCCCTATTTTGCTGCAGAAGGCATAAGCACCCCTATTTTACTCTAGAAAGGTGGAAGCATCCCCTATTTTGCTGCAGAAAGGTGGAAGTGCCCCTGATTTATTGCAAAAAGCTGTCAACGCCCCTAATTTTTGCTATAGAGGGGCAGATTTTCCCTCTTGAACACCCGAAATCACCCCATTTGGATCCATTTAGCCTTTAAACCAACATTTAATCATTCCCAACCATTATCTCATCATCCTAAGCCTCCGTTTCGTCACTCGAAGTCTCCCAAAACCTCCATTTGATCAGTTTAAACCTCCATTTTATCATTCCAAGTCTTTGTTTGCCATTCTAAATCCCCATTCATTCTCCACAATCATCTTGAATCCACTCGTTCATTCTAATTTCCTCATATTCCATTCAAAATTCCATACCATCACCTAGCGAACATCATAATTTTTACCATTTATATCACCAAACACCACTCATAATCAGCGCAGAAAGGCAGAAGCGCCCCTATTTTACTGCAGAAAGGTGGAAGCACCCCTGATTTACTGTAGAAAGCTGTCAACACCCTTGATTTTGTTGTCAATGCCCCTAATTTTGCTGTCAACGCCCCTGATTTACTGTAGAAAGCTGACTACACCCCTTTAACTTCCCAGGGCCATCATTTACCAACCATGCATCGGATCAACTTCGTCCAAAAATAAAAGTTGCTTAGTTTTTTAAGCTCTATCTAGTGGTACCTTCCATTTCCTCCTATCAAGAATTTGACCATCCCAGGGCAGCCACGCCCCGCATTGCTGGGTGGACATGCCCCTAACTTCTCGGGGCTATCATTTACAAACCATGCATCAGACCAACTTCATTCCAAAACCAAAATTGCTCAATTTTTTGAGCTCTATCTAGTGGTACCTTTTGTTTCTTCCTATATAATCAAACCAATCCATTCCTCTAATCAAATACATACAATCATCTAATCAATCCAAGCACACCAATCCTATCAAGTTCATCCAATCACAATTATCCAATCAACATCATCTAATCATTTGATCCTATCCTATCAAATTGATCTAGTACTTTAATCAAACTCATCAAATCATCTACTGAACTAATCATCTGTCTACTGAATCCCATCAAAATCAAAATCAATCCCATTGCATCATCCAATCATCCTAATCTGAGCTTTTGTCCTATCTTGATCTGAGCTTGACCAAAATCTCGATTTGAGCTTTAATATGTTCCCATAAAAAATCTTTTATCCATCCTCTTTATCCTATCATCATCATGAATCCTCATCCCCCATCAATAGTAGTAAAGGGAAACCCTAATTATATTGATGACAATAATGAAAGTCTTGTCAATCAAGAGGTATACGACATAGATCCCCTTGACACTATCATATCTAGTAAGCTTTCTCCACCCACTTTCCAAAATCTAATTACTCCTATGACCTATCCTGTTATGTCTTCATCCATGTCTAATCATGCTCCTTATGCCACCTTTGACAATGGATATCCAGTATCTTCTTCATCCCCATATTTGTCATGTCCTTCATCTACACCATCCTCTAATACAACATCTACATCCTCTTATCCTAATTTTCTATCCCAATACTCCTATTGCAATTCCCCATCCATGTCCCCCTATTGTAATCCTCTTTCCCAATCTTCCCATGCTAATCCTACATCCACACCCTTTTACCTTAATCCCACATCCATGTCTCCTCATCCTAATCCATCATCCCAATACCTTTATTATAATCCATCCCCCATATCCTCTTGTCCCAATCCACAATCCATGTCCCCTATCTTAATTCACCACTCCAATATCCTTGCCTTGACCCTCCATCCAATCCTAGTCATCCATCTACTCCTAGTGCTCCATCCAATCCCATTCATCCATCTACTCCTAGTCCTCCATGCAATCCCAATCCCCCATCTACTCATGGTCCTACATTCAATCCCATTCCTCCATCTCACCCTAGTCCACAAATCCATAATCCCTCATCCATTTCTACCACCCTAGCCAAGCCAACCATATGCAAGTCTCTCATTTCAGAAGTTCTCCAAGGACTCATTACAAAGAAGCCATCCCCAACTCCACATCTTGAAGTCATGGAACCATGCCATCTAGATCCATCATCCACGGTCACTAGTGATGAGACCCTTCTCCATACCACACCTATTATTGACGTTACCACCCCTAGTACTGCTCAAACCATTCAAACCATTGAACCCACTAAATCCATTGAACCCCCACCTCCTACTCCAAGAACCACTGAATCCATTGAAGACACCCAATCCCAATCCACTCCCTCTACTCCTAGGTCCACCCAAATCCAATCCACTCCTCTCACTCCTAGTAGCACCAAAACCCATTCCAATGAACCTCATGAATCTTTCATCCCTCCATCTTCCCCACTTGAAGGGTCCCAACAAGACTCTATTACCATGCCTTCCACACATGATGAGTCATGCCAAGAGTCTAATCCAAAGCATGCCAACATATCCCCTTCTCCAAATCAAGATCCTACCATCCCATCTAGTCCACCTCAAGATCACAGTCCCCCATCCATTCCATCCCATGAACCCCTTGTCATTCAAGCTTCCACTGCTCCATCTCCATCTCCATCGCATGAGCCTACTACCACAAATCTAGGATCTCCTTGGCCCCTACTCCCTCTCTGATGTTGCCTATCCATCATCTCCTTCTCACTGATCCCCATCGCCAGCCTAAAATTCTATCCCCGCCCCGCTTGCACTTATCGGTCCTCCACATTCCTCCATGGTGGTCTCCTTGCGAGAGGAGAAGAAAAACAAAGCATATACACCAACCCTCCTCTTCCACCTAATAATGAACTCGCATCATTCTTCCAGAATATCAAAAATCCTGTCATAGATCGAATGCTCAAGAGAATGAACTATCAAGGAAAAGGTTTAGGCCTTCATGAGCAAGGTATTATAGAGCCCATCAAAGCTAAAGAACATTTGTATCTGTAGGGTCTTGGATGTACTACTCATGACTCGCAATCTAAAAATGTTGGTACAACCTCTAGACGTCCTCAACAAGCCTCTTCCAAAATAAATACAGGCTCTTTCCATCGCTCCACCAAATCATATGTTGCCATCCCTCCTCTATCGTATCACCTCAAAACCATCGTCCATATTCCTCCTTCATCCGCTCCATCCATTTTGGGTCCTTACATCCCTCCATCTACCATCTCCAATCCTCCATCTACCGTGCCCATGTTTCCTTCAGGTCCTACGTCTATTTTGGGCTCCTTCATCCATTCATCACCTTATCCATCTCATCCTATCCATCCCTTCATCCATTCATCACCTATCCATCTCATCCATCATAAACATCCCTCTCACATACCCCATAGTCAGGATCAACAAAGGCACTTACCTAAACATCCTCCATCTACACATAATCCCCATGCTCCTACCTCCATCACTCCACATCATCCATCTCTTCACACCCATGCCATTTCTACTAAAAGCACTTTGGTTGTTAGAGAAAAAATGCATAAATCCAAGCATCCACATGAATCTACGGCTCCCCATGTCCCCTCTAAAAGACATGGTGAAGAGAAGAAAAAGCTAAATCTACATCAAATTTGTAGGCCACAAAGACCCACCAAAGCAAAGATCAAAACCATGTGGATCCCAAAGAAAAAAGATGCAATGCCATCATATGAAAAATTAGTAAGAACATCCAAAGTTGCTAATCCAAAAGCTCATCATACATCCCTCTCATCTCCCAAGTCTGTTTTGGGTCCTTATGTCCCAAAATTAACCATTCCATCTCTTCCATTATCCCCACATTCTCCATCCCTTAATCCTATTATCTTTCCACATCCACCACCACATGTGCCAATGTTGGTCCTGAACATATCTCCCCATCACATATCCACCCCATCATTCTATCCATACCCTTTTCGGCATCCCATCGATTATCCCATGTATCAACCCCATCAAATCCCTCTAATTCACCCTCATGCATAATACATTTATCCTAATAAGGTTGTACCAACATCCAACAGTCACTTCAAACATGGGCTCATAACACCTTGATCCTTTTCACATGTCTTCTAAATCTGCTTATCCACTTCCTTATCCTTACCCATCTCCTTCCGCATGACATCCAAAAAGTCAAAAAATCCATAAAATCAAAAAAAAAATCAAAAGAAAAAAAATAGTAAAGAGAAATAATTCATCCAATGGTGAAAACTTGGAAAACAAGCACCTTGGATAAGTACCATGATGAAAACTTGGCAAACAGGTGTCATGCGTAAATCCCCATCTGCACTTGGGGGAAACTTCCTGATATGTATTCCCTCCATCTGCTATGCTTCCAGCTATGCACTCATCTTCTTGTTATCTATCCTCTTCATAAATCCCCCCCATCCCACCTATCTTCTGCACCCTACCATCATATCCCATTTATCTCTCATTCTCTCCATCCTTCTTGTGATCTTGATCAAAATAGGGGCACCTATCTATGCATGCTTTGGACATCTACTGGTAGACATTCCCCTCATCCATGCTCTATCATATTCCTAAGTCACCCATCCTATCCTCATCTAGTTATCTCCTTTATCTTCCCATCCACTTGTCTTCCATCCCTCATGCCTCCTCATATATGACATAGCTAGAGTTGGGGCATCTGCTTCCTTTGTGACATAGTATTTGGAGACATCATCTATCATAACATCCCTTCATCTCCTTATCCATCTATCATAGCATCCCTTCCATCTCCCCATCCTTATCTTCGTATCCATCTATCCTAGCATCCCTTTCATCTCCCAATCCTCCTGTCCCTATCCATCTATCACATCATCCCTCCCATCTCCCCATCCTTATCTCCGTATCCATCTATCCTAGCATCCCTTTCATCTCCCAATCCTTATATTCTCATCCATCCAAACATCCCCCATCCCTATATCTGTATCCATTCTTTCATCTTTATCCTCATCCCATCTCACAATCCCTTGTCATTGGTATATGGCTATAGGCCTCCCCACATGCAACCCAATGCCATTTATCTCATCGTCATCACCCCTGCTTCTTTTGCACATCTTTCCAATCCCCTATCACTTTTCATCACTCATCTATCTATCATATCATCATCCCAAGTCATTGTAATGCTTTGATAACTATCCCATCCCTGAGCTTTATGTGATCGTCATCATCTTATCCAATCCAACAGGTGTATCCTATCTTGTCATATCAGTCCCATCTTTTTATCCACTTATCCTATAATCTTATCATCCTTTATCCATTGTTAGCCTTTGGTCTGGTCAGGCTACGTTGCCCCTGCGCTTTCACGTAGACAGGGTTGGTCACCTGATCTGCCCTCGGGGCTTCTCTATCTTCTAGCGTCAGTCTTTCTACTCTATCCATCCACTTCTTTATCATCTATCATCAATCTTTTCTTTTGTCTCTCTAGTCCTTGTCATCCACCATTAGTCTTCATCATCCTCTTTCTACTTTTATCCATGGTTAGTTGTCTGCCTTTTACAAAACTACGAGGGCTCTGCATTTTCATGTAGGCAAGGCTAATCATTGATCAGCCCCCGAGCCCCTAGGTCTTTAGGTTGTGTCAGTCTCATGTCTTGTCTCTCTTGTGTCATGTCATCAAGCTATGCCCTTATCTAGCTAGTTCTTAACAGATGAGATCCACTTGTATCATGAGATCCAATCGATTTTGAACATCCTGCATCATATCTATCTTTTAGTATAGTATCCATCATCTTTTGTCTCAGCAGGATGCATCCTTCCTAACAGACCTCATCAATCCCATCTATCCCCTTGATCCTATGGCAAAGGACATTTGAAATTGATTGCGATCTTTTGATGCTTTTGGATTTTGTTTATCATTTGAGCTCCCTATCATCACTTGTCAAGGCTGCCATGATCCATCATATTATGGCATGTTTTGATTGGTCCACATAGGGGAATATCTTGCTCTTTTGTTTGTTTATGTCTTCTTGGTTGTCCCACGTAGTACCCACGAAGATCCCCGAGGACTTGTGTTATGCTGGGGCATCCTTTTGTGCTTGTGGTTATCTCAATACCTGGCCTAACCAAGGTCTTCGTGACTTTGGGGTGTTGGGATAGCCTTCTTGTCTGTTGTGTTTATTTCATGCATTAGCCACTATTATGCCTTGGTTCCACATACCTTGGCACTTGGTGTCTTATGCTATAGAAAAACTCAGTGCTCCGAAGATGGCAACTTACATTAGGATTGCATTTCATTTCTATCATCTTGCATGTATCCCCCATCCCTTCATCCTTTTTTCACAATCCCCCCATCCCTCCATCTTTTTTCCTATCTCTTCGCCCTTTCTCTTCCCCCTTGTATTCCTCTGTCCTCCCCTCTGGCTCCCCCATCGCAGCTGGGTGGAACCGTCTCTAGTTGGGGCGAAACTGCCTAGCCGCAGCTGGGCGGAACCGCCCGGCCGCAGTAGGGCGGAACTGCCTGGCCGTAGCCGGGCAGAACTACCCCCTGCCAGGGCGCCTCTGTCCTCAACGGGGGGCTCCGCCCTAAGCTGTGGCGGCAGCGCCCTGGATAGGGGCGGTTACGCCCCGCCCCGTTTTTCCTCCCCACGATTTTCCACTATTTTTGGCCTTTTTCTAAACAATATGATCTTGACCCATTTTCTAATTTCCCCTTGCCATCAAAACCCATGTGTTGAAATTTTCAAAATTGATTTTTGATTTTTACACCGAAACCTCTGGAGGCCATAACTTTTGACTCAGGTGTCTATTTGAGCTGAAATTTGACGGGTGGTTGCATTATGAGATAACAAGTGGATTCTCGACTGGTCTCTTTGTAAACTAATAGAACCCGTTGTGCCACATTTTCGGGGCCTCAAACTTTCATCTTGACCCTCAAAATCCCAATTTAGTGTTTTTTTTCCAACATTTTAAAAAATTGTTTTCACTCATAACTCGAAATGAATATCTCAAATTTTGGATGTTAGTTGGCAATTCATCCTATCTCAATATTGGGTATTTCTTAGAAAAAATTTGGACTCCAAAAAGTATATCCGTAAGGTTTCCTAAAATGGCAAAATTTGACAATTTTTGAAAATTGCCAAATCAAGAAAAATTTGATTGTCAACACCTTACACCCTTTAAACCCTGGAATTCGGTGTAGAATCAATCCAATAATATCCTTCCATCATTATATTCTTCAATCCAATCCTCATCTGAGCTTTAATCTTATCCCAATCTGAGCTTTAACCAAACCCCTAATCTGAGCTTTAGTCCATCTGCAGTCCAAATCTTTGGATATCGAAACAAATCTTAAGATCCTTCTCTCCATCTCACATATCAATCTTCTCCTCATCTGTTCCATGTTGCAAAAATCATATAATCAAATCCTTGGTCTTGTCCCCAGTCTTGTTACCAGCTTTGACCCCTCATCCTCATCCTCATCTTCATCCATTAGTATCCTTCCCCATCCCTTTGGTGTTGTTTTGGGATGCATCCTTTCCTCATCAACAACACTTTTATCATCATCACCGGGAAGCATTCTTCCCTATACTTTAGTGGTGTTTTGGGATGTATCTTTCCCTCATCAGTACCACTCATTGGGATATATCCTTCCCTTCCCTCATTGACAACACTCCATCCATCATCAACCCATTTTGGCTTGTACCTTGACTGGGGCAACATCACCTTTTGTCCTAAAATCCATTTGTGCTTCATCCATCTCTTATCACTTCTCCTTCTCTCTTGTCCATCACTTCGCATCATCTCCCTCATCTCATCTATTTCGAGAGCACATCCATGTTCTCTTCAACCTGCATGTCCTCTCGAGGGGGCATCCTTAATCCCCCATCCTCATCTTCATCCCCATCATCTTTTTTCCCAATCAATCCTTTGATGACTAGGGCATCTTTCCCAATCTAACCATCTTCTTCTAGGTTCTATATTTTAATATTCTTTGAAATGATGCTACTTCATAGCACCATCTCAAAGAGGGGCAAAATGTAGACACCCAAATTTGGACACTTAATTTATCCAAATTTATCACTTTTCGTCTAAACATCATCTTATCTGAGTTAATTAAGTAATATTACTATTATTTAATTAATACCCTTAATTCTACCAAATCCCTAAGGTATTTAATTAATAATTAAATACTTTACTCTTTTAATCCTCCTTTCATCAAATAAATTAAATAAATATTACATTTATTTAATTCCTCACATGTCATTTTCATCTAATCTAATCCATTTCCTAATCTTCATTAAGGATGTGCACATGCCTAATCCTTGATTAGGATGTGTCACATCCTCAACTTTTGTAATTTGGATTTTAATCCTATTTAACCCCTAATTATCCTCTAATTACTGATTAGTCCAAGCCTTACCTTGGTCCCTCCCCACCCTTAAGGAATTTTTAATTCCTTTTTATTCTTCCAAGAATCCCCTTTTCCCATGCATCTTCTAGAATCTTTGACTTGTCACATCAAGTCACATGTGACAAACTCCCACCTTTTGGGAACATTGTCTTATCCACTAGATTCTTCCAATCATTATGAATTTAAAATTCACTTTTATTCACCCAAGATTCTTCCCATCTCCCAATGTACTTGCAAGGTACTTGTCCTTCCTCCACCTCATGTACCTTTTGGCCACCTCACTTACACCTCATCTCCTCTTAGCCACTTCACCATCCATATGTCAAGATGTGAGGGCTTGTGAATTTTCAACTCACCATAGCCCTTCCTCTTGACCTTGTTGGATGAATCTTGACCATTGAATTCTCTAGAGAATTCAAATTCTTCTATAAATACCCCCTCCTCAAGGGAATTTTCAGAACACTTTGGATTTAAGCAACCTTATGCTACCAATTTGCATTCTCAATCATCTACTATCATCTAGCCATCCATTTTAATCATTTTGCATAAGTTGATCTTGCATTTAGCCACTCAAGAAGCCATCTAAGGAGCATACAAAGTCATCCAAATCAAGGGCCAACCAAGGAGTCTTCAACAGCCAGGAAGGTATAATCATTTGCATCTCGTTTTATCTATTTTCCTTCTTGTTTTATCACTCTTTAGGCTAATATTGAAGTGTCCTTAGTCTTTTATCATTCACATTTTTAGTTATTTTGCACATTAGAGTAGGGTAAAATTCCAAGGTACACAGATGTAATGTAATGTTATACCTTGTATGACTTTTGATCCATGGCAGTTGTTATGCGATACGTTGTATTTGTGGAATATGTCCCTTGAGTTTATATGATGATATGAAGTTTATCGTTATGAGTTTTGAGTTAATCATGTATATGTTGTATTGACATACATGGATGGTTTCTTATTAATGTTTCATCATGAAATTGTTATATTTGTAAATGCTTACCTTGTTATGGATTATATCTTTGGTACTCATTCTTTATCGTCGTTGTATAGATTTAAGTTTCATAATGACTCCTCATGTACCCCAAGGGATGTAAGTGTTAGTGGATTTTTTTAACTAAGTTTCATGACTTATGACTTGATGCACATCTCATGTATATTTATATTTACTTTATAAAAAAAAATTGTGTAGTAATTATTGTTTAGTTGTCCTTTGGGGTTCGCACGATGGGGTGTTACAATTCCTTCTTATAGAGATAAAGGAGCAAAAATGCTTCAGGCCAAATAGAACAAATGTCATGATTTCATTAGACCACTTGTAAGTCAATATTCCATTTTCAGTTATACTTGATTTTTTAGGTGGAGCAAATAAACATGAGGAAAAATTGACCTCAAGTCTTTGTAGAAAATAGGTCCCACCTCAGAAAAACATCATTAGTTTGTTACAACAGTATCAAAAATTTCTCCATGCACTCGAAAATGCCAACCGTGGGAAAATCAAAACAACAAAATTTATGAAGCAAGACAAGGAAAGCAGACAAAAGGTTAAAATTCATTAATCCACATTAGCATCATGTGCTATTCATTTGAATTTGAGGAGTGAATAATATTTTACCATGTTATACCAAAAGCCTAATATGTACTCTATTCAGGCTATGCATTATTCTTCTCTTGTCCATTATTCCTCCCATTCACTAATCCCTACATAGATTTACTCTATGTATTTCTCAAAGCAAGTATTGTATTCCTCCTCAATGGGCCATTTTACATTCAATAAATCTTGCACCTTAGTAATGTATTGAGAATACCTAGCATCAATTAAAATCTTGGCCTCTTTAACAAATATGTCTATCTTTGATTCAATTTCCACCATTGTTTCAATATTTGAATTGAACAAAATATACTCAATGACCCTCAAGGTCATCATGGTTATTCCAAGAATTCCTCCCAAATCTTTCTTCTAGGTTTAAAATGTATTCAATTCACCTTTTTTATTCAATATCTGAGACATACCACTTTCTTCCATCTCCTTGAATATCTTCAACTTACTCTAGAGTTGTATACCTAACTTTCAATGGAAATTAGTTATCTCATTTCTTGAGCCAATAGTTTTCAAGATATTAGGAATATTGGTAGGTTCCTTGGGGTCCTCATTCATCTTTATCATCATTTATTTCAAAGTATGTACCCTAGCAATCCAATTATTCCATTCATTCCTGAAGGCCTCCTATACTTGCAGATACGTTGCATTTTCCTCATCAATATTCTTATATGTATCCCAAACATCATTAACCCTATGGACTAACCTAGTCACCCTATACATTTTCACATCCTCAAAGAGTTCATTTGCTACCTTGATAGTTTCAAGTTTGACCTACCTAACATTTTCTTTTTCAACAATGAATTGACGTTTCAAGTCATCAATTCTTAAGGCCAAGGTTTCCTTATCATGTGTAGACATATCAAATGAAGAAGAAGAATATGGTTGAGTTATTGTCTTCTTAGTATCCTAAACAGTGGCTCTCATTTTATTCAGCTCATTCAAGGCCTTATTATACTCTTTAACCAAAGATTCATATTTATTTTTAGAAATATGAGCAGTATACACACTAAGCATTGTAGCATGTGTAGTTAACTTGGCAGCCTAGATAAGAGTTATGGTAGTAGCTATTTTGATCACTAGTGAACCAATAAGTTCTTCAATAGGCCTAGCCACGTCATGTTCGCTAGTATTAGGCACCATAGACCAAATTGCAAGAGTATGCAACTTTGGACTATATCTAAAACCAAATATTTTATCCTCAAATTGGTCTTCAGATATCAAAGATTGAGGATCTCTCCTAAATGCATCATATGTTATGAAGTAGTGATAGTACACCCTGGTAACAACATAATTCCACTATCCTTGACAATTTTTTGAGCTTTAGTGGTAGTAATATCTACAATTTCAAAACTGATTTTCTCTTCCTCTACTTTCTCAGCTGCATCCTGATGAGAAGGTTCAACATTAGATTAGGTTGATTCAAGTCTCTCCTTTATCTCCCTACTCCATTGTTGAATCATTAACTCATGAAATTCCTTACACTGAACAAATTTATCATCAGCCAGAAACTCATCACACTCCCTAATCCTAGCATCATCATCCCTAAACTATGATTTTGTTCAAAATGAGGAATGGGAAATTTTTTCTCCACCTCCTCATTTCTTGGTACATGTTCTACTATTTTTTCTTCCCTAACTTCTTGAACATCTACAAGATACTTTGGGACATCCATAGCTTCTTGTTGTTGTTTCTATTCTATGGGAACTTGGGCTTTTCCATCAACTTCCGTTACCTTTTCCTTAAAATGCCCAAATTGATAGTCCCTTATCATAGTAAAGGCTCTCTCCATGGGGTTTGCAATTACACTGTATGGACTTGTGTAGAATGCATTTCTTTTCATAATTTTCTCCTCAAGGTTTTTCATAGTTGTCCATTCTCTTTTCCTAGTCATGATAGTGTCATCACTTGTCAAATTCCTTAGTACATCATCTTTATACAAAAATTCATGATGTATAATGCCTAAGCTTTTTTGTCTTCGTCTTCCTGCCACAAACGCTTCTTGATCAAAAACTCTAATCTCATCAATAGGAATCCTAAGATTATTTACCATGATGCCAAACTTTTCAAACCCCTTAGTGGAAATGACTTTAAATTAAGTAAAATTACATTGGTGATGTATCACAGTTCCTTTTCTAATGTTTCTAAACATTTCATAATCCATGACTTCAATTTGCCACATGAGTTCCATGAAAGCCAATATATCTGAGACATATAAGGGTAGACAATGAGGTGACACCTTAGCTCCATAAGCCTTGATCAAAGTATATTCAAAATGTAGAAACCAATCTACCCAATTATGTGTATTCTTAGAATCTGGTATATCTTTTGGGCGCATAAGACTTCTGATTTTTGGAGAAATTTTGAGCATAGGTGCTACACCAGATGACTTTAAGATACCATATCTTACAACATTGGAAAACAAGATGTATTTGGAATTTGATAAATATTGATCCCAAATGTATGTCCACATTTGTACAAGTATAACATTATTCTCTCTCTCCTTAATCTTCAAATTTAATTTCTTTTTCGAATCATAATCACCTTCCCATTAAAGCATATGCATCAAAAGATAGTAATGGGGGAAGGATGGGGAAAGGAAAAAGGGAGCACCTCCTTTTCAAATTGAGGAAATCCCCATGCATATTTTTAGCAACAAAATTAGCATATAATAAAAACTAGTAATTATATTGGGCATGTGTAGGATCATGATGGGCCAAAAAGTGGCAATATAATGGGTATGTGGCTGACGACTATTTTTTTACCCAAAATTGATAAAACAAAAAGGGTGTTTAAAGGAGATTCACAGCTTTCCATCGATATAAATTATGCTTTACTTTGAATTTAATAAGGAATTATTATTCATTTTCTATTCAAATTATGAATAAAGTCCTAATTGATAGGTTGATTGAAAAACATCTATAGCTTTAAACGGTATCACATTTTTTGAATCCAAAACATGTGTCAAATTTTATTCTTTGCATACTATAGGATTAAAAAAAGAAAAAAATGAATTTCATGAAGTTTTGACCAAGTTAAGGTGGTTAGACATACGAGTTTTTATATTTTTAAAAAAGTTGTAATAAAAAAATCATAATTAATAATTTACTTGAAACAATTAAAAAAATATATGCATCACATCAGGGCATGAGTCCTCTACATATATCTAAAATCTTATAAAAAAATATTATCATTTTATTGTAGTTAGGGTGGTCATTGCACACCTACTTCTTATTTTTCCCCGAAAGTTAAGTACCACTCCATTGAAATTTCAAATTTTCACAAAATAGATATATATTTTTTAAAACCTAGTAGTTTAGAATCTACATTCAATTTTCTATAGATTCTATTCTTACATGTTTTTTAAATAATATAGACAACTTATTAAAAAAATTACATCAAGTTGCCTAACTCTGATTTTTTTGAATTTTTTGCTACTTAAGGGCTTGTTTTTTCATGATGATCCTACACATACCCTATTATGATTTTGCATATCCACCACCATCACCAATAAATCAAGAGCTATCCTAACCTCAAATTCCTGAGCCAGTACTTTCTTTAAGCAATAACAAGTGTTTTTGAAATAATCTTCAAACTCCTCACACTCAAAATGAACAACATCCTTGGTAGTAAATTTCTCCTTGATCCTTCTATGTCACACATGTAGTTCTTCTTTGAATGTAAACTTTCTCCTTTCATGCTCAACAGACAATTCAACACATCTGAACTTTGTAGTATAATTGGGATTTAACCCAAATACATCTATCATCTTATCCTTTGTTACCTCCATAATTATATCACCATTCTCACTTAAGATTGTTATGTTTTTAGGGTCATAGTTCCTTGCTAGTTCCATCATTAAATCCACTTCTACAAACACATTCATGACCACCAACTTTCCAAGGTTCAATCCCCATAAAAAACATGCAGGCTTGCTAGAATTTAGCCTATTGAAAGCATACCAGAACAATTTCCATCCACTCTAGGGTTGGGTTTTTTCACAAATTTTTCTACCATTATCAATCAACCTAGTCATCATGACAACTTGATTTGTAGGCCTTTTACCAATTCATGACCCTCCTTTGATACCTCCAGAGGCCTCTTGCATCAATTTTTCCATTTCTTTCTTTGCATTCCTAGACCTAGCGAATGTTGCAGGAGTACTTGGCGAAGGGTTAGACACTATCACTGGCTTAGGCTCAACCTCAGTTGAAGCATCTTGAGTTTTAAGTCTTTTGACCCTCTTTTGTTTTGGTTTTCTATATAGTCTAACACTAGATTCACTAGGCTCTAGGTCACTCATGTTTTTAATGGAAATGGAACTAGGGTTTACAATTCCTCATAATCAAATGAAACCCTTCGCAACTATGATAGGACAAAACACTACTATTGAACATGACACTTTTCCTCGCAATTTATACAATGCTCAATCACCAAATTGAAACTACTAGAAATGAAAATAGGAAATTCCCCAATTTCTTATCAACTCTCCAAGGCATTCACCTTACTACTTCAATTACAAGGAAATATTAGTTTTGCTTACCCATGTCAAAGTTTTTCCACTCTAATTACTGATAACTTTTGGAGCTTACCTTTAAATTTATTCAGCTTCTAGTATCCTTTCCACTAGCCAATGAATTCGAATGCACAATCAACCAAATATCTACTTTCTGTTACATCCAAGAGAGAAACATGCCACCATTAATACTTGATGGTAAGCTTGCATGACTGAACTAACAATTAGTCATTCAAGATTAAACCATGTTTCATTGATCTTTCAACTTTAAAACAACATCAATGGTTATTAATGCATCTTGCCACCTTCTTCTTTATTGGGTCTTCCCACAATAGTGGTTTACAATTTTTGGCCAAACTAGACATTGAAATTATTATTTTTAACTAAATCTTCACATTTTGGCACCTATAGCAGCTAAACCATGAGGAATTTAAAGATGATGCAAACTAGAGTCTCATCACATTTTTTCTGTAGATTCTAAAAATATATTTTTAAAATTTTTGGAATAAGATTGTACTTCTTTTTCCATCTCCCACAAAACTAGTTTTTTTCAAAAAACATCTTTAAAAAGTGGCGCACACTGTATAACACACAACTTTTTTCCATGAAGGATAAAATTCTAATTCTTTCAAATTTATATTTTTAACTCTAATATCTAGTGTTTCCACTTGGTTAGATAGTCTTTTATTGAATATTTTTTCTTTAATCAAGTTTTGAAGTCCAACCAATTACAATTCAAACATAGTGCAACCGTATAATGTGTAATTTTTTTTGTATATATCAAAACTCTTTTTCTATTGGATTAAGGACTTCAATATTTGGTGCACTCATATTTTTCAATTTTTTTTTATAATCTTCTATTTTTCTGCGTGTGCAGGATAGAGGTCACCTTCATTTTTTATGAAAAAGCTATGTTTAATAAAACTAAGAAAACAAATACATAATAAAACTAAAACATATTAAAATTATATTCATTGGATAGCTCGTTCTAAGGACTACTTGATTCCAATTGAGTTTGTGAAGACTCCTCCATTGTCATCCTCAACTAGAGCTCTGAAGCATTAAAATTTAGATTTTTTTGTGTCTCGGGAGGGGGATGAGGGGTAAGGGTGGTTCGAACGAACCTCTAGGGGTTCAAGTGAACCACTCTTCCATAAGGGGTTTTGTTTGATTTTTGGGCGATAAAGCATCAAAAGGGTTTTCTTAAACTAGTAGGTTCATACGAACCCCTAAAATCAAGTATTTTTCCATGGGGTTGGTTTTTGTGAGTTTTCCATCCTCACTTGAATTGTAAACCACTATTGCGGCTTCACTCTACTTTATATAAAATCTATAGGATTATACCACATTGCCTCTTCATGTAGTATTTGTCACTCCTTATTGGTCTACTTCATCCTCACCCAATGATACAAGAGTTTTATGTGATGAAATCTCAACCCTTAGATTTGCGACACTTTCCTTGATCACATTCCTTTTCATTGCTACTCACCGATCTATCTTTACACCTTGGCTCCTATTAGTGATGAGAGATAAAGTGAAGGCATCACATTTGGACACATATACCTGCATGAAAAATCAATGGCACAAAAGGTATCACTGAAAAGTTGTACCTAGATTAGTGAAAGAAGCTTTTAAAAATAAGGAACTTTATCATTCATCACTAATCGAAAGTAAATCTTTGAAATGGATCAGTGATAAATGGTAAAATATTAGGTCATCGCTCATTTCTAATCCTCATCACATGATTTATAAGCAACTAGGAATGATAGATTATCATAATATTATTACTTATCGCATATCACTAATAAGGAACTTAGCCCTGAAAATAAATTGATGAGAAGAGATGTAATGGAAATTCACATCCTCATTCATCACTAATTTGAAAAGTAATTTTATAATATATTCATGATAGGCGATGAAAATAAGATCATAAGGCCAAAGGGCATC
Source organism: Sequoia sempervirens (assembly GCA_007258455.2). Lineage (NCBI taxonomy): Eukaryota > Viridiplantae > Streptophyta > Pinopsida > Cupressales > Cupressaceae > Sequoia > Sequoia sempervirens. Next base: position 243,901,363 of record VDFB02281492.1, read on the forward strand.
GTTCATCGCTATTATAATATTGAGAGGTCATAAACCATTAGCTATAAGAAATCCTTCAAAAATACCAAGAACCTCGCTCATTGCTCATTTAAATTAGAAGTTCAAGTAGCTATTCATGATGAGCAATATGAAAGAGTTATTAATTCATCGCTCATCATTGATTTAGAACATTCAATTCAAAAGAGATTAGAAATGAATGATAAAAAAATAAAGGCTAGTTGAACTTAAGTGAGAACCTTTAGGAAAATTCTCATAACTTGTTTTTGTGATTAGGTGAAAATGTGGTGCTAGAAATGAGTAGCAACACTAAACATGCAAGAAACCAACACCTAACACCTCAAAATTGGGAAAAAGAATTGAACTAAACAAAATAGATGGAAAGATTATACCTTGGTAAGGTGTCCTTTGGTTGGCCCATTTATTGTTGACGTAGTGTATGCTCCTTAGATGACAAATGAGAGTGAGGATGCAAGATGGTTGAAAAATGAATGATAATAGATGCAAGCGCTATGGTGAAAGCAAGATGTGAAAATATCGCTAAGTGTGGCTTCATATGATAAAATTGCAAGATTTGGGCTATATAATGCAAAAAAATCCCTAAATGAGAGAAAAGAGGGGGTATTTATAGAGGAAGTTGAATTCTCTAGAGAATTCAATGGTTGAGATTGAGTCACCATGGCCAAGATGAAGGGCTATGGTGAGTTGAGGACTCATAAGCCCTCACATCTTGACATGTGGAGGGTGAAATGGCTAACGGTGTGATGATGTGTAGGTGAGGTGGAAGGAGAGTACATGATGTGGAGGAAGGACAAGTACTTGGAGAGTACATTTGGAGATGAGAAGATTACCTTAAAAGGAAAGTTCTTTTAACAAAATGGTTGGAAAGTGACATGAGAGGAATTTTAGTATTCCTCAAAATATCCATGGGGAATGAGAAAGTAGTTGGAAAAATAAATGTGAATTAAAAATTCACATGCTTGAAGAATCCCATGGACAAGACAAGGTTCAAGAAAGAGAACTTTTCCACATGTGACTTGATGTGACAATTCAAAGATTACATGGGGAGGAGTGCATGTGTGACTTGATGTGACAAGTCAAAGATCATATGGGGAAGAGGAGAAAGGAAATTAATATTCCTTGGAAGGATAAAAGGAATTAAAAATTCCTTGGGAGGTTGATTAGGCTAGCTAATGAAGATTAGAGGAGGGTTAGGTGGTGATGTAGACATAAGGGGACAATTACAAACTCTTGAAAACCTACCTATTTGAGGCATCTAACAAGATTATTCTAACCTCTTTAGACAATTCAAATCTCCCTTAAAGCTTGAAAAGCAACTAAAACAAATTTCCCTCTTTAACCCCTTCAAACCCTTGGAATAATGGGAAACTAGTTTTTGTCCAATTATTCCACAATATTCCAAATCACCAAACCAATAGATGACTGATTCAACCACCCATTCCTAGGTTACACAACATAGACTCCTTGGGACCATCGTTGACTTCCCATACACTCATCCTTGAAAAGGCTACTCAATTAGCCCAAAATTACAAAGCGTCCTACCTTCAAACACCACACACACCCTTGAAACCTTGGGGCAGAAAATAAATTTTCAAAAAAACATAGATTCTGCAACTAGATTCCATTTGTATGGACCTATAACCATCAAATTAGGAAACCCTTGCTTTTAGTGTAATCCATGAGGGTTTGTTGGATGTAGCACTTCCACAACCTTTCAAACTCTTCCACCAACTTATAAACTTTTATTTAGGCCCCAATATGCTTAAAAACAAAGAAAATTCTAGTATCTCAGAGATTTTTGCAAACCCTAGGGTAAAAGCTCTATTTTAAAGTGAGAAAACTACCATTTTTAGAACTTTAACTCTTTGTTTTCTTTCAAACCTTTTTCTCCATTCCTTCAACTCTTGAAGTATCATCTCCCATGCCCTACCAACTCATGCCACTAAGTCACATTGATATATAGTAGGGGGGATGAGATTCAAACCATTAAAACCGCAAAACCCCTATACCTTTGTTCAGGAACCTATTAAGGGAAAATCTAAGATTCAAGGAACAGAATAAATGAAAAATCCTTTTATTAAGAATTTAGAATAAATTTAAGACTTGTATCAACAATTCTACATAAATTTTTGATACAAAAATATTTTGGTACGACTTGTGCATAGGCAAAAATCATAGAAAAAGTAAAATATGAAAATTGAGCAAGTGAAATCTTTATTGTTTCAAAAAAACTCCTTCAAAAGTCATTGAAAAACTTTGGTTCGAGCCTTTTATTTCTTTAAATACATGTTTGCATCAACATCAAACTGTCTAACTCCTTTTAACTATCTTTCAAAATCCTAACTCCTAATTACCCTTAAAACTATGTTTTGACAACTTGATTGTGCACTTAATAACATTATTGTGCAACCATTGACATTTAGGCCTTTATGAACTCCAATCACCTTGAATTTAATCCCTTGACATGAAATAGATCTCACTCTTTCCCACCTACCTACAAATTCTAATTGTTTTGCTTCCAACACTTACAAATTTCAAATTTGATACATGAATCCACTTGTGCACATTTGACCATCAAAACACCACAAACCTTAAATACATGAAAGAGTGATTGATTTAGACCTTATTACACAAAATAAACTTAAAACCTTAGCATTAACCCAATATACATTTAAACAAGCAAAGCTTGATAATATGGTGTAGGTTCTCCTGCACCATACACTGCCCCTAAAAGAAACTCAGGCCTCATGAATTGGATTTCACTCCACTGTCTCCATGCTTCATGAAGGTTTCATTGATTCATCAATACACTCCATTGTTTCATGTACACAAGACCTACAAATGATCTTAAACCTCCATCATTTTGTGATGTATGCATATAAGCATTTGACCTTTCTTCTTATCTCAGACCTACAATCATCTTTTCACCATTTCTCTGCTCAACATTGGATTGTCTATGATATGTTGTACCTGCATAAAAATAAGTGTTAGTAACTCTTTAATTTTTCTTTTGTTCTTGCTCACCTTCATGCTTGTAACTCTCATTTCTACCCTATTTTTCCTATCCTTTACTCACTACTCCTTTACCTTGCTTCACCACTGTCAAATCAGGCTATTTCTTCATTCTACCTATAAATTCTAATTGCTTCTCACCCCTGCTCTCAACTATAGGGAATTTAATACCACCTGTCATCACATTGTCCTTCATGCTCACTATCCTTTCTAGTTTTATCTCTAAATTTATTTTGAGATCTATTGTATCTACACTTCTAGACCTACATTATACATATCATCATAATTTTTGATCTCTTTCACAACATTCAGGGGATCCTTGTATCCACACATAATGACGTTAGCTTTACCTTTCTCATTTCCTATCGAAGGAGTCAAATAAAACCTTTTTCCACCCTTCATGATTGTGTATTTTTTTCCCTTCCCATCATAAATGGCACTCTTATCATACTACCATGCTCTTCCAAGGAGTATGTTATAGTAGTCCGTTGAAAAAATATCACAAAGAACACTGTCCCTATACTCACCTATTTGAAAATCTACAATGGATTTCTCATTCACTATCAATGACTGACCATTGCTTAACCAAGAGACCTTGTAGGGAGAATCATGAGGGATTCTTTTCAAATTGAGTTTATTCACCATTTCACAAGAAATCATGTTTTTAATTGAACCTAAATCCACTACCATCCTACATACCTTACCTTCTACTTTGCAATTGATCCTCACAAGAAACCATGTTTTCCAGAAATTGTATATTCTCATAGTGTTGCTACTTCATCCTCATTTTGGGAACTTCGGGAGCTCATATCTTGCTTCTATGGTAACATTTTTTGGTGCAATTTATTTTAAAAGTGCATGATTTTTTATGTAAATTTTAGTGGTATGATTAGATTGATCTCATTTTTGTAGAAAAATTGTACTTGATTTTGTGGCCTATTTTGGCATCTATAAGCACTAAAATCAAAGTCCATTTCACTTTTTTTGGTAAGTGGAAACTGTAAATGCACTACTCATAACGTTCCAAGCTCATATATTGCTTGAGCAATTTGGGGGTGTAATCTTGTAGTGGTTCATTGCAATCTTTTTATTTGTTTGTGTTCTTGCAATGGGGGGGTCTTTTTCCTTACACGGGGTTTTTTCCTTCTCATGTATCATTGAGATCATTTCTATTTTGCATTTCATCTCTCTTTTGGGGAGGAGTTTTGTTCAACTGGGCCTTCTCCTTTTCTCCATTTGTGATAGATTTCATTTGCATTGCATGTACATGGGTACCCAACATGGCCTAGTAGTTGAGACCCATCTTTGTGTCATTTGCATAATAATATGCTACTCCATAAGTTGCACTTAAGGGGGGGTGTTGGTTTAAATAAAGTCTTGTACCTAGTTCATTCATTACTAGGGGACTTATTTACACATGTTAAGTTTACGTAGGTCCTAGGAAGGACACTTCCTAGAAGGTGTTAGTTGTCATTAGCTATTATCTTATCCTTTGACAACTACTACATGTGAACCTAGGTAAGGGTAATTAGTTATCTCATATCATTGAATCATATTGATAAGAATAAAATTTATTTTTTTCATATGCATTTCTCTCTCTCTCTTGTGATTTCCATTTGGTCTCAAGATCTTGGTATCCATAGCCAATTTTAATAGCATTTAGATTCCTAATTCCTCCCATTTTTTAGAATGGCTTCTCTAATCAGTAGTATTTTTTTTTCCTATAGGGAGAAACGGTGTTTGCAGGTAGTGGATCATGTTTTGTCTTCAAGTGTTCATTATTCAAACATGAGTTATTTCTTTATTGAGGTATTAATATCCTTATTTTATCTCTCATAATAGGAGGACATCTATTTTTCCTATGTGATTGAAGCAATTCTTAGGGGAGCACTTTGAGACCTCCTTCTATCTTTCTTTCACTAGTGTAATTTTTTTATTTTCTCTCTTTTGGAGAGGATTTTTTTCCCATGTGGTTTTCTCCTTTTCTCTAGTTATGAGATTTTTAATTTGTTTATATATATGTACCTCATTTGGCCTTGTATCCATTATCCATCCATGTATCCATCATTGCATTCTTTATCAAGGTTTTCAACTTCTTCTTAAGTTGATCTTAAGGGGGTTGTTAGATTAATTAGGAAATATCTTGATAATTAATTAATCATTAATTAATTTTTAGGTTTCTTACTAATTTATTCACTTAAGCTAAACTTAAGAGTATTTAATTATTATTAGATTGGGATATTTATATGTTACTTAAGCTAAACTTAAGAGTATTTAATTATTATTAGATTGGGATATTTATAGGTTAAGTTGTCTCATTGCATGAGATTAGGACACTTTTCACAATCTAGTCAAATCCTCATCTAGAGTTTGTTTTTTTATTTTATGGGAATTCCTTATTGTAATTTGTACTATATCACCACTCACATGTATTCACATTAATTATTCAATAGAGAATGCATATTAGATTCTTGTGTGGATCAAATAGATTCTCTTTTGGTTGTATAGAAAATTGGTTACTTTGATCTTTCATTTCATGATAGTTGTTTTAGTTGTAGGTGATGTTTGAGAGCTATGGGGTTCACTATCAACTTCAATAATACAAGGGTATGTGCAGGGTCATGATGGGCCAGAAAGTGGCAATATGTAAGTGATATGATGGCCCATGTGGCTGATAACTTTTTTTTTACCCAAAATTGATGAAACGAAAAGGGTTTTTAAATGAGATTCTCAGCTTTCCACCAATATAAATTATGCTTCACTTTGAATTTAATAAATTATTATTATTAATTTTTTATTTGAATTATGACTAAAGTCCTGATTGATAGGCTGATTGAAAAAATCTATAGCTTTCAAACAGTATCACATTTTTTGAATCCAAAACATGTGCCACATTCTATGCTTGGTATACTATAAGATTCAAAAAATAAAAAATAAATTTCATGAATTTTTGACCAAGTTAAGGTGGTCAGACATACGAGTTTTTATATTTTTTAAAAGTTGTAATAAAAAATTCATAATTAATTATTTACTTGGAAAAAAATTACAAAAAAATATGCATCACATCCAGACATGAGTCCTCTACTTATATGTAAAATATTATAAAAAAAATATTATCATTTTATTCAAGTTAGGGTGATCAGACAGACACGTACTTCTTATTTTCCCTGAAATTTAAGTACTACTGCATTGAAATTTCAAATTTTCACCAAATAGATTTTTGTTTTTTAACATAAACCTTACAGTTTAAAATCTACATTGAATTTTCTATAGATTCTATTCTTACATATTTTTTAAATAAAATAGATAAATTATTCAAATTTTTACATCAAATTGCCTAACTTTGATTTTTTTGAATTTTTTGCCACTTAAGGGCTTGTTTTTTCCATGATGATTCTGCACATACCCACAACTTCCTCGAAAATAAAATTTCCCCTAATGCTCCTAATATTGAAAGTAAGTTTTTTTTATCGTAATTTGTTTGTTCATCCCTCTTAGCAGAATGTTAGGGTCTCTTTGGGATAAAAGTGCTGAAATTAAAAGTTGTCAACCAAATTGAGCTTTAAACCCTTATTCTTTATTGAGTCATACAATGAGTTAATCATATGAAATGAAAGTCAATATGGAATTTCTCAAGCCCTTTTGACATTTTGGATTAGTTAAAAATTTTGATAGAATAATTGAAAATATTACAATCACTATGCCTCACCAAAAAAACCATATGTAAAAAGAGGTTAATAAATATTCATATTTCATTTTTTATTCTCTTAATAAACTAATATTTAATTATCTTCATTATTCAATTTTTCTTCATGAGTATTTCAAAATAGTTTTGATCTAAGAATTTAATAAGACATAAAATTATTAATCTTTCAATTGTTTTACTTGTTCTTTCTTTACTTTTACTCTTTTTAAAATATACATAATTTTCTTGGCAATTTAATTTTAAATAATTATTTAATTAATTTATTGTGAGAAAGACAAAATTTTCCACTAAGAATTGAAAAATGTCCAAGAGAAAATAGTCACTATTCACCACAAGAAAAAATCATAATAGTATTTAAAAATGAGTATAAAAATTACAAGAAAGATTTAAATATGCATAAATTTTTTATGATAATTTTATCTTTCTTCAAATTTTAATTATATTTTAGGCTGTCTTCAAATTTTAAGAGTAATATTTAACAATAAAATTCAATATTAAATATTAAATATATTTATTATCAATGAAAATATGGTTGATTATTCGATGGAAGGTAAACCTTTATTTTGTATAACTTTGATTTCTTTCTTTAAGAGACTTTAGTATGTCAAATATAATATTAAATGGTTTAACAAGAAAACCGGGATATTGTGATCTTCCGAGAGATATCGACCTTCATAACCATCACAAAAGAAGAATTGCATCAGGATAAATGCAAATAACAACACAGGAAAATCCATTTTGAGTCACAGTTCACACGAAATTCTAAAATAATTTCTTGCAATTTATAGCAAAAATATCGATTACAATGACAAAGGAGATGATTTGGTCTTTGCACTAAATTTTATAAAAGCTGTTTTTAAAAGATACTCTTGAGTGTTTGACGTTGGTAGTTGAAATTACTTTTATAATCAAACACTACAAAAGTTGAGCGCAAGGAAACAACTCACCTTGACTAAAGAATCAGATTCACAATTTCCGACGACTTGTTTTGTTGAATCTGATGTGATTGTATCTTTGAATGAATCAAAGAAGGTGATGCAGTTTTGAATAAAAACAAATAAATTTTATTATTTCCCCTAATCCCATTGACCTTTGCAGTAGCTTCCAAAATTGTAGAGGAGAAGTATCTTTGTCAGGTAGGAATTTGTCAAATATAAAGAATTGGCTATACTATAAGAAGTTGAGGATAGTATGTTAAAAGGGATTGAATATATATAAAATTGTTATTACCAATGCAAGTATGACCTATTCACATTCATAAGACAAGTAATTTTTTTTTTTTAGTTTTTGCATTAGTTTCACAATGGAGTTTGCTGTATTTATTGTTAGACAAAAAAAATTGCAATCTGGAATTTAGTTTGAAAACTTTAATTGTACTTCCAAAGGTGCAATATGGGTGAGCTCACATAGCAAGTGTGTGATTGTGTAGAGTATGTGTGCAATTTAGGTTTCTCAATAGGTGATTACATGTGTCTCCACCATGTGAAGTGAGACAAAAAGCTAAAAGTCATTAAGTGGATACTTAACTAGTGTGAATAGGACTTCCCTAGGTAGGTTATAAGATAACTAGATAGACCATGGCATTATTTACATTAATAGCCCCTTAAGTGTAACTTAGTGAGTAATGTATGCAAAGATGATGAGTTTTTGCTTCTATGCAATCTTAAGTACTCATGTAAATATTCTTCATAAATGGATAAAAGGAGGAAACCTGATGGGAAAATAACTCCTCTCTAAAAAGGGTATGATACCATAAAAAATTACAATGAATGTTCCTTAGCATAGGAGAGAAAAGAGAGACGGTCTATGTGATCCCCCCCTCCCCAAATGTGAGAACTAATGAGATCCATCCAAGGAAATGTTTCCTACTAAAAATTGTAGGAGAAGAGAAGCCATGCAACCTACTCACAAAATGATTTATACATTGCTAGTAGATCCTTGGCATTGGATGCTTAAAATGATCCATAGTCATTGAACAATATTTCTCCCCTTGAGAAGAAACAATACAACAAATTTGCATAAGATGACTTCCCATTTTAGATAGGTATATGCATAATGAAGGATGAATATTTTTTTAATAGTGCACAAGATCAAAAGATTATGAAATATTTTCAAAAATGGTCATATTATCCATTTGAAGGTTGATGGAGAAAATGGACCAAATAAGTGAAGTGTTGCTACAAAGAATCACTGTAAGATCTCAATAAAACCTCTTTGAACTTTATAGGTCATTATTAGGATGCAATCTCTAGTCGTGACTTATGAAGTTGCTTAGTGGCTTATGGCCACAATGGTCTTTAGTAGTTTCTGATGGCTTTCATGCTATAATCCAATGGGGATGCAACGCTTATAACCGTTTAGTGGTTATCACTAGGAGTTTCTTATCTCCCAAATATATATTATTTTTCTTAATTTTTCCTCAACTTATATGCTACGAGGTCATACATGTTAAAGTAATTGAACTCAATAATTAATTAATAACTAGTTAATTAATTATTAGGTCCCTTATTACTTTATTCACTTAAGCTAAACTTAGGAGTGTTTTTTATTGTTCAATTGAACTATTTATAGGTTAGGTTGTCTCATTGCATGAGATTAGGACACTTGTCACAATCTAATCAACTCCTCATCTAGGGTCTATTTTTTTCTTTTATAAGAATTCATTATTGTACTTTATATTCTATTACAATTTACATGTATCCACATTCATTATTCAATATAGAAGATACATCTTATCTACTTGTGTGGATCAAATCATTTCTCTCTTGGTTGCATAGAAAATTTGTTGCTTTGATCTCTCGTTTGTTATGGGAGATTTAGTTGCATATGATTTTTTGGAGTTGTGGGACTCACTATCAATTGCAACATGGTGTTAGAGAACCATATCATTGAATTCCTATCCAAATTCTAAGAGATCCAAAAAATATTGGCCAATATAATTTGCTTGGTGTAATTTTGAGAAAAAAATATGATTTTTTGGTTTTGTTCACAATCACAAAAGACCATCTAGGTGTGTATTATATTTTGTAGATAGTGAGAAAATATTGCAAAAGTTGTCAAAATAGCGTGCATCACCATTTTCCCTATAGGTGAAGTTTACTTTTTTAACAAATCACAGTTTTTTCTTTTTGGATTTAAATTTTTTCTAGGTTTTGTTGGCAGCATCAAAATATTTTGTGGGTATCTATTGATTTTTTCATACAATGAGTAAACCTTTTACAAATAAAATTAGAAGGGTCATGTTTGCTATCTATCGGCTAGCTAAATCCAGTCTATTTTTCAAAAAATCATAACTTGGCCATATAGTATCAAAATCGAGAAAATAAGATATTATTAGAAAGAAGGTTCTACATACATTCTAGTGGTATGATTCTCATGATTAAATTTTTCTAGTAGTTCATTTTATTCTCAATCAAACTCATATCATCATTTTTTGTTGCTGAGGTCATAATATTTTGGCTATAACTCCGATTTTTATGATTTTTATGACATTCAAAAGGTAGTTTAGATCTCTTGATATTTTTTTATGCAACTTTTGAAAAATTTGATCCAAATACATTTTATTCATTTTTTTATGATTTCAAATTTATGTCAATTACTTAGATGTCTTTACACCTGAAAAGGATCTATTTGTGTGAGATTAATTCACTTGATCTAATTTACATGTATTGAGGTTATTAGTTTGATTATTTTATTTGGTGAAGCATCATGGGTTTCTTTATGTGTATTGTTAAGGTTATCTTAGAAAAAGATAACTACTCTTCTTCATAAAATGAAATCCTAACACATCTTAGGTGGCTTGATCTTTTTCCTTATCTTTATGGACTCATACCTAGACTAGACACACTAGGGAGATTTCCAACATGAGAAATTAGTAGTGATCATGTTGTAGTAGTAATTTCTTCTAGTGTCTATCTTGACATTATGTATGGCCTATCAAACATTCAATGTGACCATACACTTTGGACTCGACTTTGGGATATCCATGGAAAGTATCATATATCTCCATGCCCATAGGATCCTATCCCAAATTGTCTCATTCCTCTTGCAAATTCAAATTTCATACACTTTGATGACAACACTCTAGAGGATCTTAAGTATATCATAGGTTTTGCATGTTTTAATGGTTAAAATACTTGTCTTCATGTTCCCACTCTTCAAATCGAGACTACATCACCATATTTTGTTGTTTTCGATCATCTTACCATCACCACATCCTTGAACCCTAAATATTTACTGTAGTAGGACATCCATCATATTTTAGGCATAACTACTTGGATCTATATCTTGTAGACATATCATCCTTGTTTGTAGAGTCTCAAATTGTAGACTTAGAGAATTACGTTGAGGACATTCATTTACTCTTCCTTGAGAACCACATCATCTTTGTTGGTCCATCATCTTCGTCATCATTAGAAATTTTTCTATGTCAATATTCATAGGTTTTTGTATTGACATCATCTATTTTCAACATGTGGAAACTTGAGAAATTTTCAGAGGCACACATCATTTTCATTTGTTGATGTAAATAAATTATTGTACCTAGTTCATTCATTACTATGGGACTTATTTACACATGTTAAGTTTACTTATGTCCTAGGAAGGAATGTTCCTAGAAGGTGTTAGTTGTCATTAGTTGTTATCTTATGCTTTGACAACTACTACATGTGAACCTAGGTAAGTGCAATTAGTTATTTCATATCATTGAATCATATTGATAAGAATACAATTTATTCTTGTCATATTCATTTCTCTCTCTCTTGTGCTTTCCATTTGGTCTCAAGATCTTGGCATCCATACCCAATTCTAAGATGGTATCAGAGCGGGTTGGGTGCCATTGGAGAGTCTTTTTCTAAGGAGGGTTACCAAATTTGTGGGTGTTCCATTTTTGACTCTTTATTGCAAGTTCATATCAGAGCATTTTGGTGCAAATCTAAGCTCACCATTGTGTTAGGAAAGTTTGAGAAATTCAATTTTTCCTTTTTTTTTGTCCAAATATTATATACAAGGCCAAATCTATGAGGATTTGAACCTGAGGAGTGGTTACCAGATCGAAATGGTAGCTACATTTTTGGAAAATTTTGGGTCAAATCCAAACTTTCCATCACATCTAAAAGGGCCAAAAACCCTAAGATCGACTACTAAATTGTCCAAATTAGAGTAGTCTGGTGAGGGAAAAAAAAATTGCTCAAGGAGTTGTATGACCCAAAATTGTCATAAATGTTTTGGGTACGATTTGTAGAAAGAAAATTATTTAAATCATTGAAATTTTTTTAAATTTTTTTAAAGAAAAATAACGATTTAAAATCTAAAAATTTTATTATAATTTTTTTCAAATATTAAATAGCAAAAAGCAAGAAACTGTGGATTTTATCTTGTAGATGTACAGTCTGTATATTTTGTACCATGCAAGGTACAAACCCTACCACATGGTACACCCACATCCCCACCGTACGCGGGACCCTAACTTTCCTCACACCAATGGTGGCTTTCTAGCAACTGATGAGTTGCAAAACTAGTGACTTCAATTAAATTCCCAACAACAAATCATTAAAATATGGCCATTTTCTGCATACCAATGTCATAAAATTTAGTGGCATCATTTTTCAAAAAGTTGACAGGTCCGCTCAGAATGTTTGAGCAATCTGAGCATATTCCACTAACAAGAAGATTCTGGCCTGACGTCCAAGGAAGCCATTAATTTTAAGCCTCCGACTAGGAGAATATTCAACCCAGTGAGTATATTCTTTTTGATAGGTCTGAAGCCATCAAATTTAATTGAGTGATCAAATGACATCATCCTACATTAGTAGTGACGTCAACATCCTTTTGAAAAAATTTTCCCCCGCACCGTTTGCATTTTGGTTTTCATAGGAGAACTTCAAAGCATCATAACTCGGTCATTTTGACTCCTTTTTTCAAGCAATTTTTTTTATTTGTGCTAATTTTTCATGCTCTTTGTAGTGGTGCAATCATTTTTGGTTTCAGTGTCTGGTGTTTCCAAAAATTGTGGATTCTCAGAGTGTTGCTACTTCATCCTCATTTTTGGAACTTCGGGAGCTCATATCTTACTCCAACGGTAACATTTTTTGGTGCAATTTTTTTGAAAGTGGATGAATTTTCATGTAATTTTTAGTGTTATGATTAGATTGATTGCATTTTTGTACAAAAAATTGTATTTGATTTTTTTTCCTATTTTGGCATCTGTAAGCACTAAAATCAAAGTCCATTTCACTATTTTTGGTAAGTGGAAACTATAAACGCACTACTCATAAAGTTCCAACCTCATATACTGGTTGGGGGTTTCATGATTGAGTAATTTGGGGAGTAATATTGCAATGGTTGATTGCATTCTTTTTCTTGGTTTTTGTTCTTGCAATAGGGGGGTATTTTTCCTCACATGGGGTTTTTTCCTTCTCATGCATCATTGAGAGCATTTCTATTTTGCATTTCATCTCTCTTTTGGGGAGGAGTTTTTTCCAACTGGGTCTTCTCCTTTTCTCCATTTGTGAGATATTTCATTTGCATTGCATGTACATGGGTACCTAACATGGCCTAGTAGTCAAGACCCATCTTTGTGTCATTTGCATAATAATTTTCTACTCCCTAAGTTGCATTTAAGGGGGGGTGTCGGTGTCAATAAAGTCTTGTGCCTAGTTCATTCATTACTAGGGGAATTGTTTACACATTTGTAAATTTTACTTAGGTCCTAGGAATGAGTCTTCCTAGAAGGTGTTAGTTGTCATTAGTTGTTATCTTATCCTTTGACAACTACTACATGTGAACCTAGGTAAGGGTGATTAGTTATCTCATATCATTGAATCATATTGATAAGAATAAAATTTATTTTTGTCATATGCATTTCTCTCTCTATTGTGCTTTCCATTTCGTCTCAAGATCTTGGCATCCATAGCCAATTTTAGTAGCATTTAGATTCCTAATTCTTCTAGTATTTGGGAATAGCTTGTCTAATCACTAATATTTTTTTCTTCCTATAGGGAAAAATGGTGTTTGCAAGTAGTGGAACATGTTCTCTCTTCAAGTGTTCATCATTGGAACATGAGTTATTTCTTTATTGAGGGATTAATATCCTTATTTTATCTCTCATAATAGGAGGAAATCTATTTTTCCTATGTGATAGAAGCAATTATTAGTGGGGCACTTTGAGATCTCCTTCTATCTTTCTTTCACTAGTAATTTTTTTATTTTCTCTCTTTTGGAGAGGATTTTTTTCCCATGTGGTTTTCTCCTTTTCTCTAGTTATGAGATTTATAATTTGTTTATATATGGGTACCTCATTTTTCCTTGTATCCATTATCCATCAATGTATCCATCATTGCATTCTTTATCAAGGTTTTCAGCTTCTCCTTAAGTTGATCTTAAGGGGGTTATTAGATTAATTAAGAAATCTCTTGATAATTAATTAATCATTAATTAATTTTTAGGTTTCTTAATAATTTATTCACTTAAGCTAAACTTAAGAGTGTTTTATTATTATTAGATTGGGATATTTATAGGTTAATTTGTCTCATAGCATAAGATTAGGACACTTGTCACAATCTATTCAAATACTCATTTAGATTTTGTTTTTTTCTTCTCTAGGAATTCCTTCTTGTAATTTGTATTATATCACCACTCACATGTATTTACATTCATTATTCAATAGAGAATGCATATTATATTCTTATGTGGATCAAATAGATTCTCTTTTGGGTGCATAGAAAATTGGTTGCTTTGATATTTCATTTCGTGATAGGTGTTTTAGTTGTAGGTGATGTTTGGAAGATATGGGGTTCACTATCAACTTCAATAATACAACTTCCTCAAAAATAAAATTTCCTCTGATGCTCCTAATATTCAAAGTAAGTTTTTTTTATCACATTTTGTTTGCTCATCCCTCTTAGCACAATGTTAGGGTCTCTTTGGGATAAAAGTGCTGAAATTAAAAGTTGTCAACCGAATTAAGATTTAAACCCTTATTCTTTATTGAGCCATACAATGAGATAATCATATGAAATGAAAGCCAATATTGAATTTATCAAGCCTTTTTGACATGTTGGATTAGTTAAAAATTTTGATAGAATAATTAAAAATATTAATTACAATCACTATGCCTCAGCAAAAAAACCATATGTAAAAAGAGGTTAATAAATATTACTATTTCACTTTTTATTCTCTTAATAAAAGAATTTATAGTGTAAACATAATTTTTTATTATTATTTAAAAATATTTTGATCTAGGATAAGGCATATAGGAAAAATACTTCATTTTTTTTCCTTCTCATCCGTTTTTTATCAATCTTTTCCAATCTTCGCTATTTTATTATTTAAACCAATATTTAATTATCTTCATCATTCAATCTTTGTTCATGAGTATTTCAAAATAGTTTTGATCTAAGAATTTAATAAGACAAAATTATTAATCTTTCAATTGTTTTACTTGTTCTTTCTTTATTTTTACTCTTTTTAAAATATAAGTAATTTTCTTAGCAATTTAATTTTAAATAATTATTTTATTAATTTATTGTGAGAGAGACAAACACTAAGAATTGAAAAATGTCCAAGGGAAAATAGTCAGTATTCACCACAAGAAAAAATTATAATAGTATTTAAAAAAGAGTATAAAAATTACAAGAAAGATTTAAATATGCATAATTTTTTTATGATAATTTTATCTTTCTTCAAATGTTAATTATATTTTACGTTGTCTTCAAATTTTAATACTAATACTTAACAATATAATTCAATATTAAATATTAAATATATTTATTATCAATGAAAATATGGTTGATTATTCGATGGAAGGTAAACCTTTATTTTGTATAACTTTGATTTCTTTCTTGAAGAGACTTTAGTATGTCAAATATGATATTAAATGGTTTAAAAATGTTATTTTTGAAATACCTTTTACAAAATACCTATTTGAAAAAGGTTTCATGATATTTCCTTTCAACTCATGAAATTTTATACGACTTTAGTGATGCTTATTGAGGAAGCTTTGTGCTCTATAGAACTGAATGAATTCAAACTATATGAAGACATTTTCCAAAAAAAAATTAAAAAATATTGTATTGATTGGATTCAAAAAGGGGATAAGAATACTATCGTTTTTCATAATTCAATCAAAGAATGGAGAAATGGTAATGTTATTTTATTTATCAACTTTTCTCAAGATCTTTATCCTTTTCTTCTTCTTAACATATTTGTAGAGAAGCAATCTTGTTTCTTTTCCTTGATTGAGGAAATTGGCTTTGAACCTAATAAGGAAGAAAAAAAGATTTTGTATTGTATTTCACTTTTGGTCTCTAAAGATTGAATATTTGTTTTATTCAACCAACTCTAATGCATGATCTTGAAAAGGTGTTTCTTTCATATGAAAAGCGAACATTCTACAAACATTAAGGATTCCTCATTAATTCTTTTAAAGAATTATGGTATATTTGAAATTTTATCTCATGAAGGTTATAAGGGAATATCAAGACAATAAGAAGATTCTTAAAGATATTATTTCTAGATTTTTAGATTTGATTTCCAAAAAATGGAATTTAAAAAAAAAAAAATTACCACATTTTCCTTTGTAATGTAACATATAAATGATTAAAATAATATTGATAATCGTCATAAACACATTCTATTTTCTAATATTTATTCTTCTTAGGATGATATTGTGGTAGGGAATGAAATTCTTGATGGTTTTATTAGTGCTATAACCTATTTTTATTTTGTATCCATATCGAAGGATAAGGTTATGCTTTTAAAATTAAATATATCTAAGGTTGATTATATAGTTTTATGGTATTTAATTTAAAATACTTTTCGCATTTCCAATTTAAATAGTATATTTCTTGGGTTATGGTTTATGTTGAATTTTCATCATTTGTTATCTTGTTAATGGTCTTTGTTACCCCTTTTTCTCTACTTCTGTGGGATTATATTAGGGTGATCATATGTTTCCTTATGTTTGAATTTATATGATCGTATAATTTTCTAATAAATTAATAAAGCACTAAAGAATAACTTTGGAATAGCAACTACACCTCCAAATTCTAAATGATACAACTTTGATGGAAATTCCAAAAATTTGTGAAGCAACCAATCATAGAAAATATTTTTCTTTATACTCATATGCTTATACAACAAATAATAATAGAAACTATTTTCTTCAAAAAATGATCCCTCCATTCAGATTATTTGGTGATTAATTTATTAGTTTAAAAACCAAATAGAGATTAATGTAAGATGCTTTTGAATATAATTCATATGAGGGTTAATCTTTGGAGAAGGTACTGGTTATCCTTTATTGTATATTTATTGTTGTTAAAATTTACATTACAAGCTCTTCATATATACATATACATATATATATACATATATACATACATACATATATACATACATACATATATACATACATACATATATACATACATACATATATATATACACATATATACATACATACATATATATATACATATACACACACACATATACATATATACATGTACATATATATATATGTGTGTGTGTGTTAGTTGGCCTTGTTGTTGCACGAACATGTCAACCTGTCGATGCCCGATACAAGTGTTAGTTAAGATCCACAAGAGGCGGTTAGACCATGTCACAAACCCAAGCACTATACTACAAGGAAGACCAAGGGACACACCATCTTGCAACAATCCCCCACCAGCACAAGTGAGGGGTTTGAACATGTGACCAACTCTTATACAAATTGTTGGCCTTGTCGTTGCAACAAAAGGTTGACTTGTCAATGCCCAATACAAGTGTCAGTTAAGATCCACAAGAGGCAGTTAGACCATATCACAAACCCAAGCATTATGTTTTAAGGAAGCCCAAGGGACACCATCTTGCAACAATATATACATGTATACATACACATATATATACAAATATACATATACACATATACATATATATACATATATACATACATAGATACACACACATATACATGAAACATAGCTTTTTGGGACCTTACAGACTGCACTTGCACTACTAGGGTTTTTCACCTAAATCAAGAGAGATGGGGCCAAAAATGCTAATGTATCACTCAAATTAGGATGTATGCAATGTTGTTTAATGTAAATGGACTTAACTAAATGCAATTGACTAATTTGAATCACTAAAAATGAATGCAAAACTGCAATTACAACTATGTTTAAAAACACATTATGATATGTAGACAACTATGTAAATGAAGAAATAATGCAAAATAGAAAATACATGCATGAATTTGAGGATGGATTGTAATGATTATAGTGTTTTGGATGCTGATGGAAATTGCTGAATTTTCATAGTGAGACTCATTCACCCAAGATGGCAAATTAGTCCTCCTTCTGGTGAAAAAGTGTTGAGAGCTAGTTTCTATTTGTTAGGATCCAGAATTTGATTTTTTTTAGATTTTTAGTTTTAAGGTGGGACTCATTCACCATAGGTGGTGAATCAGTCCTCTCCCAAATTTTTCAAAAATCAAGAGACAACTCTGCAACACCAAATTTGGAAAATTTTGCTTGTCAACTTGCCAAAGTTAGTTCTATAGAAAACAACCAAATAACTCTCTTCAAGCTTGAATTTTACTCAAGTATACTTGAAGCACCTAGTTGACTTGGAAATCAATCTTCAATTCCTAATAACCTATCAAATTTTCATACAAAGAGCTGCAAACAAACATGTAATAAGGGAAAAATGATTGTGTTATTGAATAGGGGTTTTCCATGATCAAACCCAACTTTTGGTAACTAAACCCTTGAAAAGATAATGAAATGAAAGAGAGAGATAAACTAGTAAAATGAAAATGCTATCAACTTACCTAACCCTTGATAATAAAAGTTTGAAGTAATGTCAATGACTCCTTCAAAGTGTTTGAATAATTCTTGAAAAGATGATGCAAAATGCTTGAATGCTTGAAATGTGAGATTGAATGCTTGAATGAGTGAGGAGATGTAAAATGAGGTGAAAATCACTTATTTATACAATTCTTGTGCCTTAGTATCCATTCATACCTCATCACAGGCCAACATCAAGTGATTTTGAATAAAATCCTAAAAGGAAATTTAAAATATTTTGAATTTGGGGCCAAGGGGGACTCATTCGCTACCCATGGTGAATGGGTCCCACCTAGGACCTAAAAACAAGTGTTAAGAAAGATGGTGTATTTAATGTTATTTTTCGGGATAACATTCAAAAATACACTTAACTACAACTTATGAGGGCATAAAGTCACCAAATAAAGCATGAGAAGGGTGTAAATAGTGAAAATATGCATAGGAGAGTGTGAAAGCTTGTTACAAGACTTTACAACACTTCAAAATAGGACATGTTTATGAGTAAAAAGGTGCTTTTTAGGTAAATTACATTAAATAGAGTCTAAAGAATGTAGAAATGTCTTACAACACTTCACAACACCTTCACAAGACCTCATTCTCTGAATTTTAGTACCTAAATAAGCATGTACAAGCCATGTTACAACATAAAATCAGAGCAACATAGTTCCAACACCCTGAAACAAGACCTAAAAGGCCATGAAAATGACAAGGGGCCATTTTTGTACAACACATTTAGCCTCTACTTTAGTGAGAGGATGAACCTATTTCAAACTCACACTAAAGTAGCCATGAACATTAAGGGGAGGGTTCAAATGCACCTATGTTAGCAAGATTCAATGACACAATCAAGAGGGATGATCAAGCCCCAAAGATGAAGATATCATGGAAAACTAGACATAAGGAAAAAGGAACACACAAGTGTTGAAAATAATTGGATGAAGCTTTGATCGTCAATCCAACTAGTTGTGGAAAGAGACGTAGGCTGATTTTTTCAAAAAGAGAATGTGTACTCACTCTAGGGCCAATCTCATATATTTTTATGGTTGGGTGCCATTGGAGAGTCTTTTTCTAAGGAGGGTTACCAAATTTGTGGGTGTTCCATTTTTGACTCTTTATTGCAAGTTCATATCAGAGCATGTTGGTGCAAATCTAAGCTCACCATTGTGTTAGGAAAGTTTGAGAAATTCAATTTTTCCTTTTTTTTTGTCCAAATATTATATACAAGGCCAAATCTATGAGGATTTGAACCTGAGGAGTGGTTACCAGATGGAAATGGTAGCTACATTTTTGGAGAATTTTGGGTCAAATCCAAACTTTCCATCGCATCTAGAAGGGCCAAAAACCCTAAGATCGACTACCAAATTGTCCAAATTAGAGTAGTCTGGTGAGGCAAAAAGAAAATTGCTCAAGGAGTTGTATGACCCAAAATTGTCATAAATGTTTTGGGTACGATTTGTAGAAAGAAATTTATTTAAATCATTGAAATTTTTTTAAATTTTTTTTAAGAAAAATAACGATTTAAAATCTAAAAAATTTATTATAATTTTTTTCAAATATTAAATAGCAAAAAGCAAGAAACTGTGATCTTTATATCAGATGTACAACGCGTGACCTCTGCGACCATGGTAATAAACTCTACCACGTGGTACAATTCCATATCCCACTGTATACATTGTGCCCTTTAACTTTACACTAATGGTTTAGCAATCGAGGAGTTGAAAACTGACTTCTAATTAAATTCTAACAACAAATTATTAAAATCTTGGCTATTTCTACATACCAATGTCATAAAATTTAGTGGTGAATATTTTTCAAAAGTTGGATGTGTCCGCTTTTAGAATGTTTGGAGTAACTGAAAGTATATTCCACTTCAACAAGATTTTGGCCTGATGTCCAAGGGAAGCTGCTAATTTGCTTCTGGATTAGGAGAATATTCTAACCAGTGAGTACATTTTTGATAGTCTCAAGCTATCACCAATTGAGGATCAAATGACATCATCCTGGCATTAGTAGTGACATCAACATCCTTTGAAAAAAATTTCCCTCACCAGCTTGCATTTTACTTTAAGTAGTGAGAACTTCAAAGCATCATAATCCTTGGTCATTTTGACTCTTTTTTCAAGCAATTTTTTATTTGTGCTAATTTTTCATGCTCTTTGTAGTGGTGCAATCATTTTGGTTTCAAACCGTGTGCTTTTACAAAATTTTAGATTCTCGAGGTTGCTACTTCATCCCTACTTTGGAACTTCTGAGCTATATCTTACTCCTACTTCAGAAGACATTTTGGTGCAATTTTGGAAAGTGGATGCACTTTTCATGTAATTTTAGTGTTATGATTAGATTGATTGCATTTTGTATACAAAAACAATTTGATTTTTTTTCCTATTTGGAATTGTGAAGTAATCTAAAATCAAAGTCCATTTTACCTGCTTTTTGGCAAGTGGAAACTATAAACACACTAATCATAAAGTGACAATCTCATATATTTCTAGGGGGTTCTTTGATTGAGTGATTTGGGGGGGTAATATTGTAGTGGTTGATTGCATTCTTTTTTCTTGGTTTTTGTTCTTGCAATAAAGCATTTTTCCTCACATGGGGTTTTTCCTTCGCATCATTGAGAGCATTTCTATTTTCTCTCTTTTGGGGAGGAGTTTTGTCCCACTAGGTTTTCTCCTTTTCTCTGTTTGTGAGATATTTCATTTGCATTGCATGTACATGGGTACCTAACATGGCCTAGTATCCAGGACCCATCTTTGTGTCATTTGCATACACTTGCTAACACTTCTAAGTTGTATTTTATGGGTGTTTGTAAGTCAATAAAGTCTTGTGCTCTAGTTCTTATTCATTAATAGGGAATTGTTTCACATTTGTTAAGTTTTACTAGGTCCTGTAGAGTCTTCCAGAAGGTGTTAGCTGTCATTAGTTGTTATCTTATCCTTGACAACTACTACATGTGAACCTAGGTAAGGTTGGGATTAGTTCATTCTCATGTCATTGAATCATATTGATAAGAATAAAATTTATTTTGTCATATGCATTTTCTCTATTGTGCTTTCCATTTCCCTTGGCCTCAAGATCATAGCATCTATAGCCACTTTAATAGTATTTAGATTCCAATTCCAAAAATTTGGGGAATAGCCTGTTCAATCACTAACATTTTTCTCCCATAGGGAAAAAATGGTGCTCTGGGTAAGCAGTGAAACATGTTCTCCATGTCCACAAACATGAGCTATTTCCTTTATTGAGGGATTATTATCTTATTTTATCTCTCCTGGGCTGAGGGATATATTTTTCTCATGTGATAGAAGTAATTATTGGGCACTTTGAGACTTCCTTCTATCTTTCTTTTCACTAGTAATTTTTTTATTTTCTTTTGGAGAGGATTTTTCCCATGTGGTTTCTCTCCCTTTCTCTAGCTATGAGATTTCCATAATTTGTTTATATATGGGTACCTCATTTTTCCTGTAATCCACATCCATCAATGTATCCACTACTGCATTCTCTATCAGTTTACAGCTCTCCTGCTGATCTTAAGGGGTTGTTAGATTAATTCAAGAAATCTCTGATACCACCAATCACACCACCTTTTGTAATTTCCACACCCATTCAATTTTAAATCTTTAAGAGTGTTTTATTATTAGATTTGGATATTTAGGTTAGTTTGTTCTAGTATGATTAGGACACTTGTCACAATCTAGTCAAATCCTCATCTAGAGTTTCTTTTTTTCTTTTATAGGAATTCCTTATTGTAATTTTTATTATATCACCATTCACATGTATTCACATTCATTATTCAATAGAGAATGCATATTAGATTCTTAAGTGTGGATCAGCCAGATTCTCTCTTTAAGTATAGAAAATTGGTTGCTTGATATTTCTCATTTCGTGGATAGGTGTTTTAGTTGTAGGTGATGTTTGGAAGCTATGGGGTTGACTATCAACTTCAATAATACAACTTCCTCAAAAATAAAATTTCCTCTGATGCTCCTAATATTGAAAGTAAGTTTTCTTTATCGCATTTTGTTTGCTCAAGTTTTTTTTATCACATTTTGTTTGCTCATCCCTCTTAGCACAATGTTAGGGTCTCTTTGGGATAAAAGTGCTGAAATTAAAAGTTGTCAACCGAATTAAGATTAGGAGCATCAAAATATGTACTCACTCTAGGGCCAATCTCATATATCCTTAAGACCTATCAAAATCTATTGGCCTATTTTGGCATCTGTAAGCACTAAAATCAAAGTTCATTTCACTTTTTTTGGTAAGTGGAAACTGTAAATGCACTACTCATAAAGTTCCAAGCTCATATATTGCTTGAGGCTTTCATGATTGAGTAATTTGGGGTGTAATCTTGCAGTGGTTCATTGCAATATTTTTATTTGTTTGTGTTCTTGCAATGGGGGGGTCTTTTTCCTCACACAGGTATTTTTCCTTCTCATGTATCATTGAGATCATTTCTATTTTTCATTTCATCTCTCTTTTGGGGAGGAGTTTTGATCAACTGGGTCTTCTCCTTTTCTCCATTTGTGATAGATTTCATTTGCATTGCATGTACATGGGTACCCAACATGGCCTAGTAGTCTGGACCCATCTTTGTGTCATTTCCATAATAATATGTTACTCCCTAAGTTGCACTTAAGGGGGGTGTTGGTTTAAATAAAGTCTTGTACCTAGTTCATTCATTACTAGGGGACTTATTTACACATGTTAAGTTTACTTAGGTCCTAGGAAGGACACTTCCTAGAAGGTGTTAGTTTTCATTAG
Organism: Sequoia sempervirens; assembly: GCA_007258455.2. Classification (NCBI taxonomy): domain Eukaryota; kingdom Viridiplantae; phylum Streptophyta; class Pinopsida; order Cupressales; family Cupressaceae; genus Sequoia; species Sequoia sempervirens. The sequence continues at coordinate 243,924,706 of VDFB02281492.1, forward strand.
TTGTTATCTTATCCTTTGACAACTACTACATGTGAACCTACGTAAGGGTGATTAGTTATCTCATATCATATAATCATATTGATAAGAATAAAATTTATTTTTTTCATCTGCATTTCTCTCTCTCTTGTGATTTCCATTTGGTCTCAAGATCTTGGCATCCATAGCCAATTTTAATAGCATTTAGATTCCTAATTCCTACCATTTTTGAAAATGGCTTCTCTAATCACTAGTAAATTTTTTTTTCCTACAGGGAGAAATGGTGTTTGCAGGTAGTGGATCATGTTCTATCTTCAAGTGTTCATTATTTGAACATGAGTTATTTCTTTATTGAGGTATTAATATCCTTATTTTATCTCTCATAATAGGAGGACATATATTTTTCCTATGTGATTGAAACAATTCTTAGGGGAGCACTTTGAGACCTCCTTCTATCTTTCTTTCACTAGTGTAATTTTTTTATTTTCTCTCTTTTGGAGAGGATTTTTTTCCCATGTGCTTTTCTCCTTTTCTCTAGTTATGAGATTTTTAATTTGTTTATATATATTTACCTCATTTGGCCTTGTATCCATTATCCATCCATGTATCCATCATTGAATTCTTTATCAAGGTTTTCAACTTCTTCTTAAGTTGATCTTAAGGGGGTTGTTAGATTAATTAGGAAATATCTTGATAATTAATTAATCATTAATTAATTTTTAGGTTTCTTACTAATTTATTCACTTAAGCTAAAATTAAGAGTATTTAATTATTATTAGATTGGGATATTTATAGGTTAAGTTGTCTCATTGCACGAGATTAGGACACTTGTCACAATCTAGTGAAATCCTCATCTAGAGTTTGTTTTTTTTATTTTATAGGAATTCCTTATTGTAATTTGTACTATATCACCATTCACATGTATTCAAATTCATTATTCAATGGAGAATGCATATTAGATTCTTGTGAGGATCAAATAGATTCTCTTTTGGTTGTATAGAAAATTGGTTGCTTTGATCTTTCATTTCATGATAGTTGTTTTAGTTGTAGGTGATGTTTGGGAGTTATGGAGTTCACTATCAACTTCAATAATACTTGACTTCCTCAAAAATAAATTTCCCCTAATGCTCCTAATATTGAAAGTAAGTTTTTTTTATCGCAATTTGTTTGTTCATCCCTCTTAGCAGAATGTTAGGGTCTCTTTGGGATAAAAGTGCTGAAATTAAAAGTTGTCAACCAAATTGAGCTTTAAACCCTTATTCTTTATTGAGTCATACAATGAGTTAATCATATGAAATGAAAGTCAATATTGAATTTCTCGAGCCCTTTTGACATGTTGGATTAGTTAAAATTTTTGATAGAATAATTGAAAATATTACAATCACTATGCCTCACCAAAAAAACCATATGTAAAAAGAGTTTAATAAATATTCATATTTCATTTTTTATTCTCTTAATAAAATAATTTATAGTGTAAACATCATTTTTTATTATTATTTAAAAATATTTTGATCTAGGATAAGGCATATAGGAAAAAATACTTCAATTGTTTTTCTTCTCATGCTTTTTTTATCAATCTTTTCCAATCTTCACTATTTAATTATTTAAACAAATATTTAATTATCTTCATTATTCAATCTTTCTTCATGAGTATTTCAAAATAGTTTTGATCTAAGAATTTAATAAGACATAAAATCATTAATCTTTCAATTGTTTTACTTGTTCTTTCTTTAATTTTACTCTTTTTAAAATATAAGTAATTTTCTTAGCAATTTAATTTTAAATAATTATTTAATTAATTTATTGTGTGAAAGACAAAATTTTCCACTAAGAATTTAAAAATGTGCAAGAGAAAATAGTCACTATTCACCACAAGAAAAAATCATAATAGTATTTAAAAATGAAGATTTAAATATGTATAAATTTTTTATGATAATTTTATCTTTCTTCAAATTTTAATTATATTTTAGGCTGTCTTCAAGTAATATTTAACAATAAAATTCAATATTAAATATTAAATATATTTATTATCAATGAAAATATGGTTGATTATTCGATGGAAGGTAAACCTTTATTTTGTATAACTTTGATTTCTTTCTTTAAGAGACTTTAGTATGTCAAATATAATATTAAATGGTTTAACAAGAAAATCGGGATATTGTGATCTTCCGAGAGATATCGACCTTCATAACCATCACAAAAGAAGAATTGCATCAGGATAAATGCAAATAACAACACAGGAAAATCCATTTTGAGTCACAGTTCACACGAAATTCTAAAATAATTTCTTGCAATTTATAGCGAAAATATCGATTACAATGACAAAGGAGATGATTTGGTCTTTGCACTAAATTTTATAAAGGCTGTTTTTAAAAGATACTCTTGAGTGTTTGACGTTGGTAGTTGAAATTACTTTTATAATCAAACACTACAAAAGTTGAGCGCAAGGAAACAACTCACCTTGACTAAAGAATCAGATTCACAATTTCCGACGACTTGTTTTGTTGAATCTGATGTGATTGTATCTTTGAATGAATCAAAGAAGGTGATGCAGTTTTGAATAAAAACAAATAAATTTTATTATTTCCCCTAATCCCATTGACCTTTGCAGTAGCTTCCAAAATTGTAGAGGAGAAGTATCTTTGTCAGGTAGGAATTTGTCAAATATAAAGAATTGGCTATACTATAAGAAGTTGAGGATAGTATGTTAAAAGGGATTGAATATATATAAAATTATTATTACCAATGCAAGTATGACCTATTCACATTCATAAGACAAGTAATTTTTTTTTTAAGTTTTTGCATTAGTTTCACAATGGAGTTTGCTGTATTTATTGTTAGACAAAAAAAATTGCAATCTGGAATTTAGTTTGAAAACTTTAATTGTACTTCCAAAGGTGCAATATGGGTGAGCTCACATAGCAAGTGTGTGATTGTGTAGAGTATGTGTGCAATTTAGGTTTCTCAATAGGTGATTACATGTGTCTCCACCACGTGAAGTGAGACAAAAAGCTAAAAGTCATTAAGTGGATACTTAACTAGTGTGAATAGGACTTCCCTAGGTAGGTTATAAGATAACTAGATAGACCATGGCATTATTTACATTAACAGCCCCCTTAAGTATAACTTAGTGAGTAATGTATGCAAAGATGATGAGTTTTTGCTTCTATGCCATCTTAAGCACTCATGTAAATATTCTTCATAAATGGATAAAAGGAGGAAACCTGATGGGAAAATAAATCCTCTCTAAAAAGAGTATGATACCATAAAAAATTACAATGAATGTTCCCTAGCATAGGAGAGAAAAGAGAGACGGTCTATGTGATCCCCCCCTCCCCAAATGTGAGAAGTAATGAAATCCATCCAAGGAAATGCTTCCTACTAAAAATTGTAGGAGAAGAGAAGCCATGCAACCTACTCACAAAATGATTTATACATTTCTAGTAGATCCTTGGCATTGGATGCTTAAAATGATCCATAGTCATTGAACAATATTTCTCCCCTTGAGAAGAAACAATACAACAAATGTGCATAAGATGACTTTCCATTTTAGATAGGTATATGCACAATGAAGGATGAATATTTTTTTAATAGTGCACATAATTGAAAGATTATGAAATCTTTTCAAAAATGCTCATATTATCCATTTGAAGGTTGATGGAGAAAATGGACCAAATAAGTGAAGTGTTGCTACAAAGAATCACTATAAGATCTCAATAAAACCTCTTTGAACTCTATAGGTCATTATTAGGATGCAATCTCTAGTCGTGACTTATGAAGTTGCTTAGTGGCTTATTGCCACAATGGTCTTTAGTAGTTTTTGATGGCTTTCATGCTATAGTCCAATGGGGATGCAAGGCTTATAACCCTTTAGTGGTTATCACTAGGAGTTTCTTATCTCCCAAATATATATTATTTAAAAAAAAAATTCCTCAACCTATATGCTACGAGGTCATACATGTTAAAGTAACTGAACTCAGTAATTAATTAATAACTAGTTAATTAATTATTAGGTACCTTATTACTTTATTCACTTAAGCTAAACTTAGGAGTGTTTTTTATTGTTCAATTGAACTAAATTTATAGGTTAGGTTGTCTCATTGCATGAGATTAGGACACTTGTCACAATCTAATCAACTCCTCGTCTAGGGTCTATTTTTTTCTTTTATAAGAATTCATTATTGTACTTTATATTCTATTACAATATACATGTATCCACATTCATTATTCAATATAGAAGATATAGTTTATCTACTTGTGTGGATCAAATCATTTCTCTCTTGGTTGCATTGAAAATTAGTTGCTTTGATCTCTTGTTTGTTATGGGAGATTTAGTTGCATATGATTTTTCGGTTTAGTTGCATATAATTTTTTGGAGTTGTGGGACTCACTATCAATTGCAACATGGTGTTAGAGAACCAGATCATTGACTCCCTATCCAAATTCTAAGAGATCCAAAAAAATTGGCCAATATAATTTGCTTGGTGTAATTTTGAAAAAAAAAATTATTTTTTGGTTTTATTCACAATCACAAAAGACCATCTAGGTGTCTATTATATTTTGTAGATAGTGAGAAAATATTGCAAAAGTTGTCAAAGTAGTGTGCATCACCATTTTCCCTATAGGTGAAGTTTACTTTTTTAACAAATCACAGTTTTTGCTTTTTGGATTTAAATTTTTTCTAGGTTTTGTTGGCAGCATCAAAATATTTTGTGGGTATCTATTGATTTTTTCATACAATTAGTAAAAATTTTACAAATAAAATTAGAAGGGTCATGTTTGCTATCTATCGGCTAGCTAAATCCAGTCTATTTTTCAAAAAATCATAACTTGGGCATATAGTATCAAAATCGAGAAAATGAGATATTATTAGAAAGAAGGTTCTACATACATTCTAGTGGTATGATTCTCTTGATTAAATTTTTCTATTAGTTCATTTTATTCTCAATCAAACTCATATCATCATTTTTTGTTGCTGAGGTCATAATATTTTGGCTATAACTCCAATTTTTATGATTTTTATGACATTCAAAAGGTAGTTTAGATCTCTTGATATTTTTTTATGCAACTTTTGAAAAATTTGATCCAAATACATTTTATTCATTTTTTTGTGATTTCACATTCATGTCAATTATTTAGATGTCTTTACACCTGAAAAGGATCTATTTGTGCGAGATTAATTCACTTGATCTAATTTACATGTATTGAGGTTATTAGTTTGATTATTTTATTTGGTGAAGCATCATGGGTTTCTTTATGTGTATTGTTAAGGTTATCTTAGAAAAAGATAACTACTGTGTGTATGAAAATCAGATGTGTAAATGAATTGAAACAAATATTCAAACACAACAATAGCTCATCTAACCATTACAATAATCAAGACAAGTCTAAATTTTGGACCCGCAACAAGAACGTTGTAAAAGGTGGTGTTGTAGATGCAAATCATATCACGACTAGGCCATTTGTTCTGAGCACCCCAAACACTACTCGTAATAATAATGTCAATTCAGTCGCGAATCTAGGAAACAATCATCCCCCTTCAACGAACAAAAATCAGGGGACTGTCAGTAACCAAAACTACCAAGGAAACAACAACAACACTTTAGGGAATACCTCAAACACGAACCCACAATGCTTTCCATTCTACTCCAACAGAAGAACTTTTACTCCACTAGGACAATCCTTGGAATCTGCTTTCAAAGAGGTTATGGAAAAGAAT
>VDFB02281492.1:243930500-243942981 GCA_007258455.2 Sequoia sempervirens
CAAGATCTCGATCTAAAACTTAACAAAAGGTGTTTTTGATAACAGGTCCCACTCTGATTGGTAACATGATTAGACCTTTGGACGTTCTTTCCTCATCATCATAGGATTTTATAGTAATCTTCCTTCTAGGATCAATGGAGTCTTCTGCGAATCCTAATGCTTGAACCACCTTTAAGGTACATATATTTAGACCAGCCCCTCCATCTATTAGAACACATTTAACACATAATTTATGGATCATGACCTCTAAGTATAAAGATGAATTGTGGGGATGAGTCATGGAAACATCATCTTTGTCTGAAAATGAGAGACACGTAGGTGAGGACAAATGTCCTACCATGGCTTGAAATCGGTTCACATCCAAGTCCGTGGATACAGTCGTCTCAAAACGGGCTTTGTCTAAAATTTCCTTGTGTGTAGGGGAAATCTTCAGGAGTTCTAAAATGGAGATTTGAGCCAGAGTTTTTTGAAGTTGGTTAACTAAGTCATATTGATGTTGAGGGAAGGTCTCAGTGGATTTTGAAGAGGTACCCTTTAAGATAACTTTAGCTTGGGCTCTCATTGTGACATTCACTTGTCCATTGTCTACTTTCTCTTTGATTTTTATAACATTGACTCGCTCATTGTCTGTATAGAGATGACGGATTACATTGTCATCAATTTGGTTCACATTTTTGTCAGAAAACTCTCCCTTTTGATAATTTGGTAGAGGATTTCAAAATGCTTGGTGATCTTCATTGGATTTCTGTTGTCCTTCTACTGTGATAATGCTCTTGTCAATTAGATCTTGAATAGCATGTTTCAAACCTTGACAATTATTTGTATGATGACCTCTACACCTATGGTAGTCACAAAAATAGGCCTCATTCCATGATGGAGGTTTTACACTAGGTTCATAATTGCGTTGTGGTGGTAACATAAGGACATTCTTTTCCATAACCTCTTTGAAAGCAGATTCTAAGGATTGTCCTAGTGGAGTGAAAGTTCTTCTATTGGAGAAGAATGGAAAGCATTGTGGTTTCGTGTTTGAGGTATTCCCTAAAGTGTTGTTGTTGTTGTTTCCCTAGTAGTTTTGGTTGTTGGCAGTCCCCTGATTGTTGTTCGTTGTAGGGGGATGATTGTTTCCTAGATTCGCGACTGAATTGACATTGTTGTAATTATTGTTACGAGGAGTGCTCAGGACAAATGGCCTAGTCGTGATATGATTTGCATCTACAACACCATCGTTTACAACGTTCTTGTTGCGGGTCCAAAATTTAGACTTGTCTTGATTGTTGTAATGGTTAGATGAGCTAGGGTTGTCCCTATCAAGTTTTATTGTCCCTCTTTTGACCAAAGCACTTTCGATGGTGATGGCATCCTCAATCAATTTCTCAAAGGAAGGTGGGCAATGTAGATTTAAACGATAGCTCATTTATGAGTTGAGGCTATTGATGAAAGTAACCATTTTATCCTTTTCAGGAACATGTCATGGGTACCTAGCGAAAATTCTCCTCCATCTTTGAAGAAAGGTAGTGAAAGATTCACTGGGTTTTTGCGCAACTTTGCAAAGATCAATCATGGTGATTTGGTGTTGAATGTTGTAGGCGTATTGTGTTATGAACAAATTGATCAATTCCTCAAATGTTTGAACAGGAGGTGTAATCTTAGATAACCATTCCATAGAATTGACTCCAAGGCTTCGAGGAAATAATCACAATAAATAAGTATCCTCGTGGGAAAACTCCAATGTCATGTTTCAAAAGTCTCTAACGTGGTCAATTGGGTCTGATTTCCCATTATAACAATCAAATTTGGGAATTTCATAGTGTTTAGGAAATGGAATCATGTTGAGACTTCTATCAAAAGGATAAGGACATATGTCATCCAAAGTGTATTTCTTGGTTGTGGTTCCCCCTCGTAATTCTTTGACTGTTCCTTGGAGTTCTTTAAGCTCTTGTTTAAAAAAAGAGAAATTAGATGGGGATGGTTCTTCTTCTTTGCTTTTTAATTTCTCAGTATCAAAGTCTTTAGGCAATTTAGCTCCTTGATCTGCTAAGAAAAGAAAATACTTCTCTTTGTCACGTTGTAGAATCTGTTCAAGGATTTTGAGAAACTTGGGGTTTTGTTCCGCCTCTCTAAGTTGAAGTTCTTCCTCTTGGTCATCATCACTATCTACAGGAGTTTTGTTCATGTTTTTGTTCTTATGAAACAGATTTTCCTCTCTATCAGCCATATTGTTGTCACTGAAAAGGGGATTGCGATTCACACTAAAAAAGAGGACTATCACGTTCACCCTCTTCTTGAATGTTATGGGTGGGAGTTTCTTGTTGAGATGTTTCTCCTAGTTGGTTGTGTTGAGATCTTGTAAAAATAGGCATATGTAAGAAATCCTCAGATATGATCAAAAGTTACTAAAGGATTTGATTAGGACGCATTCAATATTCAATTGAAGGTTGTGGTATATTCTCAAACTCAAGAGGTTGATTAAGATTGTGACATTGAGACAATGCTAATCTTTGATAATAAGCTTGGGTAGCCAAAGGTTCTATAACATAATCATCGATGAATCCCCTAATGTAGTTTTGGTATCTATGGAGAAATGTGCGATAATGGAGCAAGACGTCTCGACTCTTATACAGGAATTCTCTGCGATCTAAAGTCTTTTTGTAACTTAAGTTTGTTTTGGGCTTCTTGATCCTATTAAAAACTGATTTCGTGGTTAACTTGCTTGATTTCCGCTTTCTCAACATGGGAGTGAAATCTCAGAGATTCGGGTCTGTGTACAAATTTTGACAGAAACCTAAAAGCGCTATTATGTTTCCTAAATGCGCTGCATAAAAAGGTAAATGTGCTAGAGAAAGAGTCAAATGCGCTGCAGAATACCTTAGATGTGCAGAAACAGAGCACATATGCGCAGCAGAATACCCTAAATGCGCCGAAACAGAACACAGATGCATCAAAACAGAGTTTAAATGCGCTGCAGTTTTTCCTAGATGCGCTAAAATAGTTTTTTCTAAGGACAGTTTTGACCAGTTTTCAGCTGAAATTTATCATGTTGGTTTTTGGATGATCCTTTATCTGAATTAATGTTTTTGAAAGCACAACAAACAATCTAATTTAAGTTGATTCGTAACCAAGCACAGATAAGACAAGCACAACCTAGGTTAGGCTAGGACAATATCCGCTAGACTCCACGTGGGTTTCCCCAACTGCATATCAGTAGCGTGTGAATCCAGAAGCTTGGCTGCATGGGATCCCCCTTATAGTGCACTCTCTTCTCAGGCCAACCAAGCTTCCAACCCCCATGAAACTCCCATGGTGAGCTGATCACCTCTACTACTGACTGCGAAAGTGTGGAAGGCTTCACACCGACTGGTGCTGGACTAGCAAATAGAAGGTTTTTGGCTTTCTAAACAATGGTGTTTAGTTCGGGACCCCCGTTCGAGTGGCTATACATGGGGCAAGAGATTAATCACCATTAAGGTGGCACTCCAGCCTGAAGAGGTTAAGCTCAACAGGGTTTAAGGGAGTACAACTCCATCCGTATGACACATCCGCACAAGCAACCTTAGGTTTTCCCTTAAGATTTACATTTATATATCGGTTGGGGGTAGCTTGGCCTTAGCTCCGTTTCCGGTTTGAGTCGCGTTGGGGTGATGAAATCCCTAGGCAGGCCCAATTTCTAGAGTCAATAACCATTTCTCTTGCACCTAGGATCGCACAAGTGCACAAGGGGAGAGGATACTTCGATTATCAAGTCAGGGTTACACAAGGAAAAGTGGGTCTTTTTTTCTGATCACCTAGTTTGCACAGACTGAGAGCATAATCACCTACCACTTTCAAGCACAGTCAAGAAGAGTAGACAAGTTCATTTTAAATGCACCAAAATCAAAAGTGATTTAATCTAAGTGAAGATTTTGCTTCACAACAGACATGGGGTTCATTTTAACTGCATGATAAAGGTGTGGTGGCTACCCTAGATTGATTCATTTTAAACCCAGCAAGAAAGAAAGAAAGGAATTCTATCTGCAGAAGGCGTCAGACTCAAAATCCTTGTTACAACCCAGATGCACAACTCTGTTGCTCCAAAGCGTTAAAACAGAATCCAAATGTGCAACTTTGCTACTCAGATGCGCGAAAATAGAATATAGATGCGCAATAATAGTACCTAAGTGCGCAATAACATAAAATCATATGCGCAAAAACAGAAACTAAATGTGCCACCCTGTTACCAAGATGCGTAAAAACAGATCCTAAATGCGCTAATCTACATGAAATTTTTTTTTTTAGTTTTTCCAAAACATATTTGAATGTGCAAAAAAAAATCCTATATGCGGTATCTAAACCCCTATATGTGCTACAGAAAGTGATGGATGCGCTACTCTGTTTCCCAGATGCGCTGCAAAAACATCCAGATGCACTGAAACAGTCTTCAAATGGGTCGAAATACCTGCAAAAATAAATTTTTTGAATCTTCCAGATGCGCTGCCAAAAGTCAGAGAACCTATGAGGAAAACCTGCAAGAAAACCTGCAAGAAAGAAGTCTAAAATAGGGGCATAGGCCCCATGGTGGGCGCCATTTAATGGGTGTATGAAAATCAGATATGTAAATGAATTGAAACAAATATTCAAACACACCAATAGGACATTATAACAAAACATAATATAAAAGGAAAAGAGACGCAAACTCAGTATCCTGCTTCCATTGTCATCCTATCGTCCTCTATCTTTAGTGTTTTTGTCGATTCCAGCTTTGTGTTCTCAGATTATAGGCTAGGCTCAACAAATTGTCTTCCTAAAGAACGAGATTTTGATATGATGTATGATGCAAGATTAAGCCATGATAATGATTTGAGCTAAGAAACTTGAAATAAACATGATGCTATGAGATTAAAGTGCTAAATGAACTAAATGCATAAACTCTACTTAATTGCCTATTACCAATGCTTGGATTCACACAGGTATTTATAGAGTTTTTCGATTGATTTTGATTGGCTGTCTCGATTAACGGTTGTGATAATTCCTGGCAGATCGAACAGTTGAAGAAAGATGAAATTGAAGAGAAAATAGAAGAAACTTAAAACCAGATTTTCCTATTTTATTATGAAAGAGGAAAAAGATAAGAAGATAAGAAATCATCTTTCTTTAAAAGAATAAAAGAAAGATTTAAAGCTGATAAATAATTAATTAAAAAAATCAATTATTTATTTGTGGATGACATTCAGCTTTTCTTAATTAAATAAAATATTTAATTAAGCTTTTTAAAAGTAGAAGAAAGCTTGTGATAAGAAGAGAGCTTTAATCATGTTTTATTGAAAAAAAGCAGAATATCTCATAATTAAATAAAATATTTAATTATGATATGAGAAGATTTCACAATCAGGTAAAATACCTAATTTTGATTTAGAAAGAAAGCATAAGATATTTTTAATTAAATAAGATTTATTTAATTAAATCACTTTTATGAAATTAATTAAATGAAATATTTAATTAATTAGAAGAATTAAAAATAGAAGAAAGAGAAATATTTAAATTTAATTAAATCAAAAGATTTAACTTTAAATTCAAACAATGATAATTAATTTAAATAAATAAAATGTATTTATTTAATTAATTAAGTGGACATATGAAAATAATTAAATAAAATAAATTTATTTAATTATGGAAGAAGAATAAGATGAATGAACAATATAATTAAATTAATTAAATTTAATCATATGTAGAGGACTTTTAGAAAACTAATTAAATAATAAATATTTAATTAATTGCTAGGATTATAGACATGACCATTTTTATGCGTATACAACTAATATTCTTCATAAAATGAAATCCTAACACATCTTAGGTGGCTTGATCTTTTTGCTTATCTTTATGGACTCATACCTAGACTAGACACACCAGGGAGATTTCCAACATGAGAAATGAGTAGTGATCATGTTGTAGTAGTAATTTCTTCTAGTGTCTAACTTGACATTATGTATGGCATATCAAACATTCAATGTGACAATACACTTTGGACTCGACTTTGGGATATCCATGGAAAGTATCATATATGTCCATGCCCATAGGATCCTATCCCAAATTGTCTCATTCCTCTTGCAAATTCAAATTTCATACACTTTGATGACAATACTCTAGAGGATCTTAAGTATATCATAGGTTTTGCATGTTTTAATGGTTAAAATACTTGTCTTCATGTTCCCACTCTTCAAATCGAGACTACATCACCATATTTTGTTGTTTTCGATCATCTTACCATCACCACATCCTTGAACCCTATTGATTTAGTGTAGTAGGACATCCATCATATTTTAGGCATAACTACTTGGATGTGTATCTTGTAGACATATCATCCTTGTTTGTAGAGTCTCAAATTGTAGACTTAGAGAATTACTTTGAGGACATTCATTTAGTCTTCCTTGAGAATCACATCGTCTATGTTGGTCCATCATCTTCATCATCATTGGATATTTTTCTATGTTAATATTCACAGGTTTTTGAATTGACATCATCTATTTTCAACATGTGGAAACTTGAGAACTTTTCAGAGGCACGCATCATTTGCATTTGTTGATTTAAATAAATTATTGTACCTAGTTCATTCATTACTACATGACTTATTTACACATGTTAAGTCTACTTAGGTCCTAGGAAGGAATGCTCCTAGAAGGTGTTAGTTGTCATTAGTTGTTATCTTATCCTTTGACAACTACTACATGTGAACCTAGGTAAGTGCAATTAGTTATTTCATATCATTGAATCATATTGATAAGAATACAATTTATTCTTGTCATATTAATTTCTCTCTCTCTTGTTCTTTCCCTTTGGTCTCAAGATCTTGGCATCCATACCCAATTCTAAGACGGTATCAGAGCGGGTTTGGTGCCATTGGAGAGTCTTTTTCTGAGGAGGGTTACCAAATTTGTGGGTGTTCCATTTTTGGCTCTTTATTGCAGGTTCATATCAGAGCATGTTGGTTGAAATCTAAGCTCACCATTGTGTTAGGAAAGTTTGAGAAATTCAAATTTTCCTTTTCTTTTGTCCAAATTGTATATACAAGGCCAAATCTATGAGGGCTTAAACCAGAGGAGTGGTTACCAGACCGAAAAGGTAGCTACATTTTTAGAGAATTTTGGGTCAAATCCAAACTTTCCATCACATGTAGAAGGGCCAAAAACCCTAAGATCGACTGCCAAATTGTCCAAATTAGAGTAGTCTGGTGAGGCGAAAAAAATTTGCTCAAGGAGTTGTACGACCCCAAATTGTCATAAATGTCTTGGGTACAATTTGCAGAAAGAAATTTATTTAAATCATTGAAAAAAAATTTAATTGTTGTTTAAGAAAAATAACGATTTAAAATCTACAAATTTTATTATAATTTTTTCAAATATTAAATAGAAAAAAGCAAGAAACTATGGATTTTATCTTGTAGATGTATAGTCTACAGACTTTGTACCATGCAAGGTACAAACCCTACCACGTGGTACACCCACGTCCCCACCGTACACAAGCCCCTAACTTTCCTCACACCGATGGTGGCTTTCTAGCAACTAATGAGTTGCGAAACCAGTGACTTCAACTAAATTCCCAACAACAAATCATTAAAATCTGGCCAGTTTCTACGTACCAATGTCATAGAATTTAGTGGCATCATTTTTCAAAAAGTTCACAGGTCAACTCAAAATGTTCGAGAAATCTGAACATATTCCACTAACAAGAAGATTCTGGCCTAACGTCCAAGGAAGCTATTAATTTTAAGCCTCCGACTAGGAGAATATTCAACCCAGTGAATATATTCTTTTTGACAGGCCCGAAGCCATCAAATTTAATTGAGTGATCAAGTGACATCATCCTACATTAGTAGTGACATCAACATCCTTTTGAAAAAAATTTCCCCCTCACCGTTTGCATTTTGGTTTTCATAGGAGAATTTCAAAGCATCATAACTCGATCATTTTGACTCCTTTTTTCAAGAAATTTTTTTTATTTGTGCTAATTTTTCATGCTCTTTGCAGTGGTGCAATCATTTTTGGTTTCAGTGTCTGGTGTTTCCAAAAATTGTAGATTATGAGAGTGTTGCTACTTCATCCTCATTTTGGGAGCTTCGGGAGCTCATATCTTACTCCTACGGTAACATTTTTTGGTGCAATTTCTTTTGAAAGTGGATGATTTTTCATGTAATTTTTAGTGGTATGATTATATTGATTGCATTTTTGTACAAACAAATTTATTTGATTTTGTTTCCTATTTTGGCATCTGTAAGCACTAAAATCAAAGTACATTTCACTGTTTTTGGTAAGTGGAAACTATAAACGCACTACTCATAAAGTTCCAACCTCATATACTGCTTGGGGGTTTCATGATTGAGTAATTTGGGGAGGTAATACTGTAGTGGTTGATTGCATTCTTTTTCTTGGTTTGTGTTCTTGAAATAGGGGGTATTTTTCCTCACATGGGGTTTTTTCCTTCCCATGCATCATTGAGAGCATTTATATTTTTCATTTCATCTCTCTTTTTGGGAGGATTTTTTTCCAACTGGGTCTTCTCCTTTTCTCCATTTGTGAGATATTTCATTTGCATTGCATGTACATGGGTACCTAACATGGCCTAGTAGTTGAGACCCATCTTTGTGTCATTTGCATAATAATCTACTACTCCCTAAGTTGCACTTCAAGGGGGGTGTCGGTGTCAATAAAGTCTTGTGCCTAGTTCATTCATTACTAGGGGAATTGTTTACACATTTGTTAAGTTTACTTAGGTCCTAGGAATGAATCTTCCTAGAAGGTGTTAGTTGTCATTAGTTGTTATCTTATCCTTTGACAACTACTACATGTGAACCTAGGTAAGGGTGATTAGTTATCTCATATCATTGAATCATATTAATAAGAATAAAATTTATTTTTGTCATATGCATTTCTCTCTCTCTTGTGCTCTCCATTTGGTCTCAAGATCTTGGCATCCATAGCCAATTTTAATAGCATTTAGATTCCTAATTCTTCTAGTATTTGGGAATAGCTTGTCTAATCACTAATATTTTTTTGTTCCTATAGGGATAAATGGTGTTTGCAAGTAGTGGATCATGTTCTCTCTTCAAGTGTTCATCATTGGAACATGAGTTATTTCTTTATTGAGGGATTAATATCCTTATTTTATCTCTCATAATAGGAGGAAATCTATTTTTCCTATGTGATAGAAGGAATTATTAGTGGGGAACTTTGAGACCTCCTTCTATCTTTCTTTCACTAGTGTAATTTTTTTATTTTCTCTCTTTTGGAGAGGATTTTTTTCCCATGTGGTTTTCTCCTTTTCTCTAGTTATGAGATTTATAATTTGTTTATATATGGGTACCTCATTTTTCCTTGTATCCATTATCCATAAATGTATCCATCATTGCATTCTTTATCAAGGTTTTCAGCTTCTCCTTAAGTTGATCTTAAGGGGGTTGTTAGATTAATTAAGAAATCTCTTGATAATTAATTAATCATTAATTAATTTTTAGGTTTCTTTATAATTTATTCACTTAAGCTAAACTTAAGAGTGTTTTATTATTATCAGATTGGGATATTTATAGGTTAATTTATCTCATTGCACGAGATTAGGACACTTGTCACAATCTATTCAAATACTCATCCAGAGTTTGTTTTTTTCTTTTCTTGGAATTCCTTCTTGTAATTTGTATTATACCACCACTCACATGTATTTACATTCATTATTAAATAGAGAATACATATTAGATTCTTATGTGGATCAAATAGATTCTCTTTTGGGTGCATAGAAAATTGGTTGCTTTGATCTTTCATTTCGTGATAGGTGTTTTAGTTGTAGGTGATGTTTGGGAGCTATGGGGTTCACTATCAACTTCAATAATACAACTTCCTCAAAAATAAAATTTCCTCTGATGCTCCTAATATTGAAAGTAAGTTTTTGTTTATCACATTTTGTTTGCTCATCCCTCTTAGCACAATGTTAGGGTATCTTTGGGATAAAAGTGCTCAAATTAAAAGTTGTCAGCCAAATTAAGCTTTAAACCCTTATTCTTTATTGAGTCATACAATGAGCTAATCATATGAAATGAAAGCCAATATTGAATTTATCAAGCCTTTTTTACATGTTGGATTAGTTAAAATTTTTGATAGAATAATTAAAAATATTAATTAAAATCACTATGCCTCAACAAAAAAACCATATGTAAAAAGAGGTTAATAAATATTCATATTTCACGTTTTATTCTCTTAATAAAATAATATATAGTGTAAACATAATTTTTTATTATTATTTAAAAATATTTTGATCTAGGATAAGGCATATAGGAAAAATACTTCAATTGTTTTCCTTCTCATCCTTCTTTATCAATCTTTTCCAATCTTCACTATTTTATTATTTAAACCAATATTTAATTATCTTCATTATTCAATCTTTCTTCATGAGTATTTCAAAATAGTTTTGATCTAAGAATTTAATAAGAAAAACTTATTAAACTTTCAATTGTTTTACTTGTTCTTTCTTTATTTTTACTCTTTTTAAAATATATGTAATTTTCTTAGCAATTTAATTTTAAATAATTATTTTATTAATTTATTGTGAGAGAGACAAACACTAAGAATTGAAAAATGTCCAAGAGAAAATAGTCACTATTCACTACAAGAAAAAATCATAATAGTATTTAAAAATGAGTATAAAAATTACAAGAAAGATTTAAATATGCATAATTTTTTTATGATAATTTTATCTTTCTTCAAATTTTAATTATATTTTACGTTGTCTTCAAATTTTAATAGTAATACTTAACAATATAATTCAATATTAAATATTAACTATATTTATTATCAATGAAAATATGGTTGATTATTCAATGGAAGGTAAACCTTTATTTTGTATAAATTTGATTTCTTTCTTGAAGAGACTTTAGTATGTCAAATATAATATTAAATGGTTTTAAAAATGTTATTTTTGAAATACCTTTTACAAAATACCTGTTTGAAAAAGGTTTCATGATATTTCCTTTCAACTCATGAAATTTTATACGACTTTAGTGACACTTATTGAAGAAGCTTTGTGCTCTATAGAACTTAATGAATTCAAACTATATGAAGAAATTTTCTAAAAGAAAATTAAAAAATATTGTATTGATTGGATTGAAAAAGGGGATAAGAATACTATCGTTTTTCATAATTCAATCAAAGAATGGAGAAATGGTGATGTTATTTTATTTATCAACTTTTCTCAAGATCTTTATCCTTTTCTTCTTCTTAACATATTTGTAGAGAAGCAATCTTGTTCCTTTTCCTTGATTGAGGAAATTGTCTTTGAACCTAATAAGGAAGAAAAAATGATTTTGTATTGTATTTCACTTTTGGTCTCTAAAGATTGAATATTTGTTTTATTCAACCAACTCTAATGCATGATCTTGAAAAGGTGATTCTTTCATATGAAAAGGGAACATTCTACAAACATTAAGGATTCCTCATTAATTTTTTTAAAGAATTATGGTATATTTAAAATTTTATCTAATGAAGGTTATAAGGGAATATCAAGACAATAAGAAGATGCTTAAAGATATTATTTTTAAATTTTTAGATTTGATTTCCAAAAAAAGGGAATATAAAAATAAAATAAAAATTACCACATTTTCCTTTGTAATGTAACATATAAATGATTACAAATAATATTGATAATCATCATAAACACATTCTATTTTCTAATATTTATTCTTCTTAGGATGATATTATGGTAGGGCATGAAATTTTTGATGGTTTTATTAGTGCTATAACCTATTTTTATTTTGTATCCATATCGAAGGATAAGGTTATGTTTATAAAATTAAATATATCTAAGGTTGATTATATAGTTGTATGGTATTTAATTTAAAATATTTTTCACATTTCCAATTTAAATAGTATATTTCTTGGGTTATGGTTTATGTTGCATTTTTATCATTTTTGATCTTGTTAATGGTCTTCATTACTCATTTTTCTCTACTTCTATGGGACTCTATTAGGGTGATCATATGTTTCCTTATGTTTGAATTTATATGATCATATAATTTTCTAATAAATTAATAAAGCACTAAAGAATAACTTCGGAATAGCAACTACACCTCATAATTCTAAATGATACAAATTTGATGGAAATTCCAAAAATTTGTGAAGAAACCAATCATAGGAAATATTTTTTCTTTATACTCATATGCTTATACAACAAATAATAATAGAAACTATTTTCTTCAAAAAATGATCCCTTCATTCGGATTATTTGGTGATTAATTTATTAGTTTAAAAACCAAATAGAGATTAATGTAAGATGCTTTTGAATATAATTCATATGAGAGTTAATCTTTGGAGAAGGTAGTGGTTATCCTTTATTGTATATTTATTGTTGTTAAAATTGACATTACAAGCTCTTCATATATACATATACATATATACATACATATATATATATATATATATATATATATATATATATATATATATATATATATATATATATACATATATAC